>OZ002732.1:9660487-10103325 GCA_963924305.1 Polygonum maritimum | reverse complement strand
GGGGCTGTCATCTAAATATGGCCTGAAGATCGCTCTTTTCTCTTTCCATTGATATATGGATCGTCCGATTCCGATGCGCGTAGCTCCTGGAAGACTGGTCGGAAGTTTGCCTCGCCATCCTGTTTGTGAAACAGGTTGCGGTCTCTTGCGGCGCGATTTCGACCCGGATGCAGCGAGTCTCCAGTTCTGATGTGCGAACGAGAAACGTAGCATTCGGAGTCTACTCTCCAGCGCTTCTTGAATCATCTCGTTCCGACCACTGTGGAGCTCACACGGACTATTACAGCGTCGTAGGTTCCGCGTTGATCGTTGAGCGGCGATCAAGCCCTTCGACCCTATGCGCCCGATCTCTTCCCGTCATATTGCTCGTTGGTCCCGCAACATCCCTCAGCCCGACCGCCTCTCTCGTTCCGCGCGCACCGCTCTGGTGGGCTAGCGAGCTATCATGGTCATGCGAAGGCTCTTGGATGTGAAGGGACGAACGATCATGCTCACGATCTCTTGCTCTGGTGGGCTCCGAGCCTTCCCAAGATCCAACACTTGCTTCGTCATGCCCCTGCGTCGGACACCTCAATGGATTGGACCAACCGTTCGCCCGCACCGGGCTCTAGCGATCGATCGCGTCGTGAGGACCGATGGGCGCCGTCGCAAAGGATCAGACCGACCGCTCGCCCGCTACGGGCTCTAGCGATCGATCGTGTTGTGTGGACCAATGGGTGCCGCTGCCCCTACGTGATCCGACTCCGTGTATTACGGCTCGATCGGTGGCGTAGAACGGACCAGGAGCCGGGTGAAGGGCTCGACTGGGCTGGAGGCGTACCGCGCGCTCGTCCGCAGCGCGGGGTCAAAGAACTCGATTTCTGGACTGTGCTGTTCGTGCCCAGTTTTGACTGACTTCGAGTAGGATTCTTGCTTCGACCTCTGAAGATAATTTGTAGCTTATCTCCTCCTCTTTCCGTCGATATATGGATCGTCCAAATCTGACAAGCGTAGCTCCCGGGAAGTGAGTCGGAAGCGCGATCGGTAATCCTGTCAGTCTCCGACCCGCGGTCGCGGGTGATGGACCCGCGGTCGCGGCTTGCCCCAGAACAAAGGCTACGTTCTCTGGAGCGAAACCGCGCCCGCGGTTCTGCCCCAGACTGCGATTCTTCGCGAGCTCCTCATCCCTCGCCGCCTTGCCTGCGTCTGCCACCGCGCTCGCGGTTATAGTGCAGCTCGCTCCTAGCGACGAGCGAAGACTTGTGCGGTGGGATCGGCTCCGATCCCGAGACCCTCTTCCGAACTTGCGCCGAATTCGTTACGCCGTGGACCCGCGCTCGCGAGACCCAAGACCGCGCACCGCAAGTCCATGTGTCCGATCCCGAAACCCTCTTCCGAACTCGCTCCGAGTTCGTTATGACGTGGGCCCGCGCTCGCAGGGCCCTGGACCGCGCACCGCAGGTCCAATCATCCAATCGTTTAGGGTTTCGTCGACGGCGTGACCCAGCTCGGTTGGGGTAACGGATCAGACCGACCGCTCGCCCGCCCCGGGCTCTAGCGATCAGTTCCGTATGCTCATACGTACATCCCTGCGTTACGCACATGCGATTGTGATTAGAGTTGCCCCCAATCTAGGGTTTTCATTGGATCGACAATCAATAATGATTTTTTGATTAGGGCAACCTCTTGGATCGACAATCCAAGGTCCGATCGCGATGTGGTCTATCATCCCGAGCGAATATCGGGTTCGACGCGCATTGGGATCCGTTCTTCGAGCGAATTTCGGAGTTGGCGTGTTTTGACCTCGACCCGCGGTCGCGGGCGACGGACCCGCGGTCGCGGGTGGCGATCCGCGGTCGCGGGCGACGGACCTGCGGTCGCGGGTGGCGATCCGCGGTCGCGACTCTGGGGCTGCGGAAAGCGAATCGCGCGATTCGCCTGGCGCGATTGCCCCAGGGTTGTCTCGTCGGTTCGTCCGGCGGCTGTCTCGATCCGGGCTTGTGGACAAGCGATCCATAGCCTCCTCAGATCGGTTCTTGTAGGGTTTACGAAGGTCGAAAACCTGTTCGTTCCCCACGGACGGCGCCAAATGTTAGTACACAAAATATGCCGTGTACAAGTTTCAACTCCTTCTTCAATGACCTTCTTCTCCAAGCTTCTTCACCCAGCCTCTTCACCTTCAATGACCTGCAAAACAATGGACTAAGGGGCGAGCGACCCCTAATCCACCTCCGATGCTTAAGTCAGTAAGGGCAATGTTGATCAAAGGCGTCAGGCAAAGCGATGGCTTAGAACTTACCTTTCACATGGTATACATGTGTATTTATAGAGGAGAGGGACTAGAAGGGGGCGCGCCCCTAGGGGATCGGCCCACTAGGGTTATTGCGATGCCTTGCTCCCTAAGTCAACCAAATATCCTATCTCAGGCGAAGATAAGATTCTCCCCCATAAATAATATCCTATCTAGAGTAACTACCCTAATAAAGGATAAAGCATAATAAATATGGATAGCAAAATAAATAAGATAGAGAAATAAATGCTAACTAATTGATATGGAAATATGCCCGCCCACATTTGTAATATCGGCGTCAACGATGAGGATGCCCTGGGAGGAGAGGAGTTGGCGGCGGCCGCGCTTGAGGGAGGCGTCGTAATAAGGGTTTAAGTTGTTGAGGCCCACAACGATGTCGTTGCATATCTTGAGGACGAGGGAGGCGTGGGAGCCGACGATGTCGGATTGCCGGCGACGCAGGTGAAGAGGGCAGAGAGGCCATCAGGGCGGGAGGGGGCGGGGTCAACGTGGGTCTGGTGGTGGCGGTAGGTGGAGAGGTAGGGGAGCCGATTGAGCGGTAGGAGGCGGTGAGGGTGACAAGGAAGAGGGCTCACAGGAACACTGTCGACGTCGGAGCGAAGCAATGGTGGAGTTGGCGGTTCAAGTGCGAGCAGGAGTGGGGCGATCCCTTGACCTTGCCCGGTGTTGAGTCCTCGACGGGAACGCTGCTCTATCAATGGCAATCTGTTTCTGATGATACTGGCGTTATGTGGGTTTAATTAAGGGAAGAGATTAAAGATGCTATTAAGTGCATTTTAATTTTTTTTGTTAATTACACTTAATAGCGCGTGCATGTCACGGGAGAAGGTAATCACAATCGAGGTATTTAATAGATAGGTTTTAACAAGTTAAAGTGTTTGATAGGTCCGCTTTAAAGATGAGGTGTCTAAATAACTAAAATGAACAAGTTCGGGTGTCTGGATATGTTTTATACATGATCTATGGATATAAATGTATGGACCTGGATCGATCGTATACAAGTAACGGATTAGTCAAGTTTGAGACCAAGCGTGCGTAAGCAGCTGTGAAGACAGGGATTGTCAGCATTTTGTTAAGGCTGTGCTTATCATTTTGTTTAGTATAAAACCACCGATCTAGATGTTCTTTCATCACTTGAGGAATCCACTTTTGAATTATTAAACTCTATTGAAATGGCCAGCACAAAAAATGTACCATACTTACGCCACACAACCATCACAAGGAAAGGCTCCTCTGTATTTAGGATCAAAATGAACAATGTGCAATTTATAGACAGAGCCCACACCCACATTTAAGCGAATACATAATCCTTTGCTTTAACTCACCATTAACAACAAGACGTCTTCTCTTCCTCCTCCTCAAGCCACCTCTCACACCTCTGGATAGCATCTGCATCCTGAAATCAAACCCAAAAAAATCAGTCAAACCATTCAACTTTCTAGATGCTTATTATACCATCTAGATGGATTGACTTTCTAGATGCTTAGTATAGGAGTGCTAGCTCAAGTAAATTCATTTACCGGGGCGGGGAGCTTGGACAAACGCTGGATCAGATCACCCACCGCCATTAACGAGCTCCCGCCTTCACTCAAGGCTTCAGCTGCCCTCGTTTTCAGCTCCAACGCATTCGACCTCTGCTCCTTGTAGGCCCCGCTCACTGACCCGGATAGCACCCGAGCCAGCTCATCTGGGTCAGGAAGCGACCTGTCGTCCCGGCTCACCCTCACCCCGGCCTTGAGCTGTTCCTCCAGCAGTTTCATATTGCAGAATTGGTCGGCCCCTTGCGGCCACATCAGCATCATGGTCCCTGCACTCAGCCCCTCCAGAACCGAGTTCCATCCACAGTGCGTCAGGAACGCAACCACTGCCCGGTGTCTTAGAATCGACACCTTATGCGCAGCAAACATATTGTTCGTTAACGTGATCTTGAATACTAGAACAACAAGTTTTAATTGCTATAACAAACAATCAGCAACACAAATTTTCAAAATAGCCAAATTATTAACGGCATAAACAAGCCGACCACATCAATGCTACTAGTCAAACTCAAATCAGACTGCTTACTAAGAGGACTAACACAATATGCTAAGTTTTCCATCAAACCATAACCCATATTGATCACATATTGGGAAATTCATACAAACCTGTGGGGCCCAATCTCTGACGACAAGGCCTCTCCCGGCCACACGATCCTCGAACCCAGAAGGCAGCTTCCCGAACCTCTCACCGGACACGTGTCCTTCATTAGGCTCCTTGATTTTCCACACAAAGCGGGCCCCACTCCTCTCGAGAGCGAGCGCGATGACCTCCATCTGCTCATTGGGCAGCACAGCCTGGGTCCCGAAACAAACATAGACCACCTCCTGATCCCCGCACGTATCGAGCCAAGACATCACGTGATCATCAGCCGGGGCAGACCCACAGCCCAATGCATTCACCGGCCCGACCGCCCAGAGCCTGTCGTGGCCCAAAGCGCCCGACAGGTGGGAGAGGTAAGGCCGCTCGAGGTCAGAGAAGGTGTTGACCACCCACCCCCAACTGGCGGAGTTGTCGGCCGACTCGGATCGGAGGAACTCGGCGGCCGGGTCGGCGGAGGCGTAGGTCCGGTAGATGGTGGAGAGCTGGTGCCAGAGGAGGCGGGGCTGGCCGGGGACGTCGTCGATGGGGACGACGGCGTTTTGGTCGACGGCTCCGTCTGGGGTCCGGGGCGGCGGAGGGAGGTTCCGCCAGTGGGAGAGCAAGATGGAGAGGAAGAAGGCGCCCGAGGCGCAGAAGACGAGGCGTTTGATGCCGAGTTGGGCGGCGAAGCGGTGGGTCCAGCCGAGGAAGGAGTCGGAGAGGATGGAGGAAGGAGGGGAGGGGTGGGAGCGGAGCCAATGGAGGAGGGGGCGGCGGAGGCGGTGGAGGGAGGACATCACGGAGATGAAGGAGTTCGGCGGGAGGTGTTGGGTGTTCTCGGCGCCGGCGGGGAGGGAGGGGTGGGGCGGGAAGGGGAGGACTAGGGCCGCGATGGCCGAGGGAGGGTGGCGAGAGAGGAGGGGTTCGAGGATTTTGAGGTTGTTGGGGGTCACGACGACGGTGACCGTCAGGGCGGCGCCGGCGTGGGTGAGGAGGTGGTGGGTGAAGTCGAGGAGCGGGAGCATGTGGCCTTGGGCTGGGTACGGGAACACCAGGATGTGGGTGGTGGGCGTTGATGATGATGTCATCTTTCCGGCGGTGGCTCTAGTGGTTTGTTTGGTCAACCAGGAGTCAATGTCTTGTTGAGCCTTTAATAAAGTCGTAACTCTACACCATTCAATTGGAAAAGGGACTCTGCAGTGTCGGTCCACTCATGGAAGGTCGTTCTATTCAACCTCTACCCACTGATATTTATTCCAATTTACCCAACAGTTAGGTACAGAATTAGACTTAATACATAGATATATTTTCCCATTTAATATATATTCCTCCGTTTTAAAATACATGACCATATGCTCATTTTTTCTTGTTTTATAATACTTGTTTTTTCATTTTTTTCTCATGTCTTTTTATTTATACCTCTAATGATTATCTTTATCATAATCATTACACTTTTTCATATTTCTCAACACAAATAATTAACTCTACATATGATAGAGATAATATAAGAATAACATTTTTTTCTTAATATATGTGTAATCAAATGGTCATATATTTTGAAACGAGAGAGTAGTACTTATGTTATAATGCATGACACATGAGGTCAACGGAGTTTTACATGACGTTCCGTTGAGTGGCGATCAGTCATTTTTTAGGATGGATTTACATGAATAGATTTATCTGATTAGAAGAACCTAATAGAATGCTTTAAAGTAGGGAAGTCTATCCGAAAAAATGTACAAATACCAAGATCTATTTATATAAGAGAATGGGTCACGTGAGAATAAAATCTAACGAGAGAAACGAGAATAATTCTCGTCCGCTTGATCGCGAATAGTTAAGATTTTGTGTGCGTGTGCAATATATATATTCACTTTCTCAAAAATAAAATGTAAAAAAATGAGTGTGTACTTTCACTTACCTTGACTATCTGTTTACAAATAAATGATGGTGTGATTTTGATTAATATGAATGTGTATGTTCCTAATCACATTGTGTGGAATTTATCATGAAAATGTGTAATAATAAGTATATAAAATGTGACAACAATGACTGTATATTTTCTCTCAATTTGATTATGCCTTTTCAAATGATATGAATGTGCGTTTACGATTAATATGAATGTACATTCTCTAAATTGCATTGTGTGTAATTTTTTTTACATGAGTGTGTAATTGACAAATGACTTTACCTTTTTCAAATAAGATGATTGTTTATCTTCACTTAGCATGACTGTATCTTTTCAAATAACATTACTGTACATTCTCTATATCTCATTGTGTCTTTCTGCCATAAGTGAAGTGGTAAAGGGACAGTGGAAGGAAATATGGTTAGTATCTTCATGTGCCTCATCAAAAAAGCAACATTGGATGTAGGTCTTATGAAAATGTTGATTGAGTCTTTCCGTGGTCGGCAAGCCATTCGAGCAGGCGTTCCATACAAATGATTTGATTTTGGCTGGGATCTTGAGATGCCATATCCAAGTACCATCAAATTTATGACCGGGTTCTTGTTAACTTAGGAGTTTCGTTGCTGACATTACCGTAAAGGCAACATCCGAGGATGGGGTCCATATAGCTCTATCTTGGGCATCAGATATCGGAATGTTGATGTCACAAATCTTGTCCACTATGTTGCTTGGCATAATAAGAAGAAGCTTCTCGATATCCCATTGTTTGTTAGGAGTAATAAACTCTTATACCAGGGTGTTTATACTGTGTCCATCGACAAAAGACAATAGTGAGGCATCCATGTCCCAAAGGTTAGTCCAAAAGCGGATGTTTTGGCCGGAGCCAACCTGCCATCGAAGGCCTTTCTGAAAAATGTCTCGTAATTGTAATAGCCAACTAAATTGCAAGAAAGGTTAGGGCCTTTCTTATAGCTCATGATGTCAGTCGAGCCGATGTATTTCTCAATTATTATTCAAACCCACATGTTAGTAGGTTCAATCAAAATATTCCACAACAATTTCATTAGGAGAGAGATATTCACAATTTCAGCTGACCAAAAATTCAAACACCCATGTTCCTTGGAAGTATAAATTTTCTAGCGGTGGTAGCCTAGAGTGTACTTGTTTCAGAAGAACTTTATTTACCCTGTCTATCTGTTTCCTGATCCCTTTGGGAAGAACGAAGCTTTGGCATTAAGAAGTTGGTTTTGGAGGTTAGGTTTGCTTGTGTTAGAATGCTCCTCCTAGGTTGTGATAGGGAGCTGGCCTTCCATCTTTCTAATTGTTTCCTCAAGTTTGATATGGCTTCATCAAAATTTTGGGTTTTAACTCTCCATCAGAAAAAGGGATGCCCAAGTATTTCTCAAGGTTCGTAGTTAGAGGTATGTTCATAAAACTAGCCAACGCCGAGCGAGAAATATTACCAAAGCACTGCAAACTACTCTTATGAAAGCTTATGGCAAGGCATGTGTTTTGAGCAAAATCATTTAAGATTGACTTAATGAATTTCATGTTGTCATGAGAATCATTGGCTAGAATCATTGGCTAGGATCATTGTATCGATCATTTGCAAAAGTTAGCCGTTTTTAGTGAGCTTTATTCCAACTTTGCGGTTCCTTATTTAGAGATCTAACTAGGAATTCCATAACAATGATAAAAATATCGGCTCTTCGATTTAGCACACTCCCAAATGTCGTTATAGCGCACCCCTTTGTCCATTAAAAAGGGATGGACGGTTCATTCATGACCATAGAAAACTTGTGAACAAGTTAATACTGTCCATACATTTTCATTGGCCGGGTGTGTCATCAGTTTTAGTTGACGAACCTTGTCAAACATTTTTTAATGGTCATTAAATTTTCGTCCATGAAAAACATATGGACCCTTAAACGTTGTCCATGATATTTGTATGGATATATCGCGTTTTTCCATGTATTTATAATGGACGATTTATAATTACGTGAAAAGTTGAAATTCTCATCTAAATAGCATTACTTAACCCACCACTAACACATGTTAATTGAGTATAGCATTACTTAACCCACAACTAACTCATTTTAATCGAGTCATATGTTTGGTGTTATGAAAATTGATGGTACTTGTGTGTTTTTCTTCAAGACATTTTCAACCACATTGTTGATGATCAGAATGTATTGTGGCAATCTTAATTTTCAAAAACCTCATGAAAGGGTATTTTGCCCACAAGAGTAAAGTGGTGGTCTTTTTTTTTTTTGATAAACGAGTAAAGTGGTGGTCTTAAGTAAGCAAGATCCCTTCCCTAAGTTAAATGGAAAGCCAGTTGGTTCCTAGGTATAGGTCGGAAAGTGTTCAGTCAATTGCACCCCGTTTTGAGTTCGTACGGAAAGCCAAGCCATTGTTGATGATCAGAAGCTCTCAAATGTTGTGCTTGCTGAATCTCTCATTCTCTTGAAGCTAGAACGCATATGCCCACATTTCAAGCCACTCGCGAGAAACAGTGAGAAATCGATCAGATAGAGGGTCAGTAAGCTAAGAAGATTTTGCTATAGGTTCTTTAGAATTGGACCGACTGCATAATTCAGAACACTTTTTTCTTAACCCTTGTATCTGATAACTTTTGTAACTTATTTTCACAATGTGAACCTTGTTACTTGGAGCTTGTATTTTGTTGCCATCCCTGTTACCTTCGATAGTTGGATTTATTTGGCAGAGAAATGCATCTATATTTTTTAGCGCATTTTTGCCAGTTCAAAGTTGGATACAAATTTCAAACTAATGTCTAGCATAAAGTTGAAAAGGTAGAAACATTCTGGGTCTTTTTTGGCCAAATTTTCAATATAAAATGCTGAAGAAAGAGAGAATATAGTTCCAATGCATCATCTGATATAGGATGAATGAATAGAAAACTTTGGATTAAAGAAGCCTGGTAGTCCAAAAATGGCAACCTGTTTATATATTCCAAAATTAAAGAATGAAATAAATTACATTCAATTCTCAGAAAATTGAGTTCTGAAACAAACTCTCATAAGTTATAAATTTACATAAGAAGCAAAGGGTAAAATATGCTTTTTTGCCGTAAAATAGTTTGTTTACAGATGTCCCCACCTCTTGGACGATTTCATTGATTTTTGCAAGGATTGTGTAATCATCTGAAATCACACAGTTCATAGCAAGAAAATCAGTTCTCATTACTGATCTATAGGAAGCTTTCAATTTTCTCCTGCACTCCACATCTTACTAGAAATCATCATACCTTGATTTTCTTTGCCTAGTGAAGAGAACAAGAAGTCCAAATCTCACCATGATCACAATTTTCATGAGCTGATCAGAGAACAGAGAAATATTTTTCATGAAATGCACTAGAAGAACTAGAAAATCACAAAGGGAATTATCAAGTACTTGAGCATTGCAGGTTGGAAAGGAATATCCAGATCTTCATAAAGACCGTGTAAAGTACCCTACAGATTTCGACAAAACATGGATGACCAAAATCAAGTAGTCCTGAGCAAGAAGATTCAAACAGAAAAACTAAGTACCTGCCCATTTGGTCCTTCGGAGGCGCCAGGACCCGAGTCTGGTTTCTTATTGGTGCGTGAAAGCTCGTCGTCGTTGCTTGAACTGACCTCCTCATCAACAAGCTGAAAGCATTTATATGACAAGCTTTAATAGTGGTTCCAAACATTGACTGAAATCTGCATACTATGATTCGTGTTAAGTCTTAAGTGTTAACACTTATTAAAATGAAATCTTTGTCTTAATTTTGTGAGTAGTCAGAGACAAGTGCAACTAACCTTGCCAGGATAAGTTCCTGGACTTATACTGTAATCTCCAAGAAGATCTATAACCAATCTACTGTCACTCACAATACATGAGCAAATTGATTCTTCTAGGAACATCCAACCATGAAAGTTAGGACATGAACACCGACGTCTTCTATCAGACGAATCATGATTTCTTCCTAAAATATTCTTTTGCTCCAAATTTGATGGTCTTTGCAGCTACATGTATTTACTAGAAAGAGTTCTGCAAACTTTAAACAATTTAACACTAACCAGTAAGGAGTTGATTTCTGCCTGCAAACTGTCAATATCAGTCTTCAGTTGGGCAACAACACCACCCTGGAAAAACGGATGAAGTCAAGACGCGTTGAATTAAACAATAATGCGGTAATGTTAAAAACATATTCTTGTAAGCAAGCAAGATTCATTACTAGTGCTTGAAGACAGTGTTCCCCAAATGCAGAAATCAATTAGATCAGATTCAAGCCCCCCCGAAACCGGAAATTCAAAGAGAATCCGAATGGACAGGGAACGAACCCGAGAGGTGAGAGACTCGAGGGTCGACAGGAGTTGCGGGACGGCGGTCGGCTGGTGGAGGGGGACGGTCGTCAGGCAGTGGCGGAAGAGGATGAGGGTCGAGAGCGTAGTCTAGAGAGAGTCGAGAGAGCGGAAGAGGAAGAGGGTTGGGAGCGCAGGCGATTTCTCAACACAAGGGTAATTTCGTAAATAACCCGTTTTTATACATGCGCTATTTCGAGATTTAGTGGTGCGCTATTTCGCAACACTGTAAACCCATCACCTCACAAGAGAACAAATGACATTATATCTGAGAGTATGTCAATTTTTGAGAGGCGGATTATTGGGAACTCAATTCCTTGGTTTTATTTCTGATAATCATTCCATTGAATAGGATTACAATATAGCTTCAGTACCATGCATATATATACACGCACCATATAATTACAAAAAATAATAGATTGATATTATGACTTTTGATTTTTGAATATCATTGATTGATTTTTAACGTTATTGGAATGGGAATGGTTTTATATTGTCGTTAATGTGATTGCATGTCCAATCAATGGATAAGCCTACATTTGGGCTAAGCGATTTGCTCATGTGACTGGTCTTTTTCCAGTTTACCGAAAATGGTAAAATCAGTCTTTTTGTCTTTCTGATTAAAAAGTAACTTGTTATTATCACTGTGGTAAAGTTTCACTCATACAAGGCAAACTTCAAAATTTTTTCTTACTTCAGAAAAGAGTAGTTATTTTTTGTTAGTACAAAAAATCTACCAATAGAAGAGAAAAGGGTAGGTTGATAGAGTGGAATAGAAGAATTTGGGGAGGTCTCAACACCCCAAGAATCTCTTTCACTTCTTGGGTGGAGCACAAGCATGGTGTTTTCACTAAGGACAAGCCGAAAATGTTTGGAAAGCTCCGAGAGGATATCTGTGAGATGTGTGATGACACATTTGTGGTTCAAGTGCAAGTACTCAAAGCAAGTTCTAAGGATTGTTCTACAATGGGCAAAATTAGGTAGAATGCACTCTGATATGGATGATTAGACAAACGCAATGAGCTCGGTCACCAGGAAAGGAAGTTTCAGCTACAAGCTTTGGATCGCATGCATGTGTGCATCGATATATTACATATGGAATGCTAGAAATAGAAAGATATTCCAACGGTCTGGTCAGCAGAAGAATGTGCAAAGGTTGTCATCAACCATGTAAGAAACTGCCTTCTAGGTAGATGGAGGAAGCATAGTAGCTAGAGACTCTATAAGATGGTTTGCCAAGTTGAGCATGAAGTGTAATGAGTGGCTATGTTGTGGTCGAAAACATCTAGGTTTATCCTATATTTTTGTAACTATCTTATGTAAAAATTAGAATGAACCACCCTTTCATTCAAAAAAAAAAAAACTACCAATAAATTTTTTTGGTGGGAAAATATCTAGCAATAATTACACTAATTATCAAAAGACATGTAGTTGATTAGGGGTGGGCATGGACGGAAAACCGGAAGTTCGGTTAACCGGATATTGGTTAACCGGATATTCGGTTACTAAATTATGATAATCATTACCGACCCGTTAAGTAACGGTTAACCAATATCGGTTAACCATGAAAACCGGTACGGTTAATCGGTTAATCATTATTTGAAAGTGAAATTATTCATTTTAAATACATGCATTTTGACCGATAAATATCGAGATATATAATCAAAACACGTAGTCGATTGGTGCGGATTGGATCGATCGAACAAGGTGAGTGGATGCGCCGTTTATGAGGGCCGTGCTTCTGACAACGTATGCTAGCTAGCTTGGTTAAAAGATAGAATTTTAGGCTTACCAAAAAAAAAAAGTTTTAGGCTTATCAACCTTCTCAAAAAAAAGATAAATAGAATATCAGCAAACTAACGAGTGCAAGTGCACAACTACAACCTATAATTTAATAAGTTATAACTAGTTATTTTGGAAGATATTAATATTAAGAATTTGTAATTAATTGTATTTGAATTATAGAATAAATCTCTTACTCCCTCCGTCCCTTTATGTTTGTCCATCTTTCCGTTTTCGTCGTCCCGGAATGTTTGTCCACAATTCTATTCTTTCCATTTATATCACTACTTTTTTACACTTTTACCCTTATACATTCTACTTTTTACTTACTTTTCTTCTCAATTTCTCTCTCCATCCAATCATCTCCATCAAATACATTAAAAATAAACTCTCATAAACCCAAAAATAAACAATATTTCAATAATTTTTTTTAATATTCATACTTATTGAATTTTTTCCATTAAGAAAACACCCATTTAAGGTATATTTGGATTAATTTTTTTGACCTAAATTTCTCAACCTCCATTTTTTAATCTTAACCCATATTCACCTTCTTCATTTCAGCCACTCATATTACTCCACCAAATACCTCTTACACATTTTCTTAATTTACACGAAATTGTGCTTTATACATGGACATACATATAGGGACGGAGGGAGTATTAAAAAAGCATAATACTATCAAATTAGCTTATTTATATTATTTTCATTCTAAAAATATATATTAATATTTTATTAATCGGTTTATCGGTTAACCGATTGAAAAAATATGATTAACCATTACCGAACCGTTAAACCGTTTAAAAAACCGGTCGGTTAACCATAACCGGTTTTCCGGTTTTTCTCGTCACAGTTAACCGGAAAAAGCTTTCGGATACCAGTTTAACGGTTACGGTTTTTTTGCCCAGCCCTACAGTTGATAACACTTTTCTCAAACGGTGGTTCACAATGCTAGTCTTTTAAGAGAAGCATCAATTGTTCTTCATAATACAGGTCTTGTAAGAGAAGTGACAAAAATTGACTTAATAACGACTACATAGCAATCATACCAATCAAGTTATTATCCATAGAAAACTGAAACAAAACTGCAAGAATTACCCCAACCCAAAGCAAACCTGGATATGCAAACAAGCTCAACCATAGTTACAAGTTTCAACCTCTCCACACCTACTCAACAAAATCAAAACACCAAGCCAGCGTGATTAAGGGGAGAAAATACAAAGAAATTTCCCAGTCATCACATACATGCATTGAATAGGTATACAGTAATCATGATACAAATGGGAATAATGAAAAAAAAATTCCTCCTCCCCACAATAAGTTAAGAAGGAATGAAAAAAAGAAGTCTTGCCTTCTCTTAAGAAAAAAGGTGAATGCAAAAGGCAAAGCTCAAACATGGCAGAGTATACATCACAGCAGATCATAGGGTCCAGCTCCATCTGTTGTAAAATCTTGTGTGTTTACGAAGGCGTGCTTGGTCAAGGCATTCTTTTGAACCTACCTCAATGAATTTGTCTTCATGAATTTCGCCAACAACGTACTTGGTCACAAAGAATCGGGGTAACACTAATGGGAATGTGCAATGCTGACAAACTCAAACGGGAAGTAGCATAGTGTAAGCCACAGGGGAAAATGGGCGGAGCTAGACTTGGTACTTTGACAACTTTTCTTTCACTGGAGGCTCTAAGGCTGACATGATTTGCTCCCATGCACCATTTCTAAGCATCTGCATACAATTTATAGAGGTAAAAAACAATTATCATGATTGTGCCTGCGTTTTATAAAACGGTTTTTCTAGTGATGGATTATTTAAGCACTAGAAAAAAGAACCTTTATGATAAGCAATTTTGGAAATTTCACATGGAGAAACACTCATATTGGTGCTCAAAAAAGAGAGCCAGTTCATATATAATAGTAACAATGAAATAGGTCTGTAGAAGGAGGGAGCATCAACACAAGGAGCACTGAATTTACCACTCACCTGCTTATAACCTTGTAATACCTGGCAAACTTCATTGTGCAGATCCTCGCTTCGGATTTCCTGCAGAAAAAGAAAGCAAAAGGTAAAAAAGATCCGTGTAGTTATATTTTTGTACTTGAGAAGTATTATGATCAATCTTACATGCCAGCTGGCTATAGCTATACATATGAATGGAAGAGAGGTCAAGGCTCCAGATGGATTTGCTTTGACCTGCAATTTGTATGAGACCAGTTAAGCATGTGAAGATATGTGAAAATACCACAATTTATGATGGAAATGCACATTTATACCATTGCACATAAACCACGGAAAGCATCTTCTTTCTCTACATCGTCTCGTATCCTGGCATAATATATTCATCAGAAAAGGGGAGAAACACACTGGTCCAATTTGCGTTATGAATCTCAAAATTTGAATTAACTTACCGAGCTAAAGCACTACACCATGGTTGCAAAAAGTGCTCCATATGTGGTGATACAACATCAGGACAAACCCAGGCAAGTCTGCCAAGAGTTATTGCACTGTTCTCAATTAGCGATTTGTTGAGTCCCTAAACAGTCAATGTGACGTATCATCAATATAATGCTCTTTATGGGTAAAATACATATAAACATTTAAATAAAATGAGCTTATTATCCACACGCTGGAAGGACATATGGGTATCACCTCTGCATGTTGAAGTACTGGGACTAAGCAAGAGATGACAGTCAAAACAACAGGAGAGACCTCTTGTCGAACCTGCCACTCGGAAGGAAGTAAATAAGAGACAATGCAGTATAAAGTGTAGGAAGGCTAAAAAAATCCTAAGCTTATAACTTTGATGCCAGACAGACAAAGATAAATTGAAAACAAGAGAGGTTAAGTTACTGAGACAAGACTGATGATTGTTCAGTCAAACCCTTTTATGACAGAAATTTCTCCAAAAACTTATATAGCATTCCCTCAATTGCTAATCTCAACTATGTGTAGCAGTGTTGAGCTTGTCTGAAATATTGTTACTTTGAAAAATCAGAGCATGTATTATTTCTGCCCACATAAGATAAAATTCAAGGTTTTTTCTTCAATGAAATTAGAGCATTCGATTACGATTCTGAAACAGGAGAAAATGGAAACTTTAGTTTCACAGTGACGAAAACAAGATCATATATCTTAGCCGTTAATTCTCCTATTGCCCAACAGGCATGGTTTGTTACTTATTTATTATTTATCAAAAATGGCTTGAAGAAAAAGTGCTGAGGAGGTCATATACCTTGACTGCTAATTCTCCGATAGCCCAACAAGCATTATTTCCCACTGAAATGGCTTCTTTCAGCTTGGAGATTTCCTGTGAGCGCAAATATTAACATTTTGTCCTAAGAACAAATAATGGTACACATCGAAGTAAACAAATTCAGTTACCAGTTGCTTGGCTGCTACATTGAGGAAATCTTGTAATCGTGGATGGATATGTATTGGACAGACCTAGTCAATAGAGAATATTATTTAAAAAAACATTATTACTGGCATTCTGACAATATTAACACCATGTTACAGAAATGCAACAAGAAAGAATGTAGATGCCAAAACATGTAAGGTTCAACTTCTTCGGTGAAGGGCAGACTCCAACACATCTGACTAATGCTTGCAACTTACTCTTGCCAGGTCTCCCAAAAGTGCAAAGGCACTTTGACGGACATCGGAAGCATCATCCATGCAGCACTGAAGAAGCACATCCCTAAGTGTACTCTGTGAAACCTGCAGCAAGAATATTAGTTACTATTTCTAGAGCTAATACACCATAAATGAGCAAAGTCTAGGCCTAAAATCTATGTGAGTACACCTGTTTGTGCAACCCAAACTCAAACTAAACTCCAATCAAAAGGTTTGGGCACACAAGAAATTACCAAGCTCTCAATTCCTCCACCAAGACCTTCTGTAAGTCCAGAGAGCAGGTCCAGAGAGCAGACAATAAATTCTCTATCATATTGAACACCAGCTTTCACAAGATCAACCTGCAAAGAACAACCCGTTTCTTTATTAGAAACAAAACGCTTGTACTTCATAAACAAATTAAGATATGATGATGCATAATAATTCACATATTAATAGATAGAAATCAGTAAAAAGTATATAATGCTATCAAGATCTACAAACAGAAGTTGATGTCATATTGCCATCTTACAGAAAACAAAGGGGGACAAAGATCTATGAAGTCTCATCATCTGATATATACTAAAACTCTTGCAAGAAAAATAACTTGAAAACATGTTTTTTAAACTTTTCGATATGATTGTTAGGTCAGCCATCTTCTGAATGTGCACAATAAAAGTGAATATTTCAAGAAGAGATCAGTCCCTACAGATGATCAAAGCATACTGTAATGTCCAGAGGTCTAACTCTCCCATCTCGTTATAAAGACCCAAAGATTATACATCACATACAAGCACTAATTGTATCATCTATTAACTTTCACAACCATGATCAATCATTAGAATTCACCAATCAGGGAAATAAAGAAAAATCCCTAATAATGAAACGTTTTAAATAAATATAGTCAGTTTGAACTAAGATATCTATTTTTGCTCAAATATGTGCCTAATGTGATGCCAATGATAATGCACCTCTGTATGATTCATCATGAATAATTTTTATACTCCTACCCCTCACAGAGAACTGTAAGATTCATGAGCTCAAGAATATAAAGATACGACAAGAGAACCATCCTCTACCTTTGCTAATTGTTGAATCTGAATAATGCTCATGCACCTCTGAAATACAGGTTCAGCGAACTGTGCAAATCCCGGTCCCAAGGCCTGAATGAGGTTTAACATGTCATATCTAGTCATAGGTCACAGGAAGTCAAAATAAACTGCTCAAAAGTACAAAAAAATGACATGTGTAATAAGTCCTTAAATACTTATAAGCTCTCGTCAATCAAGTCCAATTACAATGTATACTTCCCTCCTACAGCCTGTTCATTCTAGTTACAGCCAAATGATTAAAGATACAGCACATTGTAGAAGTTCACATATGGAATAATCCTGATCCACTGTACTAAATGAATGGGTTTTCTGTCCTACTAATGAGATTCATAGTATTTTATAATAATTATGTTAAAATGGACGAAGTGTTCATAGTGATGTTGGATTTTCTGTCCCTTCACTTTTGCTATTTGCAGATATTATCAAGTTTCTATTTTAAAAACCCACTACTTGATGAATTCAGAAGTTGTTCAAGTAAAGATAATGATTCTCATTTATCAGTACCTAAGATCTCACATTTGCAGTCCAACTAATCCAGTAATCCCCAATCATAACTTCACAAGTATGACGTGGTATTCTGAGTGAGTTTGCAGATAATAATAATAATCGCACACGCGGACCATGGTAAGGGGGACAGTCTTTTTCTTGGGCCAGATTTCCCCATGCCATTTTTCCCATGATCAGCACATGTTTCGCTCATAAGCTACTTTGGTTTGTTGAAAGATTAGAAGGTATTTTTACTCTTCCCAATTATCAGCTGTAGCAATATACTTGGAGCAACCCCAAACTACAAATGGACAATCAGTCCCAAATTTCCACCTTGCATATGTTCGACAGATTTATAACAAAGACCATTTCAACAGTCCCATGCATAATAAGGTACTTGACTTATACAGAATTATAGCATAATGCTAAGGAACATGTTCTATGGCCGAAATAGAGCGCTATATAGTCTACACAAGATTTAACCAGCAGCACTGACAAGATTTAATCATTCTCACAGGACATCAAGGCAACATAATTTAAGATGCTCACTACACTATTCAGTTTAACATAACTTAAAATAGGCTCCTTTAATCCAGCAACTACTACTGTAAGAGATACCTGAGCTATAGAAGTGAAGCATTCTAGCAACGGAAAGATATCTTTATCCGAATTTGAAAGTTGCTGCCACTTAGCAATCAAGGGCGGCATGAGAATTTCCAAATATGCAGGCTGTGAAGAATCAACAAAGCAACTCAGCTGTTAGGGTCTCAATTATATCGTAAGCAAAAATAATAGAACAACAAGGGCTTCATTTATCACCTTATTTAACTCGGCACCAACCGCATCTGCTAAGCTGCCGATAGCATCATAGACAAGTCTCAGATTCTTCCTCTGCACAAAGTAATAGTATAATCAAGAAGTGAAGAGGGATGACAAGGCAAAAATATTTAGCAGATCATATAGAAACTCAACAATTTTAAATCTTATCATTCATATCCAGTGACCATAAGGAGTAAGATAGATGCCAAAAATATAACCTGATATTTGCCACATGCACACGTTAAATGCTGCAAAATAATTTCCAATCTTGGTGCTAATTCTTCAGCAGCTTCCTGGAAAAATAAAAACAAAAATCACACACTTTTCGAAATATACAAAACATTAGTTAAAAGTTACAAGCCAGCACCTCTTCGAGAGTGGCAAATGCTGAGCATGCAGCTTCCTGTACGCGCTTGTTAGTGTCCAGTATTCTTCGTAGAAGACCCAACAAAACCTTCTCAAACTGCTCATCTCCTTTTTGATGGCCAATACACTGAAAATGGGAATAAGTTGACTGAACCACATGAAGTGTAGAAATTCTACCAAATAGAATACTCCTAAACCTACAATCCGCTCTAACATAATGTAAGTTCAGTTAAACAAAACAAAATACGATGCTTTCTTTGATGATTGAGCAACATAATTCATCTCTTATATAGTACTGAAGTACAATTCTTCAAAAGTAACTAAGAGAATGCAGCCAAAAAAAATATATACGGACATACCTGAACAATAAATTTACTAAACCGTGAAAGTGTCCAACAGGAAATACTCCGAATGAGAGGATATTTATCATCCAGCAAAGGAATTAGAAAACCTACAATCTGCATCGGAGTAAAGTTAGTATCCTGTAGTGCTCCAATTTCAATCATCTGTAAGCACTAACGCATGACCTATCAACAGCATGTACACTAGAAGGTAAATACAGAATGTAAAGAGAAATCTCAGCTATACTTCAATTTGAATTATCCAATACCACTGACACAAGACCTTTCAGAGAGAGCAATTAGACATCCAAGAACACCTTCAAAAACGTTCACATTTGAGACCTTCTCTAGCTTTTTATTCTTGAATTAGTTATTAGATTTGATTGATGCCGATCTAATTCCATATGCTTTATTTTTTAAATCTCTAATCTTCTTGACATAATACAACTTCTATAAGCAAGACACACTATCCTTTCTCAATGTAAACTTCCATCAAGCTAAAAACAGGACAATGAATTTCCCTTCAACGTTGTCATATCTAGGTGGAACAATGTATCTCCAATTTAAAACAATAGATCACTCCTCTAGATTGATAGTCCATATTAACTGAAAAGATTTTCAACCATAAACCAATAATGACAGATTGTGCTGACCTTTTGTCTCTACACAATATTAGACTTTGAGTTTACCAAGATATTAGGATTTACAAGACAAGTTTGCATATTAAGTAGTAAGCACTATTAGACTTCATTTAGAAAATTAATAGTTGGATATTTCGGGTAATCAATAATAGTTTTGTGTTCATGACGTGACTAGGATTTTGCCTATTTCACATATTAGGTGGCTTGTTTGGCCAAGAGCTAACATCTCATCCTCAAATTTGGCCAACTTAAATTTGGGTGTCAATATTATCCCAACGGGTTTACATTATACAATTCTTACAATCACCAAGTTGTTTTCTCCAGAACATCCTAAACGAGAGGACAAAAACTCCTATCAGAAAATATAGACTGAGAAAAGATCACCTCAGGGAGATGAGGGTACAATCCATTGATGCAACCTTCACCCACAGCACCAATGGCCAAAACTGCAGCTTCTCTATCTTTCCAGGACTGATCGTCAAGAGCAGACAGTTTGTCCTGCAAAAGTGTAAATAAAGGAATTACAATTCAGCAAAGCTGGATACATCATAATAATAGAAATTGCAAGAGTGGATTCTTGTAAATTGCAGCCACAATCATAAACTTCATTGACTATTTTTTCGACTGTTGCGTGTTGGTATATAGCCATCCTCCTTTCTTTTTGCACAAATAACTGCCCACTTACTATAAGCGCATGAAGCCCTGGATAAAACCACTTACTACTTTTCCTAGGCTTTTGCCTTATATCCACACCATACATTACAGCTATAGGAAAAAAGATGTGACATGAACCCTCACAATAATTAAGCATTGCTTTTAGTAAATAGTTACTAGTAGGTTTTGGAGAGTGCAGCCTCTCCTTTAACCATAAAATTAATAACCAGTAGGTTTTTTTAATGCTTCATATGAAGGCATAAAGTATATATATGCCCCAAAAAAAGCATTCGTAATATCCAAGTTCTCATAAAATCCATACCCTTACATAACCAACTCAGCTATAAACATGAGCAGAAGTTATGCGTTCTATATCACTCATCAAAATGCAGTAAGTATCTTACGACACCTGATCTATATACAAGATTGCAAGTGTATGCTGAGAGTTTTTTTAAGCACTGAAATGAGTCATATAATTCTATTACAGTTCTATTTCACATTAAACATGCTCAACTTTGTCAATCACGATCAGATAGGTCATCAAGGAAACAAGAGTCTCAAATATTTTATTTTTAAGTGTTTTTTCATACAGAAAAATTGATTTCCGTCAAAAGTTTTAGATACAAGCCTTTGCAGCTTTGTAGTTCCTATACTATGAGATGCAAAGAGTCTAAAAACCATAGAGGACTCCAGTCCTTTCCCTGTCATTACCAATTCACCATTACAGTGTTGGCCAATCGAGTATAGATATTTAATATACAACAGAAGATCAAAGAGAGCAGGATGCTTTGCTGATCAGTTGCGGAGATCAATTTTGACGATTATGAGCAGGTCATATCTATATAAGGCAATGTAAGCCCACACTATTAGATTTGATCAGGAATCCTGATTATATTACTTCTATCACTAGGAGCTGAGCAAAAATGCTAGGGTTACAGTATTAAATTTGTATGGTATGCATCACAAAAATACTCAACATTCATAAATTAGGGACATGGATATGAGGCTGTGTTATTAAACAGTTTAGGCAGCTTATGAGGCTTAATACATCAAGCATATCACCAACAGTTGTATATATTTAGCAATTTGCCCTTTTACACTTCTGGTGATTTAATAAAATCTTAAATTCCCCTCGTAACCATAGAAGGAGAGGGGAAAAAACAACAGCAAGCTGAAACGGGAAAAAAATGATAGCGCTAACATGTTGGAACTCTTCCTATTCAGCCTTCACCCCTAACCCCCCAAACTCTGTGCAACATTAGAAGGGAGGAAGCGAAGAAAGAATTGGGGGGGACCAAAAAAATAGCATTCTACATGAAACTTGGTAAGAAACGCATATACCTGAATCAAGGGCATCAAGGTAGGAAGAATCTCATCCCCAAAAACATTTGATAGTACATCCAAACCAGCAGCGCTGCATTTTCGTAGATTCCAAACGTTGACTACATCATCCTGTGGCATGCCATCCAACAAAATTGACATTGGAAGGTTATCAAGCATAATCTTCAGATATGCACGAAATTGACTATTATACAACTTTGCAATAAACAAAGTCCAACAGAAACAGTCTGTAAACCCATTAAGATAATGCATACATCATCATCCACATCATCTGACCCATGAAAACGGGATGCATGAAAACGAGGCTTCAAATCCTGCAAAGGGGAAAACAGAAAAGAAAAAAGTAGTAGATCAAGTTAAAGATGAAAACTAACAGGACAAATAGTGAAGAGAGAATCAGAAATATTGTGAAAATATAGGAACTCTCACCTGCTCTCTGTCAGGTACAGACTCATCCTCCTGCACCACATGGGCAACATCTCAGTTGTTACATCAAACAAATTTAATATAGAGAGGATATAAAATTCTAGTGAAATCAAACCTCAGCCTCGGCAAGTGATTCATCATCATCAGCATAAACCATATTTGACAGTAAAACCTACATAAAAATATTAGTCAGTAATAAACTACACAGCCTTTGTAAAAAAGGAAAAAGATGCAGCAAGAGATCATAAATGGTAGTCGTTATATACAGGAATCAGCCGTGGCAGGAATTCTCTCAAGTTCTCTGGTGGCAACTGAGCATCAGAATATGCAGTCCTATGAAAATGAAAAACACGGATATATCTTTTCTCAGTAAAGCTGATAACTTCATTATTCATCAATACACAGAATAGATGCATCTTAAGAGAAGAGAAGAGAACATAACATGCAGAACTACATGCGCCCTCCTAAAACAGAAATTAAAACATGATAAATGGTTAATACACCAGAGCACACTATGAAAGAATTATGTAATATATTAGTTTCTAAACATTAAGAAGTTCCATTAGCATATAACTTCTAGTTCAATTAAATCCCAAATTATAATAGCAATATAAAATTTATTTACTTTAAATACAGATAAATGCTGCCATACAAGAACAAATATTCCTTCTTTTAATTATTTTCCTTCATCAAGGTTCAAATTAACAAACACCAAAAAAAAGACTGGTAATTTCAAGGTTCAAAAGCCAGATAGGATCACGTCATAAATACTAACCAAAATTCACAAGCTTCAAGCGCTACTTCATCATCACCATCCTGGCTAACTTGCAGCATGTACTCTATAACATTCCTCAGATATGGCTGCAGTATGCAAATTGAAAAAGGGCAATCGGAAGTATGTTAGGATATCATAAAAAGTCATATAAGTTTTAATGGGAAAAAAGATACACTGTAAGTTTCCAACCTCTAAGAAAGAAGGGTGAACTTCAATAAGCTGAACAAAGGCGGCACAAACCTGTTCGCATAATGCATAAACAACTAAGCAATGAGAAAGAAGGAGGTATATACACAGGAAAAAAGAAAACTTAAATAGTACGCAATAACAAAAAATATCCGTTTGTTCAATTCAAATAGAGGGATTAAGCTTTAGTGCTGGGGTAGTGTCTACAAAAAGGAAAGAACAACTCCATAGTATCCTGCAGGCTGAGCCACGTGTAGACATGTATATATACAGAACCTTGGTAATGACAGTGAATGTTCTCCAACAGGAAGTCAAGGTTGCATATGGAACACTGAACAGTTAAACGCTTTCAATTGTGTAGGTCATATTACTATTACAAGTCCAACATATATATTGTATCCCAATGTTCCATCTTTTCCCCTTAATCTCCAGAAAACACATACATAATTTGAGAAGTAACAAAAATATAGTAAGAAACAACAACTTACCAGTTTCCGGACCTCTGATGTAGTGTCATTGGCAAGCAAAAACAATCCCTGGAGGTACTGGTCCATTGACTTGTACAAAAACTGAAACAGAATACGAATTATCATAAAACAATGATGACATACACTACTAAGACGAGCATGGTTAAGAAAAAAAACTCACAGCAGGCATCAACATGATGTATTGGTTTACAGAACTTAAAGCCAGCTTCCTCAACATGGGATGTGGTGATTGGAAAAACTGTTAATCCAAAAGCAGATTAGAGGAATATGAAAACACAAAGACACAAAAGAATGAGCAAGTACAAAGGAAAACCAATGCCTCTATGGCAATAAATAGATGGCAACATTGAGAAGAAAAAAAACTACCTTGAAAAATCTTGGAAGAAACAAATTGACTGGTCGCTCATTCATGCCTGGCACATCTGAATCCAATACTTGTGGTATGTCCTCACAGATCTGTAGGGATCATATGGTTAAGCAACCATGACACTACTCAGACAGCCTTAATTTCTAACCAAGATGAAACTAGAACCTTTAACAAAGCTAAATCAGCATAACTTGTAAAAGTAAGAAAAATCAGATTATAAGGGCAATCTCCTCAGTTAGTAAACATCCAACACAAAGTGATCATTCAAAGCTTCTTTGCTTTCTCATTAAAAGCAGCACACAGATAAATTATCATATCCAAGGTTCTTGGTTTCTCATTTGATTTGAAGATGAAAGTATATTTTTCCAATAATTGTGGAAAATAATAAGAAAACAAATTACAGGGTAATGGAAATTCTTCCTTGTAATTTCATCAATCTCAACATATTTGTCTAAATACCTTTAAAGATCACAGAAAGGGAAAATGCAAAAACTAGCGATTACCAACATATTTGTACAATTCAAAACTAGCGAAGCCATTTACAAGATTCACTCCGTGTTTGTGATGACATTTCAAGGGCATTACAATTAGTAATGGAGAAAATATCTTACGGTTGGAATACCATTATCGGGAAAAGCTTCTTACAAGTTTACATTAAGGAAACATTTTCGATGTGTGTGTTTTCTTTATTTTTATAATTTCCACCCAACCCCTTACATTAAGTTAACAGGATGCAGGAAAATCTCTTTGCATCAACCAAAAAGATAAAATTACAGAGAGAAATCGAGCAAGGGTCAGCACAAGACACTATACACAATTTTCCTTCAATTATTACACTTCTTATAATTTGATGAAGGATGCCAATTCATTTTCAATAACCTAACATAGTAAGAGCAGGCATAAGTGTACAATTTTTTATAAACTTTAGAATTTGGTTTAAGAGGAGAGAAAGCTAAGGTGTCCCCCGCTAAATAAATGAATTTAAAGCACACAAAAAAAAAATATTCCTACAAAAAAATAGTATATGTATAAAAAAAACTTATGTCTAAGCACACATTAATAGGGAAGAAAACAAGTGAACTATCAGCCTTGTGGATTGAATTTAGAAACAACTTCATGATCTGAAGTTTTATCGTGTACATTGACTTGCCAACAAGAAACAAACTCTCCTCCCTACTATTAAATATTAATCACTTGAAAACCTTAGATAACCCTCCAATATCACTTTTAATTATCACATGTTAACCAATGCCTTACAATAGCATACATAACCAAATTATACATCCTACATCACTTCCGGATGGATATTAACATCCCTAAATTTACTACATAACTATTTTATCTAGACTTAAAAGAGGCCTGTCATAAATGTGAACATTGATCAACAATTCTGCTTTTAGCTTATTTAAAGTTTCTGAAGAAACTTTGCAAGTTGCAGCTGTCAGCTACAGCACCTTTTTGAATATATTAGCTTCACCATTGCTAAACATCGTCAACAATATCTAACATAGATATCATCAACAGCTACAGTCTAGCCGTAAATTCAAAAATGAAGGAGAGAATCATACCTTAGACAAAGCATCCATCGCACCTTCCATATGATTAAGATCATTACTGTCAAGACAAGTACCAAGAGCATGGAGTAGCTCAGGCCAGCCAACAACACCAACCAGCTGAACAATAACACTGATAATCGTTCCAGTGGTGATCCGAATGTTCCGATCAGGTGACCCCATGCAAGGTAACACCTCTGACTTGATGTATTGCTGGTTTTCAGGGGACATAGTCTTGAAAGCATTTCTAAGATTGTTCTTCAAAAGCAAGCCAGCAGCTTGTCGTATCTCCAGAGATTTTCCCTACATTCAGCACAGCAACAAACTGATGAGAAAGTAAAAATACTTCATTTAGGTGTAATTGCAATCGTACAGCTGCTTCACTTATAGCACCATAATAATCGAATTGATTCGTGCAAAATTGAAGCAATGATCCAGTTCCTTACAGTCTAAAGCATATTAATAAAAAGAACACAAGGCCAAATTAGCAAGCCCTAAACCCTGACGAACTCCCAAGCAAACAGCTTGGGCATCGATGAACAGAAATTCAAACCCCAGCCAACAGCGAATTTGACCTACTGTGCTAAATCAACGAAAGCCGAAACCAAAAAACCCCGAGGCTTTAGAGAAGAATCGATCAAAATCACAATCAACAACAACACTTGACAAGTCAACTTTCTTTTCCCTGTTACCGTGAGACAAACGACACAATGAGAGCGAAAGGGATAGGCGAAGAGCATACATCGGCACGAGAGAGGATGAAGACGAGGTAGTTGTTGAAATCGGGGAACTGAGAGTAGTGATGGAGTTGCTGCAGAATCTGAGACTTATCGGAGGTAGAAGACGGCGAGATTTGGTGTTCGAGCAGGCCACAGATCTCCATAAGCCCGTCTTCTCGGGGTTGCCATGAAGAACCTGCCGCCGCCACAGCCATGGAATTGGAGAGGGGGAAGAAGAAGGGAAGCAGAAGTGGAGAAGAGGAAGAGGATTTGCAGACGAGGTTGTAAAGGGGAGTCGGCTTTGTTGGTGTTGAGCGAGCGACTGCGGCCTGTTTGGACACTGGGTTGTATGATTCGGTTAGTAGTAGTAGGGGTATAAAGGAATATGTAACAATACACACGCTTCGATCATGTTCTAAAAGGGCTGGCCCTGTCATTTTGATATGAGCTGTGCACTTGATTTTATTAAAAAAAAGGAAAAGAATAATGTTCAGTTGTTCACTCATTCATTATTCTTTGAAGAAAAAAAAAGTACTATATTTTAGGAAGTATGATTATTCTTTAGGGTATCATGGCAAACCTTAGGACCCATCTATCCATTTTAGGCTATTTTAGGTTAGTGAAACTGGACTAAGGGTGCTCACCAAAAAAAAAAAAAACTGGACTAAGGGAGTAAGGGTCGTTCAATTGATTCTAATGAAGCTTTATTACATGATGATGAGTTTATAGAAGTTTATGCAAAATATTTTTTTATATATTATTTTTAAATAATAGATTAAAAATATTTTTTTTGATTTTTTTGAATAGCCAACTTCACATCATATTAATTTCAACCTCAACTTTTACTCGTTCAATTTTGATAATGTTGGACACCAATAATTATTAAAACGTGGATTTCATGTTTTATAAGCTGCAAAGTATAAACGCATTCATACCACCTTCTTCTCATTCACTTAGCTAAGCAAATACCTTGTTTTATTGCTACCTTGCATGCCCTAATTTTCCTACATGACTTCGTTTCGTTCTCTTATTTTTGGCGTAATTCAATTTCAGCATGGGATGACGACTTTGGAGCTTGGAGGTGATCTATTTTAGCTTGGTTATTGGCTAAGAACAAGATGTAGGCTCCGTTTAACAATAGCATTTCTACTAGTGGGACAGACAAGAGAGAATTGAAATTCACTCTTGCCTATCCACTTTTTGCACCCTTCTACCTCCAAGGAGGGAGTTTTTAGTAATTGGTGTTCACCAACAGACTGTTGCCAAACGGACCCTTACATTATTGTACAAAACACCCTAAGTAGGACTAATATGAATTCGGTGAAGTTTATAGAATATTTTAGGGGTGCATTGGATAGATTGGTTTTCAAGAGGTTATTGTCATTTTATACAATCAGATTCGAAACTCCAAAGCAGCGGTCTATCCTATTTTTGTAAAGCTTTTTCTCCAAAGCGGCAGTCTATCCTATTTTTGTAAAGCTTTTTTTAGATCTGGTTTGTGACGACCTAATTATTTATAAAAAAAAAAATTGTTTGTACATTATATTTTTGGTAAGAAAAAAAATTGTTTGTACATTATATCTTTGGTAATCTATTTTATTAAAAATTGTTTGGTGAAATTTTCAATAGTGAAACTAAAACTCGATTCATGTCCATAGAAAAGTCAAAAACGTAAGCTACACGCGGAAAATGAAATCCGAGGAACGCAACCTTCAATGACAAGTCCAGACTACAAAGTCCTAGTGCCAAACCACACGTTTACCTGGTAACTTAACACTCGAATTAGGCCAGATATTGAGATTTGGGGATATAGCACTGATGCTTGTTTATGATTGATGTACACAATTTCTTTCTTAAAGCTTGAATTAATGTCATGAAAATGGTGATACCCTACAACATCAAAACTGAACTTGTGTAGTGAATTTACTTTTTCACTAAAACATACAAAACAACTCTCTGGCTTGGATAATCCGGATGCCAATCTGCTTGCTCGACGCGACCAACCAAGAAATCCTTCACAGCACACTCCAAGAAGTACTCCAGGACAGCATCTACATACACGCGCGTGAATACATAATATACAACTGACAAGGCCAAAGCAATGAAAAATACAAAGACCTCTAGACCAGACCAGAAGAATGAAAACAGTAATTACCATTTCGCAACTCTCCAGCCAAGAAAACTGTGGTATGTGTACCGCAGAGTTTGCACAAAGTTTCTAGCAAGTCCCCGACTGCTCCCTCACTGTAGACAACGTCGGAGCCTAGCACTAAACGAATACAAACATAATTATGTTAATGATGACCGAAAAAGCTCAAATTACTTAACAAGAAGATTATGTCTATTCTAAAGCTTTCAATTCTAGGGATCATGCTTTCTTGACTAACTAATTTTAATGGAAAGGTAATTCTTGATTACCATAATCAGGAACAGGTTCCACTACTTCTGGAAAGGGATCATCTCCCCAAATCTGTTCTCTCACAATGGCAGAACCCCGTAACTCAGTGTTTCCCAAGTTGGTATCAACATTTTTCTTAAGGAGTCTCAGCCTATCTGGAAGATCAGTCAATATAGCTTGGGAACCTAGAAGAGCTGCAATGCAACTAAAAAAACCATAGTAAATGTCAAATGCAATCCTGAGGACAAACAATAAACATGGAGTAATTAAGAGAAATCCTCGGTGCAGATTGTTGCATATTCACAGCCAGCAAACTAAAAGAGATTGGGCAGTAATAGGATTACGATAACAGAAAGAGAAAACGATTAAGTCAAGGTCACACGTATCGTACCCTACAAGTCCACAGCCAGATCCCAACTCAACCACCTTTTTCCCTTGAAGAACTAGTAGGCCAGAGTCGACAGCGTGCTCCAGGAACTTCCCTAAGACAATACCACTGTCCCACATCACGGAACCAGTCACTCCAGGAGTGCCCTAAAATATACAAAACAAAAATAGACCATTATAAATCGTATGTACATATAGAGGGTCTGCCAGACTTGATGCACTTTAAAGATTTTATGATCGGATTAATGCATATAGAACAGCACAATCAGAAGAGATGCCTAACAGTTATTTTCCTTTAGTCTTGCAAACCATAATGTTGAGCAGCACCAAACAACCAAAGCTGACATAGTACAAATGCACTCCTAAAAGACATAGAAAAGACCCCTCATGAAATCATGCTTTACTTTTACTGTTTTACAGAGCTTAAAGTATTCATGTAAATGATTGTTGAAGCCAATAGCCAATGGGTGAGACTGACTAATCACAGAAAATCAGTACTTCCATAATTGTGCAAGACCTCCTTTATTTAACCCACTTTTCATAAAACCACCCTTTTCAAAATCGCAATTAATCACACTTAGCTATCAACTCAACACTCCCTATAACAGCATTAAAAAAGCAGAAACTAGAAAGTGTCCAAAACTCTCCTATGAGCTTGGATTTGCTAGCAACATATATTAAAAAGTGGTGAGTACTTAAAGGGTGCTTTTGTGCAATTTGCCTTAACTTTGATAGGCTAATTGGTAAAACAAACGGCGTTTATCGTGTGAAGGCAACAAAATTACTCACAGACTTCTCCTAATTGAACAAGATAATCTCTACAGTTTGTCCATTTGTACCTATAAATCCATGTATACTGAAGAAACAAAATCAAAAGTGCTTTGATTGAAGGTTTGCTGGTTCGACAATTCAAGAACTCTGCCTGATTGCTAAACTAAAGCAATCAGCAATTTGATTTCGTTTATAAGAGAAATTCCGAAGATGAAATCCAAAATCGCTTGCCGTCGCGATCCTAAAATTGCATCGCAGTTTCCGATCGGATTTCAAAATGAGTGGATTGAATCGAAACCTAGAGTAGTGAGATAGAGAGAGGGAGGGAGAGAAGGTTTACCAGGGAGGAAGGAGACTGAGAGATGGAGAGAGACTGGCCACAGGCGTCGAGACGGAGGGAGAGAGAAGACTGGCGAGCGAAGGCGTTAGGTTTAGAGAGGGTAGGCTGTTGGAGCCCCCAAAGGAGCATGATCTCCTCTGTTGGGAAATCAACCTTCGTTACCACTCCACTGAACGATCCCAGCTTCGTCTTCACTTCGATTGCCTCTTCTTCTTCTTCTTCCGCCATGGCTGGCTCTGGCAATACCTCGCCGCCCATGCCTCCTTTTCAGTGTTCACAACCATCTCTCGAATTAGCTCGTCTTATGCGGCCCCCGCACCCTAATTTTTCTTTTTTTCGGCAAATATTTTCATTTTAGGTAAGATACACGTTGATCCCTAAATTTTGATATATTTTTCTAGTTGATCCTTAAATTTTATATTGGTCTAAATGCGTTCTTAAAGATCGAAACATTTTTTTTAATTATCATAAACACATTAAAAAACCATCGATATGCTCGTGTGACACAAATGCTCATGATACAAGTTGATCCAAATCATATGTAGTCCCCCGTACTTTCACGAAATTGCCACTTAGACACCCCATCTTTGAGTTAGCCCTATTGAACACTCAAACTTATGATTTTGTACCTATTGAACACCTCGTATGCCACCTCGTAATACATGTCATTAAGCATTTTTTTACTTAATCCACATAATCACTCTTGACTTAGCCACATAAGCACGCCACATAAGCGACTTAAAAAAATAAAATTAAACACTAAATTTATCAAATCCCAAATCTCTACAACCCTAATCCCAAATCCCAAATCTAAAGCACAGTCAAAGTAAAGCAATTGAGAAGGGGAGGATTTTGGACATTCAGAAGTGAATTACAAAGAACAAATCAATTAGGATGGAGGCAAACCTTGAGGAAAGAAGAGCAAAGTAAAGTAGAGAGGAAAGCAAATCGGGGTTTGAGAACGGAGGTCGTGGACCGACGAGACGAGGACGAAGGAGAACGGAAGAACGAGGACGAGGACTGCGGCGGCGGGATGTGGCGGTCATCGTGGATGGGGGAACGAGGACTGCGGCGGACGTCGTGGAGGATACGAACTGAGCACTGGACGTCGTGGAGGACTGAGCATTGCGGGGATGCGAGCGACGGAGCCCTAACTTCGACAGCGGCGGGGAGGAGCGACGATGCCTGCGACGTGGAGGAGCGACGGAGTCCGGCAACGGGGAGGAGCGATGGAGGGCGGCAACGGGGAGGAGCGACGGAGCTGCTCGATCGATTGTTGTCCTCTTCGTTCGTTCTCACTTCTCAGACATTGATGTGATGAGATTTGGGATTTGAAATATTTTGTGTTTATTTTTTTAAGTTGCTTACGTGGCTAAACCATGACTGCTTATGTGGATTAAGTAAAAAATTGCGTAATGACGTGTATTACGAGTTGGCGCGCGAGGTGTTCAATGGGTACAAAATTATAAATTCGAGTGTTTAATAGGGCCAACTCAAAGGTGGAGTGTCTAAGTGACAATTTTGTAAAAGTACAGGGGACTACATATGATTTGAGCCTAGTAAATTTGTAAATATGTTACCCATCTTTCTATCTTAAAAATATTTTGTTAACATTTTTTTTTTTGGGTCTCAAATACCAACACTTATCATTTAACTAACAATGATAACATTTACATTATATCTGATCAAACACGGACCTGGGTTGGATATGGGTTAGGCCTAGCACTTTTTTTTTTTTGCTCATTGATGCGGGCGAGCCAGACCTACACCTAATATTTATTTTAATACCCGCCCTTAGGATCGGGTTGCGCTATTCAAAAGGCTACTCGTTTTTTTAAACCAATATTATTTTAAGAACTTAAAACCCATCATCCCGAATCAGCTAAAAATTTCAAGTTAAAATAAAAAAAATTAAACCCATGGTAGATTAAGGCTCCGTTCGGAAGCGAGAGGAATGGTAGTTGGGAGATGGAGCTTGTCAAAGATGCTACCGAATTGAGGTGTTCGGCGATTGAGATGAACGCCGAGATGGAGCGTCTCAAGAAACTGGAAAACGGTACGGATCGCCCCCTCCTCCCCCTAGCCGTTAGCGTCTTGGAGAAGTTGGTTGAAAAATCTCTTCAGGTTACATAACCTTCACATTGTGATTACTATGCTAGGAGAACTCGAATGACACCATGGACGAGGATCATGCACACACATATGTGCAGATGCTGGAGGATGAATTAGAGAAAGAGACGGCCATCTGCGATAGCATTCACAAGGCATTGGAGATAGAGAGGGCCACCGTGGCCAGACTTGAGAAGGTCTTGATTAGGGAGAGGGCAACTATGGAGATGTGGGAGGTCGTGTCTGACAAAGACACAAATACAATGACTGAGCTTTCAAGGCATAACAAATAACTTGCCTTACACCGAGATTATGCTTTGAAATTGGCTTCACGATGGTGTTGAGTTTCTTGTGGTTTAGCTATAGATATTTCAATTTGTATTGTTCAAGCTTGTTTTTCGTAGCGTTGTTTAGCCTTTGTGATAATTGTGGCTGCCTAATATGCGTTGTTATAATTTATGAATATATGAACTAATTGAGACTCTGCCTTCATTAGGAACGAGTTTGTTATTACATGCTATGTAACACATGTGTTAGTTAGAGCATTTCCCATGGTAGACTAAGAGTATGTACAATGGTGAGGATTTATCGTCCTCTTAACACTCCCTCACCTCTTAGAGGACATCCTTGTTGTTGTGAGCAAATGAAAGAGGATCCTCTTTCAAAGAAGATTGCTTGAATTACTTCTTTTGTAGAGGATTTCTCACCTTAGCCCTTGTGTAAAAAAGCAATCAACATCCAATTACTTGTTGACATGTGATCGAACTTGTTTTTTTTTTCACTTCCATTTACAAATAATACATTTTAATTATGGGTTAAGAAAAATGTGATATCATTTTTAAAAAAAAATCAAACCAATGCTTATAAATTTTTTTAATCTATAAAAAGAGTCTAATTTTGCCTTATTTTCACATAAATATTATTTTTATTTACTTTTATATTATAACAATTTATATTATGTAAACAATTGAAATATCTTTTTGTACTTAAAAAGTTTTTTATAATTTGATTAGGTAATTAAAATAGCAAGTATAATAAATTTATTTTCTTATGTCGAAAATATTGTTGTTTTGTGTACTATATATAATTATTTATGTAATAATTATGTTGAGTTGGTTAAATAAAAACATTTTAGTTGTCTGAGTCCCTTTGCCCCTTTGCACCGACGATGTTGAAAAACAAGATCGACTATAACAAGTTGCAATGGCGTGCCCACAAAGGCATGGTTAGAGTTGGGCTTGTCTTTGTTTGGGACGCCGACGATGGCACTTTGGTGGCTGATGATTTGTTGTGGGAACAAGCTATACAGGTCGGCATTTCACTGAACTGCTATATTAGTTGTAGCATCGTGTTGGAATGTTACTGATAATGTAAAGTTGTTTTTATTATTGTTGTTGGGGGATTGTGACTACAAGTGTACGGGCGAGGTGCGCATAAGATTGGGAGGATAGATCTTGATAGGGACATGATTGAGCTCTAGGACGAGGCCTTTGTCGACCTAGATGTAAACCTTTGGCCAGTTGATAATGACCTCGCTGTTTTGGCCATTGATGATGGTGGCCCTAATCATGAGAATTGACTCGGCTCAATCATATCCAGCCCCCTGAACTTTCACGATTTTACCACTTAGACACCCGACCTTTGAGTTGGTCCTATTGAACACTTAAACTCTTAAATTTGGACCTATTGAACACTTGTCGAGAGAATATTGTGTCAGGTATATCACACGCGCCGCCACCTCAATTACACTTCATTAGCTTTAAATCAATTTTAATCCACCTAAGCAATCAGACTAATGACATTTATTATATATCATTAAAAAGAAAAATAAAAGTTTAAAAAAGAATTTTTAAACAAAAAAATGAATTAATACCCTCCCTCTTAATTTCCCTTCCTCTCCCTCTCGGCAAACTGCTTCACTCCACGGCGACGGAGCTCGAAATTTCTGATTCGACGGCAACCAAGCTCGACGCTTTGAAATTCAACATTTTATTGATGAATTCGAATTGACTGGAAGTTTTACAGGTGGGTGATTTTGAATTTTGTTCGATATTTTGTGGAATTTCATAATTTTAGGGTTTGCTGCGATTTTGATTTCTATTGCGAATTTGTGAGAGGGATGTGTCTCTTTCGTGATTTGAATGCGATTTGGTGCTAAGTCTTGTTCAAATTCTTGGGATTTTGGGTGTTTAGGATTTAGGGTTCAAAATTGCGAATTTGGGGATTTAGGGTTTGTGGGTCAACTGATGCGATTTCAGACCTGTATTGGTGCATAGATGTTTAAATGTTTGTTTTAGGTTCGATTCTATGTGAGCAATAAGGGTTGAGGGCTGGATTGACTGTTGTAGGTTTTTTTGGTTGATTGTATATGGAATGTGTGACCTCTGTTGTGTATTTCTGACCTATGTTGATTTACAGCAATTTTGGTTCATTAAATTGAAGAAAGAAGAAAAGAGAGAGCAATGCTAGAATTAATTTGGCTGAAATCCAATCAAGAGAGAAGGCAGGACAACGAAAATCAATGGAAGGAGATAAGAGGAAGAAGAAGACTTGCACGCAGATTTGCAGCCTTGAACTTTTAATTTTTTTTTTCTTTCTTTTTTCTTTTTAGAATTTACATGTCAGCTCAACTTAAATAAACTTTAACAACTCACTCGCCCAAACTCGCGTACATTACAAGCATATCACCACGTCAAATTTAAGGTGTTCAATAGGTCCAAAATTAAGAGTTTAAGTGCTCAATAGGTTCAACTCAAAGGTGGAGTGTCTAAGTGGTAAATTTGTGAAAGTTTGATGGGCCGGATATGATTTGAGCCGAATTGACTCATCCTAATGCTTGTGTTAACAATACAGCTTGTTATGTGTTTGTTTTATGTTATTTGTTGGACCCTTTAATTTCCTCGCAATGCTTGATGAGGCCTCTAAACTTAGAGCCATGATGTGGTTCTTGTAATAATGCACTCTTGTGTGGAACTTCTAATGTATACTACTTGTTTACCTCTCCCTTGCTACCCAATTCACATATGTAATTGTTTAGACCTAATTTTAGATATATGGTATTTGTACTAATATACGTTATTTGATGTTTGAGGTAATTACATGGGTGAAAAAAAGGCACCAAGAATTGGAGGACTACACGAAGGCCAAGAATATCTCAACATCTTGGGTAAGTTATGCAATATATTTTGTGCATTGCTTAAGTATACTTAAAATTAGATTCAGTTTTGGCATGTGTTATTAAAAATTAGTGCAGGTTATTTAGTTTTGGTAGTTTCTATATAACTTAACTACATAACTATGTTATATGGTCATTAAAAACACTTAAAACAGCTTGTCTCAATTAGTGTAGAATACTTAGAATCAGTTTTGGCATGTGTTATATAAAACTAGATTCAGTTTTGAATGCTAGGTAGAATATATACCTAAAATATGTGAAGATATATGGCCGTGCATTTAGTGCACTGTCCTTTAACGTTTGAAATTGTAGAGAATCTCTACTGTTTTGGTAAAAATTGATATGAAAGCACTGCACAAAACAACATGCATAGGTCCTCTCATCACGTTTTGGCATGCATAGGTCCTCTCATGCATAAGTGTGGGGAAGTGTGGGGCCAATCATTTTTGCCAACTCATTCAATAGTAGAGATTGGTGCATTGCTTAAGTATACTTAAAATTAGATTTAGTTTTGGCATGTGTTATTAAAAATTAGTGCAGGTTATTTAATTTTGGTAGTTTCTATATAACTTAACTACAAAACTAGGTTATATGGTCATTAAAAACACATAAATTAAACAGCTTGTCTCAATTAGTGTAGAATACTTAGAATCAGTTTTGGCATGTGTTATATAAAATTAGATTCAGTTTTGAATGGTAGGTAGAATACTTAAAATATGTGAAGATATATGGCCGTGCATTTAGTGCACTGTCCTTCAACGTTTGAAATTGTATAGAATCTCTACTGTTTTGGTAAAAACTGATATGAAAGCACTGCATAAAACAACATGTATAGGTCCTCTCATCATGTTTTGGCATGCATGCATGCATAGGTCCTCTCATGCATAAGTGTGGGGAAGTGTGGGGCCAATCATTTTTGCCAACTCATTCAATAGTAGAGATTCTCTACTGGGATCAAAACAAATGACATTACATTTTTGCCTCTTACTACCCTTTTTTGCCCCTGGTGGCCCTCTATAAATGACATGGCACACTTTTGACTCAACCAACACAATCTTTCATTACCATAAGCAGGCACAAGATAAATATTTGTCCCCCCAAGTTGGAAACACCCAAGCATGTCATCATCGAGTGAGAGTCAGGCTTCTTCGAGCGTGGACGACTACCTTGAAATCATTGTTGTTAGCCAGGTAAGGACCACATTCTCTTGTGTTATAATTCTTCATAGTTCTTCGAGGTGTAGCTCATTTTGGTATTTCTTTTACATCCTTCTTTCGTATTTGTAGGAGCAAGACAAGACTTACTTTCGCATGGGGCCAGATACTACAATCAAGAAGCTAATGACGAGTTACTGTGACCACTATGGGAAACAGTTTGGCACGGTGGAGTTCTTCTTCAATGGACAGCGTCTCACTCACCGCAGGGACACCGCTACTCCTCGCTCGGTAAGCCGACAACATCATACATATGATGCTTTTTACATATTTTTGTGCTCGTTTAATCTCAAAGATCGACCCTAACACAAGCTTTTTTGTGTATCACGCAGCTCAGGATGACGTCCGGTGATGAGATCGATGCCATAGAGCATGGTCTTGGTGGCAACTCTAAAAAGTAGTGTGGTCCTTGCAACTATGTTGGAGGAATGAGGCCGATAGTTGGGTCCCTAAAACACACTTGTGTCTGTGTTGTCTTGTTGCCCACTTGTAGTGGGTGTAATGTGTTTTATGTGTTATCTTCATGTTTTATGTGTCGTTGGTGTGGATTGATGGACAAATGGCTACTGACCTGTTTAGTTTCATGTGTAATGAATGAAGTATTTATGTTCTAGCTTTATTGAGCTATGTTGGATCGTATTTTTATAATTATCCATCAAAAGGTCAAATCGAAGCACCTATACTATAGGGTGGAAACGTCAAATCGAAACGAACTCCGCCATTGGAAAGGGCCAGTGACCACCCTCATTGAGTGGTGTCCAGTTGTAAAATGACGGGAGATGAAAAGTCACGCAAGAAAGGAAAATTATATTGGCGGGAGACGAAGAGTCACGAAAAGAAAGGAAAATTTACTGAACGATGAAATTTGGGCAAATTTGTTATTGGGCCGGCCCAAACATCACCACCATCATTGTCAAACATATAACTGCAGGCAGGCTGAGAAGGAGGGTAAACTTCGAAACAGAGAGAGAGCACTTTCAAACCACGGTCATCGAGCGGACCTTTTCCATGACTTTCTAGGGTTCGTTCACTTCACTGATCGTAGTTGATCATCATACATGGCGATCTTGATTTTTGGTGTGCATTTTAGTTCAGCATTGCGTTTGACTGTTCTATTTTGCAGGCGTTGAACGGAAGCCAGACAAGCCCTATACACATCCCTCCAGCAAGACGTCGGGAAGATTACGCCTATCTCAGGTTAAAAAGGGAGCCCTGGTTTCGTCTTGAAAGGTTTCATTTGTGTCCGTTGATCTGACTTGTGATTTGTTGCACTGTGCTGTAGGCAACGTTAGGGTTTGGCTCTTCTAGCAAGAATAGTTTGGTCCAGTGCAACGTGGGAAGCAAGAGCCCGGTCCTAATATGCTGTCTCTTGCCTGACTAGTCTGAATGTTGTCTCGGTCCGGACCGTATTTTTATAAAATTTAACAAAATATTAAAATTTAAAAAAATTATATTAATTTTAATGTTGGCTTAAAACATATCCAGACACCTGAACTTGTGCAAATTGGTCACTTGGACACCTCACCTTTAAAACGCACCAATTGAACACCCAAACTTTCTAAAGTCTACCTATTGAGCACCTACCTCTTCATTACGGGATTGTGTGAAATACACGCGCCTATTACGTGGACATAATTAACGAAATAAAACCACGTAATGCCATATAAGCAAATGACATTAAAATAAAAGCCACGTAAGCAGAAGACACTATTACTTGGAAGGCAAAAATGGGGGTTTCTCACTTTTACGAAAGGTCACTCACAAAAAAGACTCGAATCTCTCAGGGAAGAAGAAGCAGTTGAAGCAAGAACCCTAATGCCACTGAAATCGCAAAATTGACGAAGGTAAGTAACTCTAATTTGTTAGACATCGAGATCAAGATTAGTTTCATGCTTGAATGGGCAAAATTGGGGGTTTTTTTGTTGAAATCGGGAATTGCATGTTTGGGTGAGAATTTTAGGGTTTAGGGGTCTAGGGTTCTAGATTTCGATGGTTTAGGGTTTGTTGAGTAGGAATGTTGCTTAGTCGAAGGCGATTTTGTGGCAAGCGTTTAGGGTTTTCAAAAATTATGAAAATTTCGAAATTGGGGTTTTCGGGTTCGATTTTTGGCAGAGAATTTTGGGGGTTTTTAGATGGGCTAGCTCTAGTAGTCGAATCCGCTCATGAACAAAGGGTTTAGGGAATTTTGGGGGTTATTGTAACTTGATGAATGTATTTAGGGATTCTTTGAATGTTTCTGCAGATTGATTCAGGCAGATATCTGTGCAATAAGTTGTCAGATTAAACAATGTTGCAGTAGATTGCATGTTAGGATTACATCTCTTGATTTTGTTGAATGATTTTGTCAGTTACATTCATGTTTGTTGCTTGAATGTCTTGAATGATTTTTGTTGGGCCCAGATTTTCCTCACAAAAGTATCGATACCCGATTGAGATTTCTTCAATACTTCTTCAGAGCACAGAGAGAGGCGGTGGAGACCAAAGTCGGTTAAGCAAGATAGAGTCGAAGATACAAGATAGATTTCGTCCGATCCCGGCCGTTAGGATTAAAATCAGATCGGATCATATGTAATCTTATCTTTCTAATAGGATAGATTGATTTCCAAGGATACTATATAAGCACATTGTAAACCCTAAGCAGGGTTACGCTCTTTTACACATTCAATCATACTCTGAATACAATACACGAGCTTTTCTTCATTCGTTTTCTTTGTGAGTAGCTTCGATCAGGCCCGATCTAGGCCATAATTCCCTAGGGTGAATTTTGGCTCAAACAGTTTGGCGCCCACCGTGGGGCCGTGATCGGAACAATCACGCAAAAGACACACCGACTCGAACTTCCCGTTCAGGATGTCAGGCGACGGAAACGAGTCTCCAAAAACTCCCCTTGCCGACCACGGTACGATCCCGTGCTCCCTGAGAACCGGTCGCAAGACGAGGAGATGACCGACCTCAGAGAACGGATGCAACTCCTCCAAAAAGAACTGAGCGACCAAAAGAGCTTCTACGACGCCCATGTGGAACGCCTCACGTGGGAAAACAGTCAGTTGAAGCAACAGTATGAGGTTATCGCCACGGGCCGCCGATCTCTCCGCGTCAATCGCCGCACCGACGGCATAGTGAGAAGACTCGACTTTGGCGCAGGAGAAGGAACCTCCAAAGGGGACGAAACTCTGGACGCGCGTGACAAGACACCGGTACTACCAGAAGATGCCCCAGAAGCTTTCGCCCGACACCGCCGTGAAGAAGTCCTTCTTGACAAAGACCCGCCAAGAAATCCCCGGTCAGAAGCTAGGAGACGCCGAACACCACCTCGGGATGCTTGGCCGGACAGGGGAGAGACCGATGAAGAAGATTTCGAAAGGGGGAGGCCCAGAGACCTCGACGCGGCCATACGAAGAAAGGTGACGGAGCAGATAGGGGTCATCGCTGATCAACTCCGGATCGGTCGAAAGAGTTTCCAACCTTTGGAACCAGAAGCTCCTGACGGCTTCGACGAATCTCCTTTCTCCCGCCGCATTACCAGAGTGGAGATACCAAAGAAATTCGCCGTGCCGAATAGACCCCATACAACGGCACCGCTGACCCCGACGAGCACGTTGCGATCTATAAGCAAAAAATGATGACAAGTGCGGTCCCATCGTACTCCAAAGAAGCAGTAATGTGCAAAGGGTTTGGCACGACTTTAACGGGTCCGGCGCTGACCTGGTTCATAAAGTTGCCACGCGGTAGCATCGGTTCTTTCGCCGAACTATCGGGCTCCTTCCGCACCCAATTTGCTAGCAGCCGCAAATTCGAGAAACAATCCAGCGACCTCTATCGGATCCGTCAGAAGCAACACGAGACTACCAGAGAATTCCTAGAGCGGTTCAACCGCGAAAAAGTCTCAATACAATCTTGTGACGTTACTACCGCAGTGGAGGCATTTAGGCAAGGAATCATACCCGACGGCGGCCTATACAAAGAGCTCACCAAGCATCCCTGTTACACCTTCGAGGAAGTTCAGGCCAGAGCCTTGGCTCACGTTAGGCTGGAGGAAGATAGGACCCTGCGGAAGAGAACCCTAGAAGTGGAGAAGTACGAGAAGAGGGGCCCAACCGACGGCCGTAAGGGCTCGCTTGACCAGAGAAAAGATCGTCGAGCACACCCATATTCACGCCCTAGCCACGGGCAGGTGAACACAGCCAAAGCACGACAAGCGGACGATCAATACCGCGACCCGCCACCACCATCATTGGAATCACTCAAACTCAACATCTCCACAGATAAGCTTCTGCGGAACATGGCGAGACAAGGGGAGTACGTGAGATGGCCGCGGCGGGACAAAGCCCCGAAAGCAGACAGGGACACCACCAAGTGGTGCGTTTACCACGAGTATCACGGCCACTGGACCCGAGATTGTATCATGCTCAGGAAGGAATTGGCTCGCCTTATCTCGGAAGGAAGAATCAAAGATGTAGCACCAGATGCTCAGGTACCCAAAGAAGTAGTAGATAACCTGCAGCCCGAGCCAAGGAGAAGGAGGGACCCCCCAACACCCGACAGAGTTGTCAATGTCATCTCAGGGGGTTCAAACATCTGCGGCCTCACGTACTCAGCGGCGAAGCGACACGCGTGCGAAAGCAGCTTCGATCGCCCGCGACGTACCGGTGGGGGGTCATCCGGATCCGCTATTGTCTTCGACGACAGCGACGCGAACTTCTCCGCTGAACCCCACCACGATGGCCTGGTGATCTCCCTACATATGGGGAACGTACTGATGAAAAGAATCTTAATTGACACCGGAAGTTCCACCAACCTCATGACACTCGATGCTTTGAAAGAGATGGGGCTATCCGAGAACGACATCCACAAGCATCCAGTTCCGTTGGTAGGTTTCAGTGGCGAAGTTAAACACACAGTAGGAGACATTGCTCTCACCACCTTTGCCAAAGGGATTAACAAGCAGGTCGATTTCCTCGTGGTGGATTGCCCCTCTTGCTACAACGTCATCCTAGGGCGTCCGTGGCTGCACGACATGAAAGCCGTCGCGTCCACCTACCACCAGACTGTGAAATTCCCAACACCTTGGGGAGTTGAGGAAATCTGCGGGGATCAACGGTTGGCTAGGGAGTGCTACAAAGCAGCCCTCAAGCCAACCACCCTAAGACCGGAAGCATAGCAATTACAGAGCGTCACCCCTCCGCCAGCACAAATCGAAACCGAAGAAAAAGCGGAGGAGGTGACTCTCGAAGAGGGTAAGGTGGTTAAGATCGGAGAAAAGTTGGAACCAACCATCAAAGAAGAATTAGTAAAGTTCCTAAAAAGTCACAAAGATTGCTTCGCTTGGAGCCACGAAGACATGACGGGGATCGACCCCTCCATCATCACACACAAGCTCAATGTCAACCCCGAACACCCACCTGTTAAGCAAAAGAGGCGGAGGTTCGCGCCAGATCGGGTCCAAGCGATCGAAGAGGAAGTGAAGAAGTTGTTAGGAACAGGGAAGATCAAAGAGGTGAAGTACCCAGATTGGCTAGCCAACGTGGTGGTGGTACCAAAGAAGAATGGAAAATGGCGGGTATGTGTGGACTTCACAGACCTCAACAAGGCCTGTCCCAAGGATTCATTCCCCTTGCCCCACATCGACACTATGGTAGACGCCACAGCGGGGTACGAACTACTCACCTTCATGGACGCCTTCAGCGGTTACCACCAGATTCAGATGGAGCTCCAAGACCAAGAGAAGACCTCCTTCATCACAGGGCAGGGCACTTACTGCTACTGAGTAATGCCGTTCGGTCTTAGGAACGCCGGCGCGACCTACCAGCGATTGGTCAACCGGATGTTCAAAGACCAGATTGGTAAAACCATGGAAGCGTACATCGACGATATGGTGGTGAAGAGCGCAGAAAGTTCCCTACACAGGGGCCACCTTGAAGAGACCTTCAAAATCTTGGAGAAATACAACATGAAGCTGAATCCACAGAAGTGCATCTTCGGGGTACAGTCTGGTACTTTCTTAGGGCATGTGGTGACCAAACGGGGGATTGAGGCCAGCCCAGATCAGGTACGAGCAATCGCCTCCCTGAAATCCCCCCGAAGTTTGAAGGACGTACAAAAGTTAGCCGGAAAAATAGCCGCACTAAACCGATTCATCTCAAAATCATCAGACAAGTGCCGGCTGTTCTACGAAGTCCTAAAAAAGAACAAGAGTTTCCAGTGGACCGAAAAACACGAAGCCGCCTTCGAGGAACTAAAGAAGTATTTTGCTAACCCCTTGCTGCTAGCCAAACCGGTCCCTGGAGAAGTTTTGCAGCTCTACATAGCGGTATCGGAGAACGCCCTGAGTGGGGTACTCGTCAAGGATGAAGAAGGCCAACAAGTACCAGTCTACTTCGTAAGCAGAACCATGGCGCCGGCAGAAACACGCTACTCTCCCACAGAGAAGTTGGTGCTAGCAGTGGTAATGTGCTCGAACAAACTGCGGCCGTACTTCGAGTCTCACACCATCGTAGTCCTGACAAATTACCCACTCCGGCAGATCATGCAAAAGCCTGAATTCTCGGGAAGGATGGCGAAATGGGCGATCCAGCTGAGCGGATATGACGTCAGGTACGAGCCCAGGAGAGCAATTAAATCACAAGTCCTGGCTGACTTCGTTGCCGACTTCACCCCAACCCCCGAAGAAGGAGTACTCAAAGAAGTCTTGGCTGCCTCCAACAACGGTACTGAAGAGGAGTGGCTGTTACACACGGACGGAGCCTCGAACGTAAGAGGAGCAGGACTCGGGGTTGTGCTAAAGTCGACAAAGGGGGATCTAATAGCCCAGGCAGTAAGATGCGATTTCGAAGAAACAAATAATGAAGCTGAGTATGAAGCACTCATATTCGGCCTAGAGCTAGCTGCCGACTTGTCCATAAAGAGAATCAAGGTACGCGCCGATTCCCTGCTCATCATCAACCAGATCTTAGGGGTCTTCGAAGCCAAGGACGACAGGATGATCAGCTACCTCGGGATAGTTAAAACACTGTCCGAGAAGTTTGACCAAATTGAATTCGAGCAGATCCCTCGTGAGCAAAACGCTTCGGCCGACGCCCTGGCAGGGCTAGGATCGACCTTCGACCCTCGAGAGTTCGACAGTGTGCCACTGGTCCACCTGCTACAGTCAGCCCTCGTTGGGGTATCAGCAGCACAGCGCAAAGATTCTCCCCCAGAGATTGGGGTATCAAAGAAGTATCATGACCCCGACAAGGCAATTGAGGACACCGAACCGAGCTGGACAAAACCGTACCTCGATTGGCTGGTCAAAGGGGAAGCTCCGAAGGATAAAGACGAAGCCAAGGCCCTGAGGTCAAAGGCCACGCGTTTCGCTATCGTTGATGGGATCCTATTTCACAAGTCAGCGGCGGGCTTCCTACAACGTTGCATAGAGAAGGAAGACGCTGAGGAGGTCCTGAGAGAAGTCCATAGCGGAGATTGCGGTAACCACACCGGGGGTCGGAGCTTGGCCAACAAAATCCTCAGACAGGGGTGGTATTGGCCCACCATACGACAAGACGCTAACAAGTACGCTCAATCCTGCGACGCGTGCCAGCGCCATGCCCCGGTACCACACCAGCCGCCGGAAGCTCTCCACCCGTCAATCACTCCCTGGCCCTTCATGAGATGGGGAATGGACATCGTAGGGAAACTACCCCCTTCCACGGGGCAAAAAGTATTTTTCCTGGCAATGACGGACTATTTCTCTAAGTGGATCGAAGCCGAAGCCTTCCGGGAAATCAAAGACAAACAGGTCATCTCATTCATAAAAAGAAACATCTTGAGCAGATTCGGAGTGCCCACGGAGATCACTTGCGACAACGGTTCCCAGTTCATAAGGAAAAGGATGCGCGATTTTTGCAACTCTTGGAACATTGACTTGGTCACCTCCACACCTAGGTATCCTCAGGCTAATGGCCAGGCCGAAGCAAGCAATAAAGTCATCATCAACAACCTGAAGAAGCGGTTAGCAAAGACCAAAGGAAATTGGGCAGAGGAGCTACCTTTCGTCCTATGGGCCGACCGCACTACACCCAAGGGCGCGACCGGCCAAACACCTTTCTCCCTGGTGCACGGTTGCGAAGCTGTCATACCAGCCGAGGTTACGGTGTCAACCGCTCGATACGGGCTCACCACATCCGCAGGTAGCAAAGAAGAATTGGAGGCTGACCTAGACACGCACGGTCCAAGAGCTCAGAGAAGTAGCACATGCACGCATCTCGAAATACCAACAGCAAGTCGCGAGAAGCTACAACAAGAATGTTCGCGTCAAGAGCTTCCAAGAGGGAGATTGGGTCTTGCGCAAGGTATTCCAGAACACCGCAGAAGCCAACGCCGGCAAGTTGGGACCAACTTGGGAAGGGCCGTATAAGATCACCAAGATAGCAGGAAATGGAGCATACCAGTTGGAATCCAGAGACGGCGAAGCAGTTCCCCGAAGTTGGAACGCGACACACCTAAAGAAGTATTACTTCTAACTCATTTGTTCTCGATACAATTTCAATTGCTTCTTTAGCATTAATTTTGAGACTTCTTTAAGACTTAGCTATTTCCTTTTCAAATAAAAGACTCGGAGGTCACCACCTCTGACAACTATGCATTATTTTTTTTTTAATACACGATCTCGAATTTGCCTTTGTTTATGATTTGATATGTTTCGCGAGAGCACAACTCTCCCACAACTTAAAATCATCTCGTGCAAAACATCTTTATGATCAAAGCTCACACACGACTAAAAACCTCTTACTCAAATCGACCACTGTACGTTTGCATGGTTATGCCGTCTAAATATGACGATGTCGTCACGCATACAACGTGATGAAGTAACCCATAAGTTGGTTACCCCCCATCTAAATCCAATCAATGTAGTCACATTGGATTAGTACGGGAAGGGGAACGCTATAGCACCGATACCCAAGGCCACATTCGCGGGACGCCGTGAACACATTTACATCCTAAGGACTAAACTTATGGATCCAAAGGATGCCTAACCATAAACAACTATGCACTGACCTTTGTAGTAATATAAGCGCAATGACCGAAAGCCAATTTCGTAACAACTACGCGCTGGGGAAGAGTCACATAACGCTCACCCCGGATGCTGACCTATTAACGCATCCAAAATCATCTGACATTGCTAATTAAACGCAAACTAAATAATGAAAAGCGGGCACCACAAAAACAAATAACCAAAAGCGCCATTCAGAGGGCGTCAAAACGATTAAGTACTAATATTTTCCGGCCTGCGGCCGAAAATATTAGAAAAGAACTGGCTTAGCAGCCGGAGAAGTAGCAGAAAAGTTTTAAAGCAACCAGACTATTCAGAAACTAGCAGAAGAACATAAACTTTGCATAAAAGAGAGGGCAGGGGTGGTCAATCATCACTTGGGCTCGCATTTCCTTCAGTCTTGGCTTCAACATCTCCATCCTTGGTGTCCTCCGCGACATCCTTGGCCATGGTGCCCGCCTCAGTACCAGCATCCTCGGCGTCAGTTCTTGGAACCTCGCCCTCCTTAGTCCCCTCTGAGTCCTCTTTTTCAGCACCCTGCTCGGCGGCTTCCATGAACTCTTGCCCAGGGGGAGGATTACAGGAGGGGAAGTACTCCTCCAAAGACGCCTGCTCTGCGGCGAGCACCCAATTTGCACCTCTACCCTCCGCCTGGTCTTGAAGAAGTTCCACTTGCGCCTTCAGAGTGTAATACCCAGCCACTTGGGTCACCACCTTAGAAAAATTCTTGGCCGACCTTTTAGCCTCGTGCATCCAGGATTCCAGAGAGGCCTTCTCGGCTTGAAGATCCTCCATTTGCATTGACAAGGAGTCAATGGAAGATTGAAGCTTGCGAACCTTCCTCTCGGATGCAGCGGTCGCGTCCCGAGCACCCTTGACCTCAGCCTCCAGCCTGGACATCTCATCATGGGAACGGCTGTTGGTCGCCATCAATTCCTGAAAAGCCTGTACAATGCACAACCCGGTGAAACAAGGTGAGCACGGCGAAATATGCGGAAGAGAATCAAAGAAGTACCAGAATGGAAGGCAAGTGATAAGAGGAATCAACATACCAGTCTGAGAGTAATCCCCACATGGCTAAAAGCAGCATCAAGAGACAAAGATTGGAAGTCAGCCTTAACGTTAGGCGACAGCTTGTCGCCGAAAGAGCTCAGGAGGTCCTTGGGTTCCCTCTTCTTGGTAACAGGAGACGGGGTCTCTTCAACTCTTTTCCGCTTCGGAGGTTGAGACTTCTTGGAGTCCACAGACGGGGTCGGGGAAGTCATCGCTTTGAGACCGCTAGACCTTAATATCTTGACCATCCCAGCAGCGGACATGTCGATCTTGGCGCCTACGCACCGATTCAGAATCAGTAACACAGTACCTCCAAAAAGCGAGGGTCCAAAAAGAAGATCCAAGACAGAGGCAGAAAGGGACTAAACCTGATTTCTTCCCGGAAGAGCTTGCCATGTCAGAAGACGTAGGGGTCTTATCCGTCTCGGTCTCGTCCTCTTCAAGGTCTGTATTCCCTGTTTCCTCTACAGGAACTTCAGGTTCGGGACGGATCTTCTTGGGCTTACGCTTCTCGGTCTTGATCCTCAGCAACCTCTTGCAACCACCGGTGTTGGTTCGCCTGGAGTTGATCCCAATTGGAATTGCATACAAGATAGGTAACAATAGCGTTAAGCCCAGCGAAAAAAAAGAAAGAAAAATCATCGACAGACAGACAAAAACCAGCAGATTAAAGCTTAGTTCCTTACGAGACGTGTTCCATCCATCTCGAAAGACCGACAATACGTCCTCATCTAAGCCCCTTAGAGATTCTAACTCGATGAAGAAGAAGCGAGCTTGCAAGCTTCGGGAAGGCATTTTTGTTTTGGGAATTAAAGGGTTTTTCACATCCCTAACGTGAAGGGTAATTCGGCCGGCTCTTTGTGGAACGATTTTGTAGGCGAGAAGGAGTTCCCCCATCGTCATCTTAAGCCCTCGTTCTGTGGCAAGCTCGTCGATTCGAGCAAGGGTACGCCACGTCGTAGGGAGAATTTGACAAGGGGAGACCTTTAGGTTACTAATAAACTCACGAATGAAGTCGGAAAAGGGAAACTTCAAACCTAAGGTGAATGGGTAATCCAAGAAACAGACCCAGCCCTTACGAACCCAATCGATCTTTTCGATCGTTGGGGCATGGAATCGGGTTCCCCTGGGAAAACCCCCAAATTCGACCCATTCTGCGATTTCATCTCGGGTCATGGTGTAAGGAAGAAGGTCTTCCTCGCTGAGGGCTTTAGAGGAAGTAAAAAGAGACCTCGGAGCCATGGAAAGCAGGAAAGAGAAGCAAGAAAGGGTTGGAGTAGTACCTGAGCGTTCGAAGAACAGAGGAAGAAGGGAGAAAGGCGGACACGATTGAAGGCGAGAATGGGAAAGAAGGACGGAAGAAAGGGTTTAAGAGGTCTGCAAAATCCCGAAAACCAAGGCTTGACTGCAACGTCTAATCACTTAAATGCACCATTCAAAATTTGAAAAGATTCAAAATCCGAACGCTGCATTTAGGGGTATTGTTGGGCCCAGATTTTCCTCACAAAAGTATCGATACCCGATTGAGATTTCTTCAATACTTCTTCAGAGCACAGAGAGAGGCGGTGGAGACCAAAGTCGGTTAAGCAAGATAGATTCGAAGATACAAGATAGATTTCGTCCGATCCCGGCCGTTAGGATTAAAATCAAATCGGATCATATGTAATCTTATCTTTCTAATAGGATAGATTGATTTCCAAGGATACTATATAAGCATTAGGGTTACGCTCTTTTACACATTCAATCATACTCTGAATACAATACACGAGCTTTTCTTCATTCGTTTTCTTTGTGAGTAGCTTCGATCAGGCCCGATCTAGGCCATAATTCCCTAGGGTGAATTTTGGCTCAAACAATTTTGTTGAGATTGATTCATATCTGTTTGTTTTGTTGAACGTTCTAGGAATGGATAAGTTCATTGAAATTGTGTGGCATCATGGAGGGAGATTTGTGTACATACCAACCCCAGAATATGTAGATGAATTTGCTGTTTCCTTTTGCAAGTTTGATACTGATTTTCTCAGTATCTCAGAATTAGCATCTACCATCAAAGATTTAGGCTATAAGGAATATGATGGAATATTTCACAAAGCTAGGGATGATGATGCTTTTGTTGCAATGGATGATTGGTCCTTAACAATGCTTGCTGTAACTCTCAATAATGGTGATAAAGTGGATTTCTATGTAAATCATACTATAATGCAGCCCCAGTTTTCAAATTCAGAACCAGATCCTCCAAATATGGGACGAGGTGTAGAGGATGCAATATCCATCCTAAATGATGGAGAACAACAAGTTAAGAATGCTAGTGTGAATATCCAGCCTATGTTGTTGCTTGAGCATGTGCCAGTCCAGCCAACTGATGTAGAAGAGGTAGAGGCACAACAAGAACAAGAAGAGACAGAAGAGGTAGAGGCACAAGAAGAGGTAGAAGAGGTTGGACAACCTGATCTACCAATTGGGAGTGAGGCTACATATAATGATGATAGTAGTGCTAATGATGATTATAGAGGTGATGATGCTAGCAGTAGTAGTATAGATGATACCATCAGTAGAGGGGTGGAGTTAAGTGATGACTCTGCCATTAATGAAGAGTTAAGGAAAATTAGAAACAGAGCTAGGGAAACAAGGGCTAGAAGGGCAGAACATAGGGAGAATTTGGTGAATGTTGAAGTCAAATTTGGTGGGGTTGGTCCTGATGAGGGTTATGAGAATTGGAGTGCAAACAAAGATTATAGTGGAGTGTTGGGAGGCAATGAACCCTACTATGCCAATGAATCTGACTATAGTATTGAAAGTGACTCGAGTGAGGATGATGACTCAAAACATATGGAGTTGAGGAGGAAGAAGAGCAGCCATGTGATGTATAATCCTGAGTGTGAGTGCCCCAATTGAGAGTTGGATATGGTGTTTGAGGATGTCCAACAGTTTAGGGAAGCTCTTGCAAAGTATGCAATTGCAAAGAGTGTTAGGTTGAAGTTGAGGCCTAATGAGGCACACAGGATTACATCTAAGTGTATTCATGAGGGGTGTCCATGGAGAATCCATGCTAGTTATCATTCTGGGACTCCAAATTTCCAAGTTAAAACCTATACACCTAAGCATAACTGCAGGAGATACAACAAGAACAAGTTATGTACCTCTAAGTTCTTAGCCAAACTCCTTGAAAGTAGGATAGTGTCCCAGTCTTCCCTCAAAATATGGGAGATTCAAGTACAGTGAAGCTTTATGTGGGCAAGAAAATTTGTAGGAGAGCTAAGGTGCAGATTCTAAGCAAGCATATGGGTGACTACAAGGAGGAGTGGTCAAGGCTCCATGATTATGTTGATGAAGTAAATAGGTCCAATCCAGGTTCAACATGTTTTCAAGTGGTTGACGGTCAATCTAAGCCTAGCAAAGAGCTATTCAAGAGACTATATATTTGCTTCAAGGCATTGAAGGAAGGATGGAAGCAAGGCTGCAGAAGAATTATTGGAGTAGATGCTTATTTTCTTAAAGGGACTGTAGGAGGACAATTGTTTGTGGCTGTGGGAAAGGATGGAAATGGTCAATGTATCCCATTGCTTGGGAGGTTACAAGTGCTCATTTCATGCTCTTTTCCAGCTTCTTTTATGCTCTTTTACTTTTTTGTTCTAATGGAAGCTAATTATTTTACAGGTTCTGAGTCAACTATCACACGGTCCAAGTTCATTAGGACATTGCAATTAGATTTGGACCTTGGCAAAGGGGAAGGACTCACCATAGTTTCTGATATGCAATTGGTGAGCTCACAATTATTTTTTGGATTGCATTTTGATATGACATTGTGTAATCCATTAAAATATGTTATTTTAAAAAGTTTGGTTAAATTCTTGTCATTATGTTACAACAGTTTTTGATAAATTGAGCTGAGTTGGGTTGAATTTGATGAATTGAGCCGTGGGGTGGGCTGAGTGGGTTGAATTTGATGAATTGAGCCTCATTGGGCCTCATTGATGAATTTGGGCATGTGTGGGGTGGGCCTGAGTGGGTTGGGCCTTACTGGAATGGGCCTCATTTGTCTTGGACATGTTTTTGATGAATTGGTCTTGGACATTCATTTCTGCACACATAATTGGATCTGGACACGCATTTGGACTCCATATGGACTATAACAACAATTTCATGCATCTTGAGTATTACTACATTTGGATTAAATTCCATTAGACTGCATTCCATTCATTCATTCCATTCATTTGGACTGAATTTCATGAATTCATTTGGACTGCATTGCATTCATTCCATTGGATTGCATTCCAATCATCCATTCCATCCATGTGGACTGAATTCCATGAATTCATATGGACTGCATTGCATTCATTCCATTGAATTGCATTCCATTCATCCATTCTATTCATGTGGACTGAATTCCATGAATTCATTTTGGGTTGCATTGCATTCATCCATTCCATTGGACTACATATGGATTCTAACAAACTTTTGGGCTCATTTTTCAGGGGTTAAGGGCTGCAGTGAGAAAAGAGTTGCTAGAGGCTGAGCATAGGTTTTGTGCTCAACATATATATGCTAACTGGCAAAAAAAATGGAGAGCTTCAGAGAGGAGGAAGAAGTTTTGGGCCTGTTGTTGGTCAACATTTGATGTCCAGTTGAAGAATAATCTCGAGGTACTTGGTAAGTTAGGGCCAGATATTGTAGCTGATTTTTTAGAGTACGGAAAAGAAAATTTCTACAAGCCTTACTTCAGGACAGATTCAAAATGTGATGTGCTGGAGAACAACATGTGTGAAACATTTAACTCATGGATTAGGGCAGCTAGGCATAAATCCATCATCTCAATGCTTGAAGACATTAGGACTTTAGGAGGCAAGTTATGGACATGATTAGAAAGATGAATGACTTTGTTCCTGAAAAATGGATCACTGACATTGCACCTACAACCTTGATGAGATTAGACAGGAACAAAGATTTGGCAATGCAGTGTGACCTGTCTTGAAATGGGGATCAAGGTTTCGAGGTCCAACATGGTGAGTATGGCCACACTGTGGACTTGAGATTGGAGAAATGTAGCTGCAACAGTTGGCAACTGAAGGGCATTCTATGTCCCCATGCAATCTGTGCAATGAACCATGTGAATGTAAATCCAGATGATCATGTGGTGCACTGGTACAAGAAGGAAACCTACTTAAAAGCTTATGCTCTCCCATTGCAACCAGTTTTGGAGATGAAGATGTGGCCAATCTCTGATCACCCACCAATGGAGCATCCTTCGAAACACATTTGATCGTCGCCTAGCCTTGTCCCTTTCGACTAACAACACATTCGATCGACGCCTTGCCTCGTCCCTTTCGACTTCTTTCTCCTCCAATCTCCTTAGCAGACCTGAGATTATGTGCTTATCATGTTCCGGGATCGGTTGATCAATCCATCTAAAGTATCCATAAGCACCATTCCTTTGCAAAAACATAAATAATCCATCTAAATCCCCAATTCGGAATTTCTAGGGTTTTAGGAATTCATAAATTAAATCAAATTACAGAAATTAAAAAAAACCCAAATATCGATTTCTAGGGTTCGAGTAGAAATTGGGTCAATTTCGAGCTCACCCCATAGTTTGGACAACCAAAAAATCGCCTCCCTGGATTTCTGCCAGTCCATGAGTGCTTCATGGAAGCTAATTCGCCGCACATACACATCGGAGTTCCAAATTCCGGTTTTGAACTTCTCCGCGATGACATGCTTGAAGAGGAAGCCGGGTTCTCGAGACCTAGGATTTTCGAACCCAAATTATTGAAGTAGCTTTGTGGATGTTGGATGTAGGATGAAGCTACCAATTTTGGATGTCGGAGGATGAAGATGATGTATGGGGGAAGGGAAGATGTGTTCGATGGGGAGGAGTTGCGCTTTTGGCTGCACATTTTTTTTAAAGCCACGTAGGCATGCATTTATTGAAAGCAATCTCCTCTTCATGCGTACATACACGCGCGAAGACACGTCAGACCAGAGGTGTCCAATAGGTAGACTTTAGAAAGTTTAGGTGTTCAATTGGTGCGTTTCAAAGGTGAGGTGTTCAAGTGACTAATTTGCACAAGGTCAGGTGTCTGGATATGTTTTAAGCCTTTTAATGCTATGTAGTTTATTTTTAATATTTAAGTTTCACATTTATATTGTATAATAATATAAATTTTTCATAAATCATATATGATTTCTCTAACTATAATATTTTTTTATGTATAAAAACTATTATTTCTTAAAAAAATAAAAATTCGGTCCAAAACCGAACCGGATCTACACTGAACCAAGACCGGGAAAATCCGGTCCAGTCCACGACACATAATATTGGGGCAATCCTGTTTTTGGACCAGTGCCCACCCCTAGCGATAAGCCGATAAGTGCTCAATGGTAGGGGTGGGCACGGGTGGTTAACCGGATTTCCGGTTAACCGGAAACAGGTTAATTGGAAATTCGGTTATTGAATTTCGATAACCGTAACCGTACCGGTTGTTTCCGGTTAACCGGAGAATTCGGTACGGTTTTTCGGTTAACCAATAACCATATTTTTAAAAAAGCTTGTAAATTAAACTATTTAGTGGAGCGTTAACCCGGTCTCTAACACATATTGCACATCTTTAATAGATGGCAAAATAGAAAATTCATATACATAGTCTTAATATCATTTCACAATACATAAAACACAAAAAGCAAACATTGTTTTTTCATAGCATAAACATGTCCAAATGTATCTTCAATCATCAGTTGAAATGGACTCGTCAATTTCCATCAAAGGTTGCTCCAAAGTCAACTTTCCCATTCCTATAAATTGTAACAAATGTTAGAGACACAATAAAACGTTGTACTCGAACAAAAAAAATTAACAAATATAATAAATTAACCTTCTTCCATAGCTTCTACTTAATTCAAGTATATTTTCTTCGGCGGTAAAGTATGTAAATGAAGTGTGCATTCAATCCTAACCGGAAACTAAAGCTTTCACCATTCGAGGCGTTAATAAAGTATGGAAAGAATCAAATATACGACCTTCGTAAATCATCAACAATGTTAGAAATGAAAAAACCACCAAACGATTCATGAAAAGAACAATTGTCTAATATCACTAAACCTACCGCCTTGTATAATGTATATTATCAAAACATGTCTAATATCATTAAACCTACCGCCTTGTGTAATGTATATTATCAAAATGTGTCTAATATCATTCGGTTATTCGGTTATTAGTTTTTCAAACCTACCGCCTTTATGTACCGTTATCAAAATATATTATCAAAATAGGTCTAATTATGTTATTCTCTTTCTAAAAATATATATATTATTTATTCGGTTATTTGGTTAACCACATATTGAAAAACTAATAACCGTAACCGAACCGTTTAACCGGAAAATAATTCGGTCGGTTAACCGTAACCGGTTTTTCGATTTTTTCCGGTACGGTTAACCGAAAAAAGTGATCGGTTACCGGTTATTCGGTTCGGTTATTCGGTTATGGTTTTTTTTGCCCAGCCCTACTCAATGGTGTATGCTTTACAAAACCCAAAGAATGAGTGATAATCGGTACAATTCTCGTTTTATATGGACGATTTCAAGAAAATCCACTAAATAGCGGTCGGTTTGTGTAATAAGGATTTAATTTTTTCTTTTATATCAGTAATATCCATTTTGATTGTTGGGTTGCAAGTGCAACGAAGCCGTCCCCGCTATCTGTGCTGCCTTCTTTCTCCGGAAATCCAACTCCACCGCTCTTCTTCCGCCGGATAAACTTGTCCGCCATGCTCGCCGCCGGCGACTTCAGCTCCCATGCGCCGTCCGCCGTGCTCACAACGAAGGCGCGGTGTCTCGACCGTTGCTCTTCCTCCTTGAGACTTCTCAAACTGAACAGAACCGACAATTTCGTATGGGAGTAAGCAATTGCTAAAACCTCTTCTCTTTTCCGTACTTCTTATCTACTTCTATGGCGTCCTAGGGTTTGTGATGTTGAATTTCCCGTTATATGTGTATATCCCCCAAATTTCTGCTGCTGAATTTGTCAGTGTGTTATTAGATGATAAAGTGGAAGTTCACATGAAGTTTGTGTTTGCTAAATATGTAATTTTTTGCTCTAGAATACTAGGAGCCATAATTTAGACCTATTGTTTGGGAAAAATGTAGAAGCCATGCCAATTTCCAAACAAGTTTGACAAATGACAGTTTTTCTTAGAATGCATTCAGCAACACTCCCTGTTACACCTCTTAAAGTGATGTTGTAAGCAGCTCTAGATGTGTAGCCAGACCAATAGGCATACACTTGAGTCCTTTGAACATCTAAAGGTCTTTATGCTCTCTCATGGTTCTGCCCTTTCACTTCATCGGGAATATTAAGGCACATAAATTTTGATCTTAATAGCGCTAGGGGTGAATCTTGCATGCATTTTCTGTCATGCACCTTCTTCTATCATCAATAAGCTAAGAACTTCTGTCTTTGGGGCTGGTCCTTTGTATTTCCTACAGTCAGCATATTGCACTGGCAAACTCGTGTGGTGGCTACTTTAAAACCAACCGAAGGCTCGGGGTTGTATGTCTTGGCATGTTGGCACCAAGAAAGTTCCTGCAGAAGCGGAGAAAGTTGGAAGTCTTCAAAGATGCGGCTGATGAGGCTGATCAGAAATCTTGGAGAAAGTTGATGCAGGAAATCGAGGAATCTGGTAGTGCAGTTAACATCTTAAGGAGCCGAAGGGAATCACATGAGGCTCTTCCAAAAGATGTCGTCCTTGGAACCTTAAAAAGATTTAAGCAGCTGAAGAAGTGGAACCTAGTTAGCGAGGTAAGCTGCTATTTTTTTTGTTAGATTTTGATGTTTTTGCTGTTAGATATTAATTTCCCCACTTTCTCAGATTCTTGAATGGCTGAGAACTCAGCATTGGTGGGATACGAATGAGATGGACTTGGTAATGCTTATGACAGCTTATGGAAAACAAGGGGACTTCATCAGGGCTGAGAGGGTCTTAGGCTACATAAATAAGAAAGGGTATCCACCAAATGTGGTTGCTTATACTGCTATTATGGAGGCATATGGAAAAGGAGGACAGTACAATAAAGCTGAGGCAGTATTTCGAAGGATGCAAACATCTGGTCCCGAGCCTTCTGCTGTAACTTATCAAATTATGCTTAAGACTTTTGTTGAGGTATTTGATATATTACTTTTACGCATGATAATCATCCATCAGAAATTTCACGCATTGATTATACAACTCATGTACTTGAAAATGGCATTTTGCTATCAGAAAAGTATTTTTTAAAAACATTTGTATTTCTGGATAGGTGTCCATAGGATTTAAAATTCAACTAGTTAGTTGTCCCTGTAGGATTTGTCTTGGATTTGCAAATAGTTTCATGAATCTTCTTCGGTTGCTGAAGTTAAAAAATTGTTTTACATTTGGACTGTTGCTCTGTATGTATATTTCGGAGTTAATTCAATAATCAAATACATAAGCTTAAGACAATATGCCTATAATTGTGTAACCTCTGCCAAATTCGTTCTATTTAAATTCAGTACTCCTAAACCTGTATCTTTGAACAACGAACCTTAGGGCACCATCACTCACTTTGTGTACTCTGATTCATTACAATAAAACTTTCTTCTAGAAGTGAAACATGTCGCAGGTAATGGTTAAAAAAGTTTTGCTTTTATTGATATTGTACCAATTTCAGTTTGGAAGACTAGCATTCCTTTTCAACTGTTGTTACATTTAATTTTGAATTATTACAATTGTCATTCCTTTTCAACTGAGGTATTTATAATTGGGTCAGTGAAAAAAGGGCATTTTTTCAAAGAATAAATAGGCCATTTTCATTTTAAACCATGACATTGCATTTCAGTGTATCTCCAGATTTCTGCCATATACGACAAGGGTAATTTTGCAGGGAAATAAGTTTGAAGAAGCTGAAGGTGTATTTATGCATTTGATGAATGATGAGAAAGCACCATTAAAGCCTGACCAGAAGATGTTCCACATGATGATTTACATGCACAAGAAGGCTGGAAATTATGAAAAGGCCCGCCAACTTTTTTCTCTAATGGCTGAACGAGGAATCAGTCAAAGTACAGTGACTTTCAATAGTTTAATGTCGTTTGAAACTAACTACAAGGAAGTTTCAAACATATATGATCAGGTAAGGGCATGCATATTGAGTAGTTCTAATAATTGTATGGTACAATTGATCATATACAGTGACCTTTGTGGTAATGGTGCTCTTATTTGAACTTCCCCTTATGTTGTTTTACTTTAATAGGAACTTGTTTATGTTTGCTGATTTCATCTGCCGTGTGAGATACCTAGTTGAGTGCTTCATTGTCTGCATGATGATGTAGACGACAAAGCTACATTAATGCATTCATCTTGGAGATCTTGTCAAGATGGCTATGTTAACTTGTAACTTTGATGTGAAATGCTAGACCTGAAACGTGTTACTTGTATAATATACACCCTGCATCTCAACCATGTTGTTCATGTAAATATATACATAAGTTTTGTAATATTGTAATACTGAAATCCCACTTATAGTTGCCTGATCTTCTGAAGTGTGGTAAATGCCTTTTTTCATCTGAGGTTTTAAGTGTCTTGTTTGATGTATCTCCTTTAAGTTTAGTTTTAATGTTTTGAATTATCATTTTATCACCTAATCTGAACTTATCTTTTGCTCAGATGCAAAGAGCTGGAGTAAAACCTGATGTAGTTAGCTATACGTTGCTCATAAGTGCATATGGGAAAGCCAGGCGGGAGGAGGAAGCATTAGCAGTGTTTGAGGAGATGCTAGATGCTGGTGTGAGGTAAAGGATGCAATTTGGTGTTATCTAATTTCATGTCATTCTATATGTCGAATCTCATTGTGTGAGTGTAATCTTCTGGTTGAATCCGTTTTTGGCTCCATCATAGGCTTTATGTTTATCTAATTTGATGAATATTCTATCACCTCATAAGTACCAAATTTCTTGCAACAAAATTGTCTTGTTAGAGCCATATATTGTATATTCACTTATCCAACTGTGCTGTTTTCAGGCCTACACAAAAAGCTTATAACATCTTGCTTGATGCTTTTGCTATCTCTGGACTGGTGGAGCAGGCTCGTACTGTATTCAAGTCCATGAGAAGGGACAGGTTTGTCTCATTCTAAAGCAAAAATCACAACTGAGGATGATATCCATTACCTTGTTATTAAGCCATACAATCCATGTGAAGCTGTGCATTCGTTTGCTACATAAACATGAATACCGCATGCTAAATCAATAGACGACAGATATAATGTACTGTTATTTATTTAATTGCCCTTATTTGAGTTTTTGTTTTTGTAGCGCTCAATTGTTTGGACTTAGTGGCTCCTCCATTTCTTTTGCTCTTCCCTCTCCCCCTTACTTTCCCAGTTTCCCCTATAATGAGCTGGCCTACAATATTCTGATTATTCTGCATGATTTTATCACGCTTCAGGTGCACCCCCGATCTATTCTCGTACACAACTATGCTATCTGCTTACATAAATGCCTCGGACATGGAAGGTGCTGAAAAGTTCTTTAAACGTCTGAAAGTAGATGGAATCCACCCAAATGTTGTTACTTATGGTACCCTGATCAAAGGGTACGCGAAAGTAAGTGATACTCAAAAGATGATGGAGAAGTATGAAGAGATGCAAAAAGGCGGGATTAAACCCAATCAAACAGTTTTTACAACAATAATGGATGCACATGGAAAGAGCCAAGATTTTGGCAGCGCAGTGTTTTGGTTCAAGGAAATGGAAACTCGTGGGTGCCCTCCAGATCAAAAGGCAAAGAATATTCTTCTATCCTTGGCCAAAACGCCCGAAGAAAAAGAGGAAGCTAATGTACTTGCTGGGATTGCAAGTGAGGATTCCAGCTTGATGAGCTCAACTTTCTCAGATCTCAGTGATGAGGAGTATGAAGAGGAGTATGATTCTGAGGAGGGTGATTATGACGAAGATGAAATAAATGGGAGTACATTGTCTCATCGGGAAAATGAGGACGAACTGGTAGCTCTTGCACAATGATAAGTAAGCGTCTTCTCTGCACCTGATGGAATCATTTTTGCTGAATGTGGTTGCCATAGGACAATCTTACTAGAAGGCTTCTCGTCTGTCATGGAAGCATCAGATGGAAGCACTGAAATGTAAGTTACTGAGAACCTAGGATTTGCTTTGCGAGTATGATATGCACAACATTGATCTGTACCATGTTCTTTGCACATGTATATATCATATTAAGATTTGTATATGGTTCTCTGCAATCATCTCAGACTCACTGTGACATGAATTATCTTCATTAGATGATTTTGATAGCGAGATTACTTCTCTTGGCCTTGTTGTACGAGTCATTCGTGTGTTCGGTAGTTTCGAGTTATGGTTTGAGCACTTGGTTCCATTCCTAGAATCTACTATTTCTGGTTTGACGATTTCGAGTTATGGTTTGGAGTTATGGTTTGACCTTGACAAAGAAAGAAACTTGGTTTTGGTAATTGTACATTTTAAACATTTTTGACACCTCCATATTGCAACGTGGGAAATGAAAACACAAAGAAAGGGGCTATTAAAACTTGATTTCCCAACATCTCCATACATCTCTTATTGTACACAAAACAAGATTTGTTATGCATAGACAATTCAAGACATGGCTTTCACTTCTCACATGCTGTCTAATAGAGGTGAGTTTGCTTCTTCCCCTGCAGATCTCTTCACACGATCAACTGCCTTCTCAACCTATGGGAAAAACTTGAAATGTTAGTAACAAGGACAGGAAAGACAAGAAACCCAAAAAAAGAAGCAAAAGAGCAAGTTACCTCGGCATTCCAATTTGTTCTCGCAGTAAGAACGATTAAAGTGACTGTTTGTAAGAAGATCCCAAGTATCATTCCTGACCATATACCCTAAGAAGAACACATTGTTGTAAGGAACTGTTCTCATGGTAGAGAAAACTAAACAAGGGACGCTTAAACTCATACCATAACTCCTAGGCTAGTCTTGAAACCGAGTACGCATCCGACTGGGAGACCGATAAGATAGTACGTTGCTAGGTTTACATAAGCCACAATGTATTGCCACCCACTTCCAATGGCCCCACCTTTTGGAGTTTGCAAGATTCAAGCATGAAAACAATGCTTATTGATATGAATAAAGACGATCATTAAGAAGCTTATAGTGTACCAGAAAGGATAGGTTGGATGCCGTTGAGAAAAACCGAGATGGCCAAGAGGGGAGTCAGTTCCGAGACCGCCTCAATGACCTCGGAATCACTTGTGAAAAGCTCACTTAATCCAACCTTGAATATTAGGACAATTGCACTGAAAAATGTGCTTATGAGCATGCTGGTTCCGACCACGACAAACACCGAGAACTTGGCCACCCTCGGATGGCCTGCTCCTAGTTCATTACCTATCCGAACACTGTATTGAAATGCACATGATGTCAGCAGCATATTAAACTTTACAATTCATGTTGAGGGAAAATGCCAAGTACATACCTCGCGCCTGTTGATAGACCATACATGAACATTACGTCAAAGTTCAAGTAGTTCATGCTGACATTTGGTAAAACAAAATGAATATAGGGTATCAGACTGAACAATTGCAAGAGTCGATGGAATTAACAGTAAGGAAATTTTAGAAATGCATTTACCAAATAGTCATGGAATCAAGAGAAATCGTGGGATTAGGAAGCAATCCTGATATTAGAATGATTCCTTGGGTGTACCATATCTCCAAACTACATCAACATTTGCCGAAACTGATCAAAAGGCCGGGTAAAAACATGACTAAAGAGATATGTACAATTTTGGTTGATAAGAGCATACCATAGCATAACAGCTGAAGAAAGAGTCAGCTTGAAATAAGGCCAAATCCCATAGAAGGCCCTAAAGGAGAACCCTGTCCAAGTCTCCTTGCAAGAAGGGCTAATGAGTATGTAAACAGCGTTTAACACAAGAAGAAGCCACCATGAGAAGCTAAGTGAAAGAGCAGCTCCAATAAGGCCAAAGTCCCAAACATAAACCACCAACCAAGTGAGCAGTGTGTGCAACAGAAACACGCCAACCGCCATATAAGCCAAAGGGTTCACAATGTTTTGTGCTTGGAGGAATCTTTGAAGAGGGCAACACAAAGTGAACGCGTAAAGTTGAGGAATTAGCCCGCGAGCAAAGATCTGGCCTTGCTCGGCTATGGCTTCAGACTGTCCTATCGCCTTCAAGAACGAACCCGAATACCAATAGAGGAATGTGAGGAAGATGGCTGCTCCAAGTTGGAGTATGATGGCTCTTTGGCATATGATGCCCATGGACGAATACTTCTTCGCTCCGTATGCTTGGCCACAAACTGTTTGCACTGCACTTGCCATTCCTATCTGGATTGAAAAAATATGAATATTTGACTTGGATTTAGTGTTTATATGTTTGACAAAACGTACAATTAACATGCTACCAACAAAATTACTATTTTTGGCAAGAATTGTTATGCTTGCTTACCAAATAGATCAATCCTATTCCTAAGCTACAAACCTTCTCTCTACATAAACGCATATTCATCTTACAGTATAAAGCATAACCCATGTTTGTGTAAAAAATTGCACCACCTCATCAACACTGAATAAAAAAATGCTATTAATGCCATGTAATCTAGGATGAATAAAAAAATACTTAAAAAATATGAATTATCCTGAAAATGCTTTTATATGCACAAATTAGGTAGTTAGAATCTCATGTATTCTTATCCCGTTAAAATATATTTAAATATTACCGAAAAGTATGAATTATCCCGAAAATTATAAATTATCACTTACCAAGAATTATCCCACAAATTATATAATCTTATCCCATAAAAAAATGTTTAAAAATTACCGAAAAATATGACTTATTCCTTAACAAGAGATCTCATGTATATAATTAAAGATCTCCAAAATTATGTACGGCCAAAAAAGAAGAAAATAACTTTATGTACATGAAAATCACCTTGAGATATTGTGAAAATCACTTTGCCAAGAGATCTTATCCTATATAAGAAATGACGTGTATGAAAATTATGTATGAAAATTATTTTCCACATTTACGTATGTTTAAGGAGAATCACCTTAAGATTATTTTACCCATAATTAAAATACTTAACAATTATGAAGTGAGCAATCATTGTCTCAAATGGGCTTGTATCTTTCTAAGCCTGTCTTCACACATGGCCAGTTTTAGGTTGCAGGCTCTCGAGTTACAAGTATGGAAGGTTTGAAGGTCCTGGTTTTAGACAAGAAAGGGAAATCAATATGCGAGACGACTAATGTGGTGTACTGTGAAGTCTTCTAAATAATTTGATTACGATTTTATATATTTTATTTAGCATTATTTCTAATTGTTGAATTCTTAACATTAATTTACATATATTATGTATTAGTGTGACATTATTTAAAAATTATATTTGTTTTGTCAAATGTAAGTATTTGTTTCAATGTTGACTCTGCTCAAAATTCGTTCTCTAAGCAATTAAGTCAGATTTATGTTGACATTATCCGTACATAGTATGGATCTTCAACTAGTTTGGTTTTAACGGATTCACAACAATAGATCAATATTTGTGCTACTGGAACTTATTCATATATGTTACTTTTGTTTGGGAGAATTTCTATAATTAGCTAGAACTAGCATTGTAATCTTGTACGTATATATTATGAAAATTAATGACCCATATTAGACTTTTTGAAGGATTTTGATCTTAAATAAACCGATCTTGAGGCTAGTAAAGTTTATACGTACGTACCATGATCCCATAAGCAAGTCCCTGGATTCCAACGTTGGCAATGGACGCACCGGCGAGCTCCAAGGAGCTCAAGTGGCCACAGAACATGAGAGTCACAAAGCTAAGCATGAAGTTGAACACCATCACCACAATCGAGGCGGCCGACAACAACCACAGGAGCCGTGACTCCCATGCAACCACCCTCGTCCACCACCACCCGCCACCATCGGAGCCCTTGTCATCCCTCTCCAACACATGTTGCTCCACAACGTCAGACGATACGTCTTGGAGCCGCCTCGCTAGAAGCGGCTCCCTATCACACTCCTCTTCTATCGAACTCATGATGATTGACTGATTTATGTTCACACTAGATCTCGTGATTCGAATGGGCTAGCTCTATCACATAGCGCCGTGGCCACATATATGGAAAGTGCAAGTACGTCGGTGCTTAATATTAGATGCCCTACATGATATTATGAAAGGCATTGAAAGAATGTAATTGTGAAAGGATGTGGATCTGACTTGGTGGATGCAGTCATGTACGTAAGTGCATTAAATTTGTGAGGACACTTTGTATGGTATTCAATCATGTTACGACGTACTTATGGCTGCTTAATTGGACCGGTTATTTGGCGTGTTAGTTTGGAGGATTAGCAAGCAAATTAATTACATGATTAAGCAACTATCCAGTTATTGTTAAGTCATCCGGTTAACGACTTAGCTCCTTTCGATACACTACACTTTTGGCTCATAGATCAAGCTGGCAACTATCCTATCTAGCCATCTAGGCATGCTGCTTTTTTCTTCTTTTTTTTCGGTTAAGACTAGGCATGCTGCTTAAGGGCATGCCCCATGAACGATGATGGTTGGTATTCCAAGTTTTTGACGTTTTATTGAAAAACTTGAGAATGTATAGCATTTTCAGCTACTTAATTAGGGCTACTTAGGGGTTAGGGTGGAGCATTGAATAAGGTGAAATTAACCAAACTGATCCTGCTCTGTTACATCACGTGGCACTTGCTTCATTTGGAAAATATTATAGGTATACGTACTCTTTACAATAATGTTGCATTGTGGTTTTCATTTGATGATATGTATTTATTTTTTAGCTCATATTTTTTGGATCTGAATTCTTTTTGAGCTCATTAGGATGTCCTTTCTTGATCTTGACATTGAGATGAATAAAAACGAGGGATTTTGTGGGCAAACCAATGCTCATCTACTATAATATACTAGAATCACGCTCAAGTGAACCATCAAATTAGGGTGAACCATGAGTCATAATCTAGACCGTTAGATTTACTTTAATAAAAATGGATGGTCAAGATTAAGAAAAGATAAAGATTTTATTCAATATTTTTTAGATACTTATTCATTGTTATTTAGGTTTTAGGTTGTAGGGTTTTAAGATTAGGGTTTCGGGTTTTAGGGTTGTAGCTTTAGGGTTTTTGATTTAGGGTTTAGGGTCTTTGGTTCAAGGTTTGAGAGTTGCCTAGAACCTCGACGAGTTGCACAAGTTCTCTTTTGAGTATGAATAACTAAGGAAGAAATGGTTGAATAACTCTGTATAAACGTGTGAAAACCATCTTACTGAACAAGTGTGTGATTCCTTGAATAAGTTTCGTAGATGACCTGAACAACAAAAGCCACCACCGATATGTATATGTGTAGATCCGCCCTCAATTTTCGTTCCTATATATAAGCGTGCTTCCAAGTCGGGAGGGAGATTGGGGGCGAATACATGTGTGACTGAACAAGTGTGTATGATTCCTTGAATAAGTACTGCGAACGGCCTGAACAACAAGAGTCACCACCGATATGTATATGTGTGGATCCGCCCCCAATTTCACTCCCTATATATAAGCGTGCTTCCAAGTCAGGAGGGAATTTGGAGGCGGATGCATGGGTGGCTGAACAAGTCTGTATAGTTCCTTGAATAAGTACCGTAGACGGCCTGAACAACAAGAGCCACCACCGATATGTATCTGTGTGGATCCGCCCCCAATTTCCGTCCGTATATATAAGCGTGCTTCCAAGTCGGGAAAGAGATTGGGGGCAGATACATGGGTTGTTGAGCAAGTGTGTATGGTTCCTTGAATAAGTACCGCAGACGACCTGAACAACAAGGGCCACCACCGATATGTATCTGTGTGGATCCGCCCCCAATTTCCGTCCCTATATATAAGTGTGCTTCCAAGTCGGGAGGGAGATTAGGGGCGGATACATGGGTCATTGAACAAGTGTGTGTGGTTCCTTTAATAAGTAAGGCAGACGCCAGACGGCATGACCAACAAGGCCCACCACCGATATGTATCTGTGTGGATCCACCCCCAATTTCCGTCCCTATATATAAGCGTGCTTCCAAGTCGGGAGGGAGATTGGGGGCGGATACATGGGTGAATGAACAAGTGTGTGTGGTTCCTTGAATAAGTACCGCAAACGGCCTGAACAACAAGGGCCACCACCGATATGTATTTGTATGGATCCACCCCCAATTTCCCTCCCTATATATAAGCGTGCGTCCAAGTCGAGAGGGAGATTGGGGGCGGATACATAGGTGGCTAAACAAGTGAGTATGGTTCCTTGAATAAGTACCACACACGGCCTGAACAAGAAGGGTCACCACCGATATGTATCTGTGTGGATCCGCCCCCAATTTCCGTCCCTATATATAAGCGTGCTTCCAAGTCGGGAGGGAGATTGGGGGCGAACACATGGGTGACTAAACAAGTGTGTGTGGTTCCTTGAATAAGTACCGCAAACAGCCTTAATAGCAAGAGCCACCACCGATATGTATATGTGTGGATCCGCCTCCAACTTCCGTCCCTATATATAAGCGTGCTTTCATGTCGGGAGGGAGATTGGGGGCGGATGCATGGGTGGCTGAACAAGTGTGTATGGTTCCTTGAATAAGTACCGCAGACGGCCTGAACAACAAGAGCCACTACTGATATGTATCTGTGTGGATCCGCCCCCAATTTCCGTCCCTATATATAAGCGTGCTTCCAAGTCGGGAGGGAGATTGGGGGCGAATACATGGGTGGCTGAACAAGTGTGTGTGGTTCCTTGAATAAGTACCGCAAACGGCCTGAACAACAACAACCACGACTGATATGTATCTGTGTGGATCCGCCCTTAATTTCCGTCCCTATATATATAAGCTTGCTTTCACGTCGGGAGGGAGATTGCGGGCGGATACATGGGTGACTATTGTTCATGCCGTTTGCAATACCTATTCATGGAACCACACACACTTATTCAGTAAAATGTTTTTCATACGCTTGTACATAGTTATTTAACCCGTTTTTGTTTACATATTAATATTCAAACGAAAACTTGTTCAATTCGTAGAGGTTCTTGAAAACCCTCCTCCGCTCCCAAATTTGGAGCATGATCATATATAGGGTCGGAAATTGGGGGCGTATACATAGGTGGCTCTTGTGCATGCCGTTTAAGATACTTATTCAAGCTAGCAAACACACTTGTTCAGTAAGAAGTTTTTCACACGCTTGTATAGAGTTATTCAACCCTTTCTTGTATACTTGTTCATACTCAAATAAAAACTGGTTCAACTCGTCGAGGTTGTATGAAACTCTTGAACCCTGAACATAAAACCCTAAGCCCTATACCCTATACCCTAAAACCCTAAATCCTAAAACTCTACAACCCTAAATTAGGTTGAATAACTTCTTTATCTTTTCTTAATCTTGACCGTCTATTAAAGTAAATCTAACGGTCTAGATTATGACTCTGGGTGCACCCTAAAAGATGGTGCACTTGAGCATTCCCCTAATACACTATACTACTACTAGTCTCGTGCCTTCGAGACGCGATTTTGATATAACAAAAATTTCACTTAAAAATTTATATAACTTATTCGAAAGAATAGATTGATATAAGTATAAAATTTTGTATTGTTTTATTTAATTTACTTTTTATGGGATTTATCTTAATGATAGATTATTTATGTTATAATACAATAGTTTAATCAAACAAAGATGTGTAGGATTATAATCTTTGTATAAGGATTGAATATTTTTTTACTAATAAATTTCTTTATTTTATAATAATAATAATAATAACAATAATAATAATAACAATAATAATAATAATAATTTTATAGTTATTTGTAAAAAAACAAATCTAAATTATATATATAATTTGTTTATATATGTAGAATCTATACTAAAAATTTTACCTAATAAAAAATAATTCAATTAAATGTCAACCAATCAAATTGATTTAATAAAATGGTTATGTGGTTTATTATATCTTAAATATACTACTACTATTAATTTAATTATATCTTTATTTGGAGTTGACATATGATGTTTATGAGTTCAACTCAATCAAAGTAGCAATTTGGCCTGATCAATTTATAAAAGCTTCTCACATGAGATCGGTTCGACCAACAAGTCAATAATGACATTGTAAAATTTTACATTTATTATCAAATTACTATAAAATTATTCAGTAATATAAATATGAAAATTGAATAAATTATTTTAAAATTATAATTATATAATACATTAATAAATATATATACTCTATAAGTCAATAAGTTCAAACTTGGAATTGTCAAATTTGAGATGTACATGCTTGAGTAAAAAACAAACTCGGTTCAAAATTCGATATCGAATTAATTAAGTTGGTTTTATATTCAAATAATCCAACCTCTTACATCATCAAAAAGAAAAAAATTAACAACCTTGAGAGGGTCAAGTAATACATAAAAGCCTAGGCTAAAATAAAAAAACTAACGACACCAGATAATCTGCAACACAATCATAGCTATATACTAAAACGGAGGTTAAAAATAATAATTATCACGACACATGTCAATTTCATGTTGGACCACATCACTCATCTTTATTAAAATAATTTAATTGGTCAATTTTGATTGTACACCCCACGTTTATGTAAAATATGAAAGAATATATATCATTGAAATTGTACCTATAAGTTTTCCTTAAATATATAATTAATTAATCGTCCTACTATATACTAAATTAGAGATTAAAATAGCAATATAGAAAAACATATGTCAACTCCAATTAAATATATAATGAAAATCATAATCCATAAACTTTAAACTAAATCATACAAATTTTAGGAGTATTCAATCCTTATACAAAAGTTATAATCCTACAAATCTTTATTCGATTAAAAGAGTACATTATACCATAAATATTTTATTATTAAAATAAATCCCATAAAAGAAACAAATTAAATAAAACAATATAAGATTTTATGTCAAATTATTCACTTGAATAATATTATATAAAAGTTAAACTAAGTTTTTAGTTAAATCAAATTTGTGGCTTCAAGACACGGGACTAAAACTAGTTGCTTACCTAAAAATGTGACAAATTTGGACATCCCAGTCTCTACAAATTAAGCTTTGACATTTACGAACCAAACTAGCTAAGGAATGATTACAATCCACATATATCCCTAGAAGAAGGATTACAAGTTAAGTATCCACTTCTAATTAACGAGATCCTCCTATAGCCCTTACTCCAAGTAAGCTGCAATCCTTGAACAACCACCCACAACTTGGAACCTTACACATACCAATATTGTGAACAAAACCCCTTAGCCACTAGTCATCTTCATCTCTAAGTACCCTTGTTGCAGTTGTCATAACACCATCTCTAACGGATCCTTTAGTATTTTGTTTAACCCAACCCGCATGCAGTCTAGTCCATGTCACCCCAATTTCCTCCAAATAACAAGCTTTGACTAGACCTGCAAGAGCCTCCAAACGCACTCGTACTCCTCAGAATAAGCACGAATGAATGTTACCTCGGACTCCACTAAATGTTTCCTAAGAAAACACAAATAAATTAAGCATTACTAAATCCACCACAAAGCCATAGTAAATAGCTCAGGCCAAATGAAACCATCATGGTTCGGTTGGTTACAAGCATTGTTCACACAGATCCAAACAGAAAAATCAGAATCAAAGAATACTTCCCTAAAAAGAGGAGGGTGAAAATTAAACCAAATGCGCTTTGTGACGGCACAATCGTGCAAAAGGTGAATCAATGCCCCCTTCCGAGTTGTGCACTTCGATCAAAGAACATTCCCTACTATATGGCGTCTCACCCACTCTTGATTAGTAAGGACAACCCCCTTAAAAGCAAGCCAACAAAAAACTTGGTGTCGCTCTGGAACCCACAATTTCCACTTACATTTGAACAAATTGCGGTCGACATTCAACATCAGATTGGCACTGGTCAGCATGGAATAGGCCGAGCCAACAGTGAACTCTCCCGACAAGATGCCATTCCAGCCGGAATCGGGTACCCAAAACTCCCAAACATATTATACACTTTCCATAATTCATCTTTTTTTGACGAACTATTTAATTTAATATGCTGACGAACTAATTAATTTAATATGCTGCCTGATGATTTTACATATTCTACATTTTATTTCATTAAAAAATCCCCCAAAGGCAAAATTTTCATCCTTTTTGAAAAGAAAACTGAGTAAACTAATTATAGAAGGGTGTTTAAAGAAAATCAAATAGCTCCTTAATACTTTTGTCGATTTGTAAAATGACAAGTATTAGGGAGTAAATTATTACAAAACAATTCCATCATATGATTCTTATTGCACATAAAGTAAGATAATGCCTCAAAAATGTAAGACATATTTGTGACTTGTCATACATCGTCTCATAAAATCAAGCTTTCTTCTTCCGTCGCAGACCTCTTCACACGATCCGTTGCCTTCTCAACCTATTACAAAAAAACACGCTTTCAGGGTACATTGTTGGGAACAAGGAACAAAAAAGATAATCTAAGAAATAACCACAATACGAACAATCGAAGTTACCTCTAGATTCCAATTGGTTCTAGCCGTAAGAATAATCAAAGTTACCGTTTGTAAGAAAATGCCAATTACCATCCCTGACCATATACCCTGAGAATTAAGAACATAGTGATCGATGTAAAGAATTAATCAATTTCTTACACGTTAGAGATGCATTTTAAGTAGTTGCCACGCCATTACTTAATTAAGTAACAAGAAACTAATGCTTATTTAGAGTTAAATATTATACCATAACGCCTAGACTTGTCTTGAACCCGAGTAAGCATCCGATTGGGAGACCGATGATATAGTATGTTGATAGGTTTACATAAGCCACCACAGCTTGCCACCCACTTCCAATTGCTACGCCTTTAATATATGTTCAAGAATCAAACATTACTATCATAATATCGAGAGGTCTAAGAAAGTAGCAATAGAGTAAATTTATATAATTGAAATATGGTTTATATATATTTTTTTAGGCAGAGCCTAACATATACTTAAAAAGTATTCAAATCTTATTCATTACATATTCTAAAATCATATGCTCATAAAATCCATATTTACAACTTCGGGCATTTAGTTAATCAGTTTCTAAAATAGTATCTAAAGCTCTTCGATTTAGCTCTCATAAGTAGTAGTACCGGCCTTGACAAAAAAATCCATATTTACAAGTCAATTGATCTAGTCTTTGATCTATGTACTTTCAATAATCAAGCATTACTATCATAATTAATAGTGAGAGGTCTAAGAGAGTAGCAATAGAGTAAATTTGGACAAATAATTATAAGAATGTTGATGCATTTGTAGTGAATATAATACCAGAGAGGATAGGCTGAATTCCATTGAGCAAAACCGAGACGGCCAATAGAGGGGCCAACTTGGTGGTTGCCTGAATGACCTCCGAATCGCTTGTGAAAAGCTCGCTCAATTCAATGCTGAATATAAGCACAATTGCACTGAACAGTATACTGATGAGAATGCTGTTCCCATTCACCACAAACACCGAGAACTTGGCCACCTTTGGATGGCCTCCACCGAGTTCATTTCCTATACGAACACTGCATTATTGAATGACGTTATTATATCGTCACATTTAAGCTCCGTTCGGCATGTCCTTTTAATCTAGCTAGAGCGTTTTTTTAGCGTTTCAGCTAAAATACTAAACTTTAATTGAGGAGGAGTGGGTTTTGGAAACGCTAGCTGAAAAGCTTCGAAAAAGCTCTAACTAGTTGAAACGCTATATATACCGAACAGAGCCTTAACATAATAAATATTCAATATTGTTATGAACCTTGCAAATTCAATGAATGAAGAAGGTACGTACCTTGTGGCTGTTGCTAGGCCCAACATGAACATTAAGTCCCAATTCAAGTAGTTCGTGCTAATTTATGGTAAAAAATCAGAGGCTATGTAAGGTAAGAATAAATTAAGTTTGATAGGAATAGATAACGAGAATGAGAAATTTGTACACGCGATAATCTTACCAAATAGTCATGGCATCGAGGGAAACCGTTGGATCGGGTAACAACCCTGTTATTAAAATGAGTCCTTGGATGTACCATATCTCCAAACTACAAAACATGGATTTGTAGAAAGTGATCAAAAGATCGAGTAAGGATTTCCCAAAGAAGAACAACCAAAAATATGTTAATGATTTGTGTCAATGAGAACATACCACAACATCACGGCCGAAGCAAGAGTCAACTTGAAGTAAGGTCAAATGCCAGAGAAAGCCTTAAGGGAGAACCCTGTCCAGGTCTCCTTGCAAGAAGGGCTAAAGAGTATGTAAACCGAGTTCAACACGACAAGAAGCCACCACGAGAAGCTAAGTGTAAGAGCGGCTCCAATGAGACCGAAGTCCCAAACATAAACGACCAACCAACTGAGTAGAGTGTGCAACATCAACACGCCAACCGCCATATAAGCCAACGGGTTCACAATGTTTTGTGCTTGGAGGAATCTTTGGAGAGGGCAGGATAAAGTGAACGCGTAGAGTTGAGGAATTAGCCCACGAGCAAAGAGTTGGCCTTGCTCGGCTATGGTTTCTAGGGCTGTGAATTCGGATCGATCCGATCCGAATCCGCGGATATCCGAAATTTTTTTTGCCTCAAATCATGATCCGTATCCGATCCGTTTTGAGTCGGATATCCGAGAAAATATATCCGTTCGGATCGGATATCCGATGGCGGATATCCCGGATATCCGAAAATATCCATTTTAATTAAACTTGCTTAAATTAATAAATTATAAATTACTATTACATATATATATTTTTTAAATATATAAATATATATTTTTTAAATATATACATATACAATTTTTGGTAAAAACATGTATTTATTTACATATATATATTTTTTAAATATATATATTAATATATATTTAATATATACGGATATTTTCGGATATCCATTTATCTGAAACTCCGATCCGTATCCGATCCAAATATCCGGAAAAAATAGCGGATCGGATCGGATACGGATCGATTTTAGTCGGATTAATTTGGATACGGATAAAAACGGATCAGATCGGCGGATATCTCGGATCGGATCGTCGGATCGGATATCAAATTCACAGCCCTAATGGTTTCGGATTGCCCTATCGCCTTCAAGAATGGACCCGAATACCAATAGAGAAAGGTGAGGATGATGGCTGCTCCAAGATGTAGTATGATGGCTCTTTGGCATATGATGCCCATGGATGAATACTTCTTTGCTCCATAGGCTTGTCCACACACTGTTTGCACTGCACTTGCCATTCCTAGCTGAAACATACAATATAACCAACAAGATAAATTTAGTGTCTTGGTCGAGTGATGGATGGTAAACAAAGGACGTTGAACATTATCTTGATTCATTTGTGAGATTGTTCATATGCTTTTAGACAATTTTCATGTATAAGATCTATGAGCATTTATAAAGGCCAAATTAAACCATTATGCATCTTTTACACAAACTCTTAGGACAAACCTAAGCATATCCTTGGTGCAGAAAGTGCATGAGATATAATAATCTACCCTTTTTTATTGTGCATGTGCCCTAAGTACACAAGATAAGCATACCAAAAACAGAAACTAAAACCCTAAAAAGAAAATAGTTAATCCGTCACAAAAAAGATTAAAAACCCTAAAATTTAAGATTTATAAAATCTTTTAATTTTTAGCCTTTTATAGTATGTCCTTAGTGCATATGGTAGAAAAATCTAATAATCTATTAATAAGTCACATCTGTCTTAAATTAACTATTTTTTATGATTTATTAATTTTAATATGAAAAAGTAGTGAGTGGTTAACTGAAAGAGCGTAAAAATGGTTTAATACATCAACATACCCTTCTAGTTATACTTTTTTTTCCTATTAGGTCCCTTTATAAAATAATGTTTATTTAATTAGACCCCTGTACTAGGCTCACTTTTTCCTATTGAACACTATCTGAGGCTTTGTCCGTTATGTGTTTTAGACGCACGCCGAGGGATCATGTCTAATTTCCAACTAAGCTTGGTGTAATAAAAAATGAAAGCATGTAATGTTAATTAGACAGCACCTAAACCTAATGATGCCAACATAATAAAATCTTATATTATAACACTATTTCATATGGTCATTACATGTGATTAAGCATATATGAATTTGAAGGGGAATAAGAAAGGTCTCAAGTCTGAGTGCGCGTGAAATTAAGATAATTTACGCAAAATGCGCTCATTCATGTAAGCTTGAAGTGTTCAATAGGAAAAAGTGGACCTAGTATAGGAGTCTAATTCAACATTTTTTTGAAAGGGGTTAAAAAAAGTACGATAAGGGAGGTATATTGGTGTATTAAGCCATGTAGGAAATTAAGGATACATGTATGGTGGTCCAAAAAATTGTAAACGTACGTGTATGTGTAAATATATTAAGGATGCTTGATCGAAAAAAAAAATATATTAAGGATGTAAATTAAAGTGCATATATATGTAAGAAAAGTACAACGTATGTCAGTATGTCAGTATGTACAACGATAGTATCTCATTCAACCTAAAAAAAGTGAAAAAATAAATATCTAACTTCTTTTGAAAGAACTAGAACTAAAAATTATTTTTTTACAGAAAACCTTATTATATTTACAATTTTTTTCATTATGTCTCTTAATTTTAGTTTTAGCTTTTCATTTCTTAGATCTAATAACTCTCCTTTTCTTCAATTTACATAATAACCCTTCTTTATTGTTGTATCTGATATTCCTGATAATTCTTATAAAACTCTATATTGTAGGTAATTTTCAGTTCTATTTTAATAAAGTACGTAGAATCTAGTAGAGTTATACTCCCTCCGTCCCCGAAAACTTGTCCATAAAGCATATTTGCACGCGGATTAATGAAAGTGATAAAATTTGATAGGTGATATGAAAAAAGTGATAAAGTTGATGAAAAGGGTAATATTCCGTAGAAAGGAGTAATATATAAGGTTGAGTGGGGATAATTTTGTAATTTTATTGGAAAAAGTGATAGAGTGGAGGAGAAAGTTGGATAATGAGTGTAATATATGAGATTGTATAAGGTAAGAATGTAAAAGCATAGTGATATAAATGGAAAGAAATAGAGATGGACAAATTTTTGGGGACGACCGAAAAGAAAAGGCGGACGTGTTTTCGAGGACGGAGGGAGTATAACTTTACTCTACTAATGGAGTTGGTTAAATTTTATCTATTTAATTGTAATCTAATAAGATTAGATTTTAATTTATTTTTTTTTTGGTAGAATTTTAAAGTCTAATTCACTTACGATCAAACAAATGAAACGATATCCTGTAGGTGCCGTACAATAAGTTCACCAATCCAATGTAATGGATCTATTATAATAGACTTAATATAGGGTATTAATAATTTTAAAAACCAAACATCACATCACAGACGAAGAGTTAGAAACGTAATCAACCCACTAACTACTAAAGTGCTTAGAAAACCTATACTGGTTCAACTAACTTATTTATTTCAATATATTTATAGGCCTCCTTAATTTGACTAGACTGACAATTAATAGATCTAAATAGTTTAGGCTAAGAAATCGCAAGGCACGCCAAAATACCACTACTTGCAACAAGCAACAATCACCAAACAAATCCAACAATTTAACAAGAAATGAATGAATATCAATAGCTAGAAGTACATGCATGATATATACCATGACCCCGTAAGCAAGCCCTTGGATCCCGGCGTTGGCCACGGAGGCGCCCGCGAGCTCCAAAGCGCCCAGGTGGCCGCAGAAGGCAAGAGTGACGAAGCTGAGCATGTAGTTGAACACGGACACGACGATCGAGGCGCCCGATAGCAGCCAAAGAAGACGTGACTCCCAAGCAACCACCCTCGTCCACCACCACCGGCTAGGGCTGCCCCGTCCGACACGTGTGACAAGTATTGCTCAACGGTGTCGGACGATGTGTCCTGGAGGCGCTGCCCCATCCCCATCAGAAGCGGCGACGCCTCCTCGTACTCTCCTCCGCTCGAACCCATGTATGTCCACTGATCACTAGCTAGGGTTCATGCAGATGGGTGTAATTTGTCACTAGCTTACGTACGTACACTTGGCAAGTGTATATATACACTTGGCAAGTGTATATATATAGGTAACTCTAACTCTATGATATATACCTGAGCTATTTATACATAACAATTATCATAAAGATTAAAGAGTACGTCGTAGGCAAATAAGGATTGCAGATTGTTAGCTCGTTTTTTTCTTGGTCGAAAAGATTGTTAGGTGTGGTTTTTGACTTGTTGGTTTGGAATTCGGTCGTGTGTCACCCTTTCCAGGAATAGGACTTCAATAGTTTATGACTTTATTCGATCTCTTTGTTTGATTTGTACCCTTTTTTTATTCTAGCGTGGTTCAACGGAGAATGGGTCTAAGACAAAATTGAGAATAAATTTCAACTAAACAAAAATTTTTTAATTCGAGCGTGGTTCAAGTGAATCAAACTTTTTTTTATATTAATATATAAGTTTGGTTAACCGAAAAATATATTTTTTTTATTTTTGGTTTGTAATTTCTTCATAATTTCGGTTTATGATTCTCAGTTTGGTGTCCAAATCTGGTTGACCATAATTTCGGTTAGCTAAAATCAAAAACCTTAACCGATCCGTTAATCTCAACTAACCGGAGATCGGTTAACCAATTTTTCGGTTCGGTTTTATCAATTAACCAATAACCATTTATGTGATTTAGATTATAATAATATACACAAAAGATATATAATATTATCGAATATGATTAAACAATATAATCTAATTTTATATACTAATGTTATATGCCTTGATATAGTTATAATTCCCCATGATACTTTTAAATATTATTGTATGTATTTCATTCAAACAACATATTAAAACCGAATAATCCAATAATCCAATCTATCCAATAAACCAATTTTATATTCCTTAAATAATTTTATCTTCAATGTTCTTCTATAAAAGATACCCAATAATCCAATCTATCTAACTATATACTATATATTAAAACCGAAACTTTTCGAGCCTCCACATTAATTCTGGTCCCACCTTATTTTAATTAATTTAATCAAATTCACTATTATATATTTATGTAAAAGATATGTTAAGTTGTTTGGATTTTGGTAAGATATTCACTTATCTTTTTAATTGTCTTTTTAATATATTTAAATAAGAAGTAATTTTAGAAAATCGAATTTAAAAAATAATTTTAAAATAAAAACCCCTTTTTCTACATAATTTGTTATTTTTATCTTTGATATTAAATCAATTTATAATTATTAACATTTACTTAATTTATATTTTATCATGTTCATAATAACTTATTTTTTATCTCTCATGTTTAAATAATTAAATTTTGTTGTTATCTAATTACATTCTTTGTTATCAATTTTTGTAAAAGATATTTTGAAAATTTTGAATTTTGAAAAGATATTCTATTCTTTTTGATAAATTAGGTGTGTTTTTAATTGTCTTTTTAATACCTTTTATGTAATAAGTAGTTTAAAATTTTTGAATTAAAGAATGGAACCCCTTTTTTCTAATTAGATTATTATTTAAATATTTGATATTAAATAAATTTATATTTATTATGTTTTAATTAATTATATATATTCATGTTTATAATAGCTTAGCCTTTATCTTTTGTGATAAAATAACTGTTATTTAATATATTTAATTTATTTCTATATATAAAGTCATTAGAATCATGTTATGCACATTTTATATTTCTGAATTCTTACATTATATATTTATATATTTTATTTAATTAAAAATTCACAGTAGTTAAATCTCATATTAAAATAAACGTTTAAGATCAAACCAAAAAATATTACATAAAACATCTTATTTTTATATCATATAAACTTATAATGCCTCAAAATTGTGATAATAGAGATAATGATATATATCAATAGAGACAAATTTTGAGACAATGAAAAAGTAAGTGAATTTTATTTACTAATTTACTCTATAACTAGTTATTACCCGGGCCTTGCCCGGGGTTTTTTAAATAAAATTTAAAATATTTTAATTTATATAAGATATATGTATTATAAATTACATACATAATTTATTGAATTTGATAAGTCGTGTGAAAACTCAAACATTTAAAGTTGACCAGTTGATTAATTTTAGTGACATGAATCTATGTAGAATAAATTTAAATTTGATTTTGTGAATAAAGTTAATGATTGCTTTGTCCAAAAACTCTTTTAATTAAAAATATAATGTATTAATTTACATATAATCTATGATACTATAACTTAATGTTATATTTCTAACTTTAAAATGACATATATAATTTTTTTAAAATATATATACATTTTGTTATTAAAATAATAAATAAAAATAACTTCCATTCGTTATCAAGTTGGTCCAAAGTATTGGTGTCAAACGGATGCGTAAAATAGTCGACTCCGTTCACTAATTAGTCAGTTGAAAAATGTAAGAAAACCATAAGGACTTAGCCCAAAAACTAATGACGTGAACCTATATCCAATCTCGAACTAAATCGACTGACCCAAACCCAACTGAACCAAAGTTGCAATGACCCTATCCAATTGAAATGTAAATTTTAACGGCTCAAACTTGTATTCAATGTAAGGCCCGAGGTCCTAGAAGCGCTATCTCATGTCAACCCGAGGATTTCCCAAGAGGTCACCCGACCCTATTAATTGTTTATTCTTCACACATAATGGTCCAAATTTGTACACGGTTCAAACTCAAAATGATCAACCTACCAAATCGACCCCATCAGTAGGTTTATTCTCCATCTAAATCTCTCAACCTTGTACTTAAATCGAAATTAAAATGACCGGCTCATGAAACCGACCTAACTAATAGTTTATTCTTGATGCATTAATAACTATTTATAGGATTTTCAATTATAAAATAATCTCCATACATATAAAAACTTATAATATATGATATAAAAACTTAAATATAAATACTATAACGACAATTAATATTAAACTTATTAAACTTATAATATATAATATTTATTAAACTTAACATATAAATACTTATATTAAACTTATAATATATTAATATTTATTTAAGTTATAGTATTTATATCATATTTAATTTAATATACGTATTTAATATACTCTAGGTATGACATATAATATATAAATTAATATTTATTTAATTTATAGGATTTTATAGGATTTTTTATAGGATATTTGGTTTATAAAAACTTATAATATAATAATTTATTATTATGTGATATTATTTACTTTTAATATTATCTTAAATATCATATTATTTCAAGAAAATGTATTAATAGTGTTGTTACGAATCATATTTTATCAAGAATTGGTATTAAATTACATAAAAGCTTGTATGAAGTTATAAAAAGTGATAATTATTTATGAATAATATAGTTATATAATAAATTCATACATAAAAATAGGGTAGGCAAGGTATAAATAATTTAATGATAAAACTATCCTTAACTATTTTAAATTTATAAATTTATATTGAATTTACCTGAACCCGTATTCAAACTTAGATGACTAAAATATTAATTCTTATAGATTTTTTGTTGGATAGGTGAAATATTAATTAGTAACTAAATAATCAATTATTGTTACCAATCATATTTATTAAGAAGATTTGATATTAGGTTAGATAAAAAAAATTATATTAATTAGATAAGATGATAAATTTTGTATGGATAGATTATTTGTATTAATTAGATTTGTATGATCATTATTTTTATTAATTAGATTTATATTTGATTATTTTCTTTTTCCCTTTGGGTTTGTCTTCATCTAGGCCATCAACTCACCGAGGAAGATATTGTATGTTTAGAAAATCCTAAGATTATAATATCTTTTAGTGTTCGTTCATTGCTATACAATAGATAAAAAGTTTGAATAAAAATCAGGTCTTAAAAATAGGATAGTTGGTTTATAAAAACTTAATGACAAAACTGCCCTTAACTGCTTCAGGTTTAGAAGTATATATTGATGAAAATATGATTTTATATTTTTATAATCTAATATGTTTCGTAGTATAAATCTGAAAAACAATTTCTTTGTTGTCTAGAAAAAAATAACATTTTAATTTGTTAAAATTTTCATTAAATGTTTTCAGACATTAATATATTCTTTATGATATAAAAAAATACGTTTAAAATATGAAATGCGAGTAATAGTCGTGCATGGCACGACGGGTGCCGCTAGTTAATTGAAATTACAAGCAGAAATAAAGCTATGTAAACAAGAGGACTTAAAATGGCTCAATAGAACAATATCATCATTTGAAAAAAGAATCATTTAAAAGTAAATCAAACTTATATATTAATATATATAAAAAATCGGTTTTTCAATTAAGTATTACGAAAATCTTAAACCAAAACCGTACCGAGAAACTGCCAAAATTCTTGGTTGGGTTAACCAAACCAAAATCTTAAATAATGTCGGTTCGGTTAACCAAAAAAAGTGTCGGTCTTTCGGTTTATTGGTTCGGTTTTCCGGTTTCGACTTTTCGGTTTCGGTTTTGGTTTTTCAATGACGCCCCTAATGAGCATGCACATTCATATTAAACGAAGACGCACAATCATGTTATTTCAAAAGGCAAAATCAAGTTAAATGAAAATAACAAAGTTATTTGTTAGATTTTGCATCCACAAAAGTAAATAAAAAAACAAAATAGAAGTTTTTTTCCGCACGTGCAATCTCAACCCTTCATATAACACGATCAAACGACCGAAATGTATTCTTAGTTTTCTCCTTAGACATCGTTCTTGATCTGTGTCTTTCTAATTCAGGCAACTATTAATTCATCTCAACCAGAAAAAACTAACTATTAATTACTAGTATTTTTTTTTTGGGTCAAAACTAATACTAGTATTTTATTTCACGTGCATGTGTACTATTTTTTTTTTTTTACTATTTTTTTTTGGCTCAAAACATATACAGACACCCGAACTTGTCCATTTTGGTCATTTGGACACTTGACCTTTGAAAATTGAAACGGACCTATTGAGCACCCTAACTTGTCAAAGCATACCTATTAAATACCCCGTCCGTAATTACGAAGTGCAGCCGCGCTATTATGTGAACATGATTAAGCATAAAAAAGGTCACGTGTTGCCACATAAGGCCTCCTCGTTTAATTAAATGTGACCTAAACCCGTCATTATACTATAATGGGGAGCAAATTTCTTTATACATGTAAGTTTAAAAACATCTGGCTTTTAATGAAAACACTCTCAAATAAAGTGTACATCACACGTGTAATACCACATTAGGGACTAGGTGTTTAATAGGTAGTCTTTGACAAGTTGGGGTGCTCAATAGGTCCATTAGACAAGTTGGAGTGTTCAATAAGTCCGTTTTAAAGGTCAGGTGTTTAAATGACCAAAATAGACAAGTTCAGGTATTATCAAATTTATTTTTAACCATAACTTTTGAAGCAAAGCAATTTGGAATGAATTTTGTACGTGTATTGCCCTCATGGGAAAGATCAATATATAGTTATAGTACAATCCGAAAGATCTTATCTTTAGAGATTTGATTTCCTTATCTAAATACAAAAAGATATGTTATACAAATTCTATCTTAACACTCCCCCTCAAGTTGGAGCATGGGGATCATGAATGCCCAACTTGGAGCGTAAGAAGTGAAATTGTGATCTTCCTAGAGCCTTGGTGAAGATGTCGGCTGGTTGTTGAGTAGTAGACACGTGGCGAGTAGTGATCGTACCATTCATAACCAAGTCCCGCACGAAATGACAATCAACTTCGATGTGTTTAGTCCGCTCATGGAAAACCGGATTAGATGCAATGTGAATCGCCGCTTGACTATCACATGACAAATGAATAGGGTCGGTATGATGTATACCAACAGACCGTAACAAAGATTTCAGCCAAAGGAGTTCTCCACATGCAGATGCCATGGCTCGATATTCCGCTTCGGCGGATGATCGAGAGACCGTAACTTGCTTCTTGGTCTTCCAAGACACTAGAGATTGCCCTATTGTAACAAAATAACCGGTAAGAGACCGTCGGGTTAACGGGCACGAGGCCCAATCGGAGTCACAATATGCACGTAATCGAAGATCACTCTTGCTGGATAAAAACAGTCCGAGACCCGGTTGACCCTTTAAGTATCGAACAACTCTAAGTGCAGCTTGCCAGTGGACATCTTTTGGTTGTTGCATAAATTGGGACAGTGTGTGTATGGAATAGGACAACTCCGGACGTGTTATGGTAAGGTAAATAAGCCTGCCAATTAATCTTCGATATTGCTCAGGAGAGGCAAAATCTTGACTTTCAGCCACAGCCAATTGATGATGGGAATCCATAGGGAACTCAGCGGGCTTCGCGCCGAGAAGACCGGACTCAGTAATAATTTCAAGGGCGTACTTCTGCTGGGATAAGAGAATTCCATCTGAACTTCGGGCGATTTCAAGTCCGAGAAAGTACTTTAAAACACCTAAATCCTTCATGTGAAAACAAGTGTGCAAATAAGACTTGAACGCAGAGATGGCAGAGCTGTTATTGCCGGCAATAATGAGATCATCGACGTATACGAGGACATGGAGAACCATATCAAGTCGAAATAGAGAGAAGAGCGAGTAATCTGCCTTACTTTGACGAAATCCGAAAGTACGAAGAGCGGTAGCAAGCTTAGCGAACCAGTTTCGCGGTGCTTGGCGCAAACCATACAAGGATTTTTGTAACTTGCAAACGCAGCCAGCAGGAATCTTGTTGTAGCCAGGCGGCGGTCTCATATAGACGTCCTCATCAAGATCGCCGTGACGAAAAGCATTATGAACGTCCATTTGGTGAAGATCCCAGTTCTGAATGGCCGCAATTGAAAGAATGACCCGGACGGTTCCCATCTTGGCGACCGGTGCAAAGGTCTCAGTGAAATCAATTCCTTCGACTTGGCGATTACCGAGAACTACGAGACGAGCTTTGTATCGTTCAATAGCCCCAGAGGATGTGTACTTTATTCGATAAACCCACTTACATCCGATTGCTTTCTTGCCTGGAGGAAGTGGCGATGCAATCCAAGTCTGATTTCGTTCCAAGGCTGAGATCTCGTCATTCATGGCGTGGAGCCATTTTTCATGTTGAGCCGCTTCATGGAACGAGGTGGGTTCAATGTCAGCCGTTATAGCTGCAAGAAAGCTCATATGCCGAGCAGATAAATTAGTACACAAGAGAGAATTTTGGATTGGGTATGGAGTACCTGAGGACGGTGAAGATTGAGATGAAGCGATGGCCTGAAGTGGGGTATCATGTTGGCGTAGTGTGTGACAGACAAAGTCTCGTAACAAGATAGACGGCTGCCTGATGCGAGTGCTTTGTCGAATCGGGACAGGAGATACCTCAGGAGATGCAACAGAGGAAGAATCAGATGAAGAATCAGGGCTAGAAGGTGTGACAGCAAGTTCAGGATTCCCCCTTAGGTTGGAAGTGGTCGAAGGAGCATCATCAAATATGGAAGGTGATCGAACTTGTGAAGTGTCCGGTGAGTCTGACAAAGCTTTTGCTGAAGGCTGCCATGGAAATATGTCCTCAAAGAATACAACATCCCTGGATACAAAAAATTTCTTTTCTTCAAGATCAAAGAGTTTCCAGCCACGCTTGCCTGTAGGATAGCCGAGGAATACGCATTTCTTGCTTCGAGGGGCAAATTTATCCCGGCTTCGTGGTTGCTTGGATGCAAGGCAAAGACAACCAAACACCTTGAGATGAGAATAATTTGGCTCATTGCCGTATAAAAGCTGGAAAGGAGTCTTATTACTGAGCAAAGGCGTCGGTGTGCGATTGATTAAATAGCAAGCCGTAAGAACACACTCGCCCCAAAATTCAATAGGCAAGTGAGCTTGGAACCGGAGAGCGCGTGCGACATTTAGAAGATGTCGATGCTTGCGTTCGGCTCGGCCATTTTGTTGAGGAGTATAGGCACATGTGGTCTCAAATAAGATGCCTTGCTGTGCAAAATAAGGACGAAGACAAAGAAATCCAGTCCCGTTGTCGGAGTGGAACCGTTGTACTTTGCGCCGAAATTGAGTTTGTACCATTGCACAAAAGGTTTGTATAAGCTGGACAACCTCGGTCTTATGAGCCATAAGGAACACCCAAGTTGCCCGGGAAAAATCGTCGACTAATGTCAAGAAGTAAGAGGCGCTTGTAGTGGATAAAACACTGTATGGACCCCAAACATCACAATGAACAAGTTGAAACAAACTCTCAGCTTTATTTGAACTCAAAGGAAATGCATTACATGTTTGCTTGGCTTGAAAACAAACATCACAAGGTAAAGAATTATCTGTCTTAATAACAAGAGAATCTAGTGCTGAAATAGAGGACAAAACAGAGGTGGCCGGATGCCCAAAACGCCGATGCCAAAGCTGAGTCGTGGAAGTAGACGATGCAGTTGAGGCCGAGCAGACACCCGGAACAGAACGAAACTGATGCAGCCAATATACCCCACTCCGTTGCTCACCGACTCCAATCACCGTCCTCGAACTTTGATCCTGAATGACACACATAGCAGCTGTAAGAGTCACAGAGCAACGCAGATCCGCAGTCAATTTGGCAATAGACAGTAAATTGCAATCAAGTGCAGGTATGAGCAAAACATGCTTAAGAGAAAATTGATCAGCTAGCATAAAAGTTCCTTCTTCAAGAGCAGATGTAAAAGTGTGGTTTGGCAATTTAATTGAGACAGGAGGAATAGAAATTATATCCCAGAGTAATGAGCGATCGCCTGTCATATGATAGGAAGCCCCACTATCAAGGATCCAAGGAGAAAAAATACCGCTTGTAGAATTAGACTTTGTGTTTGCTGAATTGAATAAATCCACAACAGATTGCCACTGCTCTTTTGTAAGATTTAATGCAGACCGATCCTGAGAGGAAGGTTGGGACGTCCCTGGTGTTCCATCACTACGCTGAACTGAATTTGCTTGGCCGTTGCCTCCGCGACCGCGCCCACGTCCAGTATTGCCGTTCCCTCGACCTATGCTGTGATCTGATTTAGTGTTGCTAGAATCGTCTCGATTCGTGCCACTGGAATCACCACGACCTTGACCAGAAGAGGAAGTATTGGAGTTTCGATCACGATTGCGAGTGAACCAATCCTCCGGGTAGCCAATAATCTTATAGCACTTCGAGACATCATGGTTATTCAAGCCACAATGAGTACACAAATATTTTGGGCGTGGATCACCTGATTTAGATTGAGCAGCAAAAGCCATAGCATCGGGATTTACATCACGAGTGCGAATAACAAATTCGTGGCTTTCTTCCTGAGTAACAAGAGCATAAACCTGATGCAAATTGGGCAAAGGATCCCGAGCAAGAATTTTAGAGCGAGTACTTCCATAAGCATCATCATCAAGTCCCATGAGGAACTGGTGAATACGTTCCTCTTCCCGCTGAGAAGTTAAGGTTGAAGAGGCCGCACATGTGCAAGATGCTGGTGGAACATAAATCTGTAAGTCATCCCAGAGCTTCTTCAACTTGCCATAGTAAGCAGAGATGACCTGACCCTGTTGACGACATTGTGCAATCTCAGATCGAACTTGAAAAGTCCGTGGCCCATTACCGACCGAGAACCGTTGTTTCAAGTCATCCCAAAGAAGTCGAACATTTTCACCATAAGTAATAGAGGATCGCAATGTAGGATCTATGGACTGCATGATCCATCCAATAAGCATGGAATTCACGTTGTACCAATCCTCTTCATCAAGAGTATCGGCGTCCAGTTTGACAATGCGTCCAGTAAGGAATCCCATCTTCCGTTTGGCACGAAAAGCGTTCTTCATAGCTATCGCCCATTCTTGATAGTTTTCTCCCTTCAAAACAACCGGGCAAATTGAGAGATCCGGGTGATCGGAAGGATGCAAGTAATAATCAGACGCAAGGTCCAAAATAAGACGTTTAGGTGGTTGCTGGTGAGATTTCTGAGCAACAGATGGAGAGGTCGGGTTTAATGTTTCAGTGTCGGACTCAGAGTTTGCCATTGCCAGAAATTAGCAGAGGCACACGAGACCAGCAGAGAAAAAAAACGTGAAATTGGATGCGAGAAGAGAAAAAAAATTGTTGCAGCGGAAGAGTTTAGGTCTTCGGCGAAGGCTCCGATACCATGAAGCAAAGCAATTTGGAATGAATTTTGTACGTGTATTGCCCTCATGGGAAAGATCAATATATAGTTACAGTACAATCCGAAAGATCTTATCTTTAGAGATTTGATTTCCTTATCTAAATACAAAAAGATATGTTATACAAATTCTATCTTAACAACTTTATTTCAAATGTTTTTATTTCACATGTGTGTTTCATATGGACCTAATGCTGAATATAATCGAACCACCAAAATTAATTTCAACTACGACATTACATATTCTAGGAGAGAATCCATTCCATTTGGTGAGAACAATAATTTTTGTTCTTGATCAGATGAAGTCATTACTCGATAACAATGATCATTAGTTTCATTTCATGAAGAAAAAGACGTACGATGATGAAATTCAACCGAATCGAGCTGAAACAAAACTCCGAGATCATATTTATGAACGGGTCGAGCCTGACCAATTAAATTTTGGATTGTTTGGGTTTGTTTTCTAGCAGGATTTTGGTTGATTCTAATTGGATGGTCCTCTTCTCCTTTTTCTTTTTTGGAACCTACCATTCTGGTGTTTGTTTTTGTATAAAACTACACAGGTCCTTGTATCATGTCCGTAACCCATTTGACCCGTAACCCAATTGACCCGAACCCAGTTTGACCCGTAATCCGAACTCAACCCGAATGTTGAAGGGTTTCTTGAACAAATAAATTTTTAGTCAAGACCCCGCTGAGTATAGCGAAGTCAGGATCTTCCACGGGAGCGAGAGTAGTGCTAAGTTTAATTGATAAACTACGAAAAAAGCAAAGAAAACGAGGGCAGAACAACTCAGGCTCGACCCAAAGAGGGTCGATCTCGACCCTAGGGAGGTCGATCCTGAGAGCGGAAACACACGAACGCACACAAAACACACTCAATCACACAAGTAACGGTTCGAACACGACTTAGGGAGTCGGGATCAAAGCAGAAACACGAATTTTAATCAATAAAAAGGGCAAATCCTAGGGCTAGGGCTACCACAACAACAACCATACATGCTTTCAACAAGAATTCACAACTATCATGCCATCTAGATCATAGAAAAGTTAACTTTCGCAAACAATTCAAGTTATTCAATCAACTTTCGCAAATAAAACAACTTTCTATCTATCCTTCAACCTAGGAATATCAACTTTCGCAAATAATCCTATTAGATGTAATCAAGCAACTAACTTTTCACTTTCGCTAGGGTTAATTACAAGACATGCCTCAATTTTCACCAAGGATTAAGCACAAGATAGGTTAGATATGATCATCAAGCATTCAAGTCATGAATTCAAGTTTTAAACATGCATGATTGTGTTGGGTTTTTGCCCAACCCTAGAACTTAAGAGGACTACTCACACATGGCAAAGAGAGAATAGGAAGAAGAAGAAGAAGACATGATCAAACCAAACTAAAATTCAAATAAAAACCAAAGATCAATCTTACAAACCTCAAACTTGCTCTCCAAGTCTTCTCCCTAATTCTCCAAGTCTTGGATTCATTGAATGTATATCCATAAAAACTATAGGTTCCACCTCCTTTTATAGACAAAAAGGAGTCCTAATCTAACTAGGAAACACAAAGAAAACACCTTCCTAAAATACAAATTTGGAAACTTCAACATGTAATCCGGATAGAAGGAAGTCGGCGCAAGGTTCGACCCTCCTAGGGTCGATATCGACCCCATCAAGGTCGATCCTGGGACTTTTGTTCCTTGGCTTCCAAGTTTGACGATTCTGCTCGATCTCGACCTCCTTGGGCTCGATCTTGGGACTTTTTGCTTGACTTTTCTTCTTACTTTGGCTCCTCTTTAGCTCTTCTTCTTGACTCTTCCACTTGAAATCTTCCTCCTAGCTCATCCATCTTCTCCTAGCCTCGCTCCAAACTCGTCTTCAAGCTTCAAAATACCTATAAAACGACACAAAAACGCGTAGTTTCCGAACCTCAAGGAAATACGAAAACTCATGCAAAAAGACTCAAAAACACAAGACTCAACTACGAAACACAACTCAAACTAACCTATCTAAACCCTAAAAATGCGGACATCAAAACACCCCATACTTAGACTTGCTTGTCCTCGAGCAATAATCATGCAAATCAAGACCAATAACACAATCTTCAAGCATAGCCCTTGTCAAAACATTTTAAACACAAGTGAAAAAGAAGACAAGCAATTTTAACGTCATCACATATGTATAAGTCTCAAGCTAGGCAATCACAATCCGACCTCACAAGGGATATAAGTGTGTTTCTCTCTACTCTCATGTGTTTAGGCTATCAAATCAACTCTCATCTCAATCTTTATGCAACATCTACTTTATCATTGAGACTTATATCACCAATCTCTCTACCTAGAGAAGTCAATACACATCAATCTTTATAAGAACTTAGGCTCAATGAAATCTTCATAGAAGACTCCATTCGGCCGGGTTGTAATGGGGCTCGGTAATAACATAAGGGAGGGAGTTCTTTGGCCATGTGGTGCTAAATCCGGGAATCAAACTCCTAAATACAACACTTCAAACCAAAACAACTCTCTTCTTCTCTTTTCAACTCTTAACCAAACACTTCAATGAATGACACACCCTTCAATTTTTAACCCAAACACTCATACTACAACTTAGAAATACTAGGAATTCTTGGCTTTGCACTTAAACATTTTCTTTTCTCTTTTCTTTCTTTCTTTTCTTTTTTTTTTTTGTCTGGCTCGAGCATGCAGAGGTCGAGATCGACCCATATGGGGGTCGATCCTGAGATTTTTTTTTTTTTCGGGCTCTCTTTGATTTTCTTCTCTTTCTCAACATTTTTTCAATAATGTGCCTACCAAGCCAAGAATCCTTTTACATTATACTTCAACAAGTTGTTTTCTACCCTTTTACAATGTCACCTCTTTCAAACCCAACCAAAATGCTACTCAACAAAACTCATTCCCACACATCTAAGTCCAATTCCCGGAATAGGGTCAAGCTAATAGGCTAGGGATAATTTTTGTGGAGCTTCAAACAAAAAGGCCAAGGCTAGAACGGGGCTTCAAGCAAAGACAATTCAAGGTAGGAATGGAAGAATATGGGCTAAAAATACAAGTTCTTAATCACAATCAACATGCATGAACAATCCCATAACGGCTTCAAGAAATAGATAACCATATCAATGACAAGAGACATATGCACAAAGAGAGCAAAATCACACAAACAAAGAAGAGGGAATCAATGATGTTCTCCCTATATGGCCAAAATTCTCACTAGGTAAAAATTGTTGTTGGATTGTAACTACTTTCACTCAAGACACATATGCTCAATTTCATCACAAGTCAATTTTCACAATCAAAAGCAATTTCTCATAAACTTGGGCTACACTATCCAATTATGCCAAAGGAATTACATGACAAACATGAAAATTAATTTTCATCATAGGACATCTAAGATGGAATGCTTTTCTATCCTAAAACAAACAAGGAAGCAAATATTTTTTGTTTTTCGACATTTTGCAAGTTTTTTGGATTTTTGAACTTTTCTCATTTTTTTGGATTTTTTCAAGACTTTTCTCTTTACAAACAAACTATCAAACTACTCAAACAAAGCAAGCAAAGACTCAATTATGTACAACATGTGAGATTTCTTCTTCCCCACCCCATACTTAAATCATGCAATGTCCCCATGCATGAAAACACATGAAAAAGTAAAGAGAAAAGACGAAGAAGACTCACAAAAACTCTTAGAAGCTTGAATTGGAGGTGGAAATGGTGTGCTGGCACGACCCTCCTAGGGTCGAGATCGACCCCCTTAGGGTCGATCCTGAGAGGTGCATGAAGGGAGGCAGAGCAAGGAGGGTCGTGATGGACCCTTATAGGGTCGGTCCTGAGGGCTCATGTACCTCGTGTGAAGTCATCTTTTCCCGTCCTTTTTGAGCTCGTGTTTTGCAACTTAGCACCCTGCAAAAATCCCACAAAGATCCTATCCCAAACAAAATGTTTCCTAGTCTAATCTAAGGAAGGTTAGAAAATAAAAACAAAGATCTAATCTAGAAACCGGGTTGCCTCCCGTAAGCGCTTGTTTAACGTCGTTAGCTTGACGAGAAGTTCCTTAGCTCAATCCCTATGATCGGACATCGTCAAGGCTCTAAGTAACCTGTCAAAGTCTTGTGAAGACACCTCATGAAAGCATATGTAGCATATTGATAAATTGAAAAATAATGATATAGCACTCAAAGATCGTTTCAACTTATCAAAAGCGCAAGAATAATTTTCGTGAGAAGGGTTAGGGTAAAACCAACTTGGTGGGTGCAGTGGTGCCTCACAATACTCAACAAAGGGATCCTTGTAGGTCCATAGCTCCTTACGTCCTATCTTGAAAGGAAAATGATAGAATTTGTAGGCACCTTCAAGCCTACGGGCCATGATTGACTTAGGAAATTCGGACAGAACCACGGTGACGATCTTCCTCTCTTCATGCTTGGCCCGCTCTTTGCTAGCATCCGGGGTCAATGAAGGTCTAAACCAGACCATATTTTCTTCACATTCCTTCACGAGTGGGTTGGGTTTCAACATTGGTAGTAAAGACCCCGTCCATACTTCATCCTCTTGGGCCTTAACCTCCTCAATTTCGCCTTCTCCTAGCAAGAGACTCTTATCCTCAACTTGGGTCTCAACTTTGTTTTTCTCGGCCTCATCTAGCAAGAAATTCTCTTCCGGATCATCCTCCAAATTCTTAATTTCCTCTTCACGGTTCTCTTTCAAAGCATTGTCGAAGCGGATCTCTACTTTCTCTTCACCACTAGAATATGATAAGAGTCCCTTCTTAACATCTATGATGGCTCCGGTCGTGATGAGGAATGAGTGGCTTAGAATGAGTGGAGGACTTGACTCGGATAAAGGCTCAATATGCTCAACGGAAGATTCCGTGGCCTTAGAAGATGGGAAAGGAAGCACCTTTGTTGTTGAAGAAGAGGAAACGGACTTCGGAATTCTCAAAGAAGGGTCGGCTGCGACCATGTGGGGGTCGGCGGCGACCTCCTCTATAGAGGGGAGGGGGTTGGTGTCGACCATGTGGGGGTAGGACACGACCTCCCCTGGGCTGGGTCGGTCTTCTTCATCCGCCGTCTTCTTACTCAAATCTTGCTCCGACAACTTCTCTCCGCTCCTTGGGTGAACGACATCAATGTGTCCCCTAGGATTCTCATCGGGGTGGCCCGGTAATCGCCCTTGAGGTTGTGGAATTTGAGCCGCTAGATCACCAAGTTCAGAATTGTCATTCCATGATTCGAAGTCTCCCAATTTGTTTTGAACTTCATCAAGCTTATCGATGAGTCCACCAAAGAGACGTTGTGCCCAAGCCGGTGGTTGCTCTTCATAGCTAGGAGGTTCATAATAACCCCAGTTGGGATAATCATCACTCCTCCAATAGGGATCCCAAGTATAATTGGCCTCTTCAAATTGACATGCATAAGGGTGGCATGTTTCATAATAACCCCAGTTGGGGTAGGCTTGGGCTTCACATTCTCTTTGACTCGCATAAGCCTCGGCTTCTCTTTCTCTTTGGAGGGCTAGCACTTGACGTTCAAGATCGGCCAACTTTCTTTCAAGGTCCTCAAAGGTCTCCATGGCTACATCTACCTGAAAACAAAAACAAAAACAAAAACAAATAAAAAACACACAAAGGGTTTGGGCTAATCCCTCACCCAAATATCAACTAAACTAGGCACTATTGCACACTCCCCGGCAACGGCGCCAATTTGTTGAAGGGTTTCTTGAACAAATAAATTTTTAGTCAAGACCCCGCTGAGTATAGCGAAGTCAGGATCTTCCACGGGAGCGAGAGTAGTGCTAAGTTTAATTGATAAACTACGAAAAAGCAAAGAAAACAAGGGCAGAACAACTCAGGCTCGACCCAAAGAGGGTCGATCTCGACCCTAGGGAGGTCGATCCTGAGAGCGGAAACACACGAACGCACACAAAACACACTCAATCACACAAGTAACGGTTCGAACACGACTTAGGGAGTCGGGATCAAAGCAGAAACACGAATTTTAATCAATAAAAAGGGCAAATCCTAGGGCTAGGGCTACCACAACAACAACCATACATGCTTTCAACAAGAATTCACAACTATCATGCCATCTAGATCATAGAAAAGTTAACTTTCGCAAACAATTCAAGTTATTCAATCAACTTTCGCAAATAAAACAACTTTCTACCTATCCTTCAACCTAGGAATATCAACTTTCGCAAATAATCCTATTAGATGTAATCAAGCAACTAACTTTTCACTTTCGCTAGGGTTAATTACAAGACATGCCTCAATTTTCACCAAGGATTAAGCACAAGATAGGTTAGATATGATCATCAAGCATTCAAGTCATGAATTCAAGTTTTAAACATGCATGATTGTGTTGGGTTTTTGCCCAACCCTAGAACTTAAGAGGACTACTCACACATGGCAAAGAGAGAATAGGAAGAAGAAGAACAAGAAGACATGATCAAACCAAACTAAAATTCAAATAAAAACCAAAGATCAATCTTACAAACCTCAAACTTGCTCTCCAAGTCTTCTCCCTAATTCTCCAAGTCTTGGATTCATTGAATGTATATCCATAAAAACTATAGGTTCCACCTCCTTTTATAGACAAAAAGGAGTCCTAATATAACTAGGAAACACAAAGAAAACACCTTCCTAAAATACTGATTTGGAAACTTCAACATGTAATCCGGATAGAAGGAAGTCGGCGCAAGGTTCGACCCTCCTAGGGTCGATATCGACCCCATCAAGGTCGATCCTGGGACTTTTGTTCCTTGGCTTCCAAGTTTGACGATTCCGCTCGATCTCGACCTCCTTGGGCTCGATCTTGGGACTTTTTGCTTGACTTTTCTTCTTACTTTGGCTCCTCTTTAGCTCTTCTTCTTGCCTCTTCCACTTGAAATCTTCCTCCTAGCTCATCCATCCTCTCCTAGCCTCGTTCCAAACTCGTCTTCAAGCTTCAAAATACCTACAAAACGACACAAAAGCGCGTAGTTTCCGAACCTCAAGGAAATACGAAAACTCATGCAAAAAGACTCAAAAACACAAGACTCAACTACGAAACACAACGCAAACTAACCTATCTAAACCCTAAAAATCTACCTAAAAATGCGGACATCACCGAACCCGGACGACTTGACCCAAACCCGCCTGACCCGATCCAATTGACAGGCCTAATGGGCAATGACCAAAATAAGCTTTTCTAAAGTTTTAAATGTTTACAAATAAAACCTTACACTTGCCACGAGCATTAATTTTTAAGTTATGTGAGTAAATATATTTAAGATCTATAAATTGTGTATTGGTATATGACATTTTAATTTTTATCGATGGCTTTATATACACTGGCGGATTGACCCGAACCCAGTTTGACCCGTAATCCAAACTCAACCTGAACCCGGAACGACTTGACCTAAACCCGTCTGACCCGACCCAATTGACAGGCCTAATGGGCATCAATGACCAAAATAAGCTTTTCTAAAGTTTTAAATGTTTACAAATAAAACCTTATACTTGCCACGAGCATTAATTTTTAAGTTATGTGAGTAAATATATTTAAGACCTATAAATTGTGTATTGGTATACGACATTTTAGTTTCTAGTTAAGCTTTGATTGCTTTATATACACGGGCGGATCTAGGCTTCATTTTCGAACGGTCCCCACTCTACATTTTATTGCCTTTACTACTGCTACATTTATGATTGTAATATTTTTTGAGGAAATAATTATGTATTGTTCTCGGTAGATATTAATTTACGACCGTATATAGTAAAGGAAATTAGTGAGACATAAACTGTAAATTTATCTTGTCAAATTTAATTAATTTGATTAGAAAAACATGATAACGAAACTAATTATTTACTCATATTTATCGGGTAAAATTTAATACCTACAATAAGATATATTATTATATTACACTAATACTTTTATATGTTTGAAAATGACTCCTAGAATAATTTTCATGACCCCTTTTTATATTGAATGAGCCGCTTTTAATTTATTAGTCACGTTAGCTTATCCGATGAACTAATCAATTCATCGGACATTTTTGCCCCCTCCCCCCATCCGGGTGTTTCTGGATCCGTCACTGTTTATATATATATATATTTAAAATTGTTATGAAGTATAAATTACATATATTTGTCCATTAGATAATATTTCATTGCAATTATTTGAAAAAAATCATGTAAAACTAATCAATCTGTATAACATTAAATATATAAACATTTTTTTATCCTTTATGAACTTTACATGTTTTTAAAATCTATAAAAAATACTTTTATATAACAAATTTCCGTGAATAAAGTTAAATTTAATACACAATGTCAAGTTTGCTACAAAATGCACATTATAAATTTTTCTATAAAAGTTACATATTGTAATCAGTTTTTATTTTATTGTTGATAATGTTTGTTTACTTGGTATACTTTTAGCAAAGCTATTACCAAATATAATTTCAACATTTATTTCGACCAAAAAATAATTTCAACATTTAGTCTATTAGATCTATTTATGATACGGTGCAAGAGACCTCAGGATCGACCCTCGAAGGGTCGAGCACGAATGCAGCTGAAGAGGAGGATTCAGGACCGACCATCGCCGAAAACGGGGTCTCAGGACCGACCCAAACTAAGTCGATCACATTCACAACCCCCCTGGGGGTCGATCTTGAGAGGTCCGCACGTCCGAGTCGGGAGAGGAAATTCCCGAGGAGATACCGAGACTGATCTGGATATATTTTTTAGTATTATTTATTTAGTTTGAATTATTGTAATTTTTTATGGACAAGTGTTTTTCACTCTTCCCAGGTTTTCTTGCGGGTTCTTTTCCCTGGGTCATAATTTTATTGAACTTGTGGGGCAGGGCTTAAATACTCCTTGTATAAACCTGCTTGAGTTTTATCCAAGAAATAAACCCTTCTTCCCTAATCTCTCTCTGCGCCTCCCTTCCTTTCGTCTCCTCAACCTCGGCTTCGTGCCATTCACCTTCACCATTCTTGGTTCAGGTTACTTACGCGACAAGTCGGTACGTTTATACCCCGGAAACGTATCAATTGGTGCTTCCATCTTGAACTCGTTTTCAATGGAGTCTACCGAAAGCGGCACGAACGAAACAATGGCAGCCATACTCGCCGCCATCGGCGAGTTCCGCTCCGACATGGCCCAAGTTCACGAAGATCTGACAACGACGATCAGGAATCAAAAAGTCGAGCGTCTTCGCACCAACAACGTCTACGATATCTTGAACGGTCGAGCGACGCCGGCTACAGGAGCCAATGCGCAACCCCTCGGCCAAGGGCCAGCAGCGGATTAGCCGCCTCAAACCGGTGTCGGCCTCCTACCGCCCGACCAAACTTGCGCGCTAGGGTTCGCCTCTTCCGCGAACGCCGCCGCCCCGCCGGCCGCACCAACCTTCGTGCCGCACCCGCCCGCGGGTAACCCTAACCCTAACGGTGCCCTGGAGATTGACCCCGCCGTCAAGCCCGCTCACTAGCTCACGACCCCTGCCGCCGCCCCACATGGCGTCTTGGTTCGCGCGCCACCCAGTCATGAAACACTATCCTGCATCCGGATTGATGCCCCTTGCTTTAACGGATCGGAACCACAGGGATGGATTTTCAAGGTTCAATCTTATTATAATTATTTCCATACGGCGGAATTTGATCGTTTGAATCTTGTAGGTTTATTGATTTATCATCCGGCATCAAATTGGTATCGGTACTACATGCAAAACAATATGGGGGAAACTTGGCAGGCGTTTCTACAGGCAGTCCGTAAGCGTTTTGACCCGCAATATTATGAAGATTATGTTGGTCTTCTATCTCGGTTACAGCAGCGTACTACTGTGCTGGCTTATCAAACTGAATTCGAGGCTCTCTTGAACAAGGTGACAGGGCTATCCGAGCCAACTTTGATCTCATTCTTTAAGTGCGGTCTCAAACAGCCTATGAAGCGAGAGCTCGGGTTGCGTAATCCCGTCTCCCTCACCCAAGCTTTCACTCTCAACTGCGAATTGGCAGCATCATTCGAGGACACAGTAGTTGCGCAAAAAACTCCTAAACGATGGGCGCCGACACCCTACCGCGCAAGATCGGTCACGACCCAACAAGGGTCAACTTCGACCCAACCCGGGGCGGCCACAGCCCCTTTGGGAGGACAGCCGACATCCAACACCCGGCCAGGCCTCGATATCTCTAAGCTTCCGGTCCGCCGTCTTGCTCAAGCGGAACACGCGGAACGTTCACAAAAGGGCCTCTGTTGGAATTGCGATGAGCAGTTCTCCGCAGGACACCGCTGTAAACATCGGGCTATATTTCTCTTGGGGACGGATGATGACGATGTGGATAATAGTTCCGCTTCCCCGGACGAGCATATTGTTATGTTCGGCGATGTCTCTACCGTGTTCTCTATGAAGGGCTACACCAACCCGCAGTCTCTGAAACTGCTTGGGTCTATTCAGGACCGCTCAGTCCAAGTTCTCATTGATGGGGGAGTACTCACAACTTCATACATCCCAAAGTCACGGAAGAACTTCGCTGGCCGCTCACACCAATCTCAGCCTTCCAAGTCTACGTCTGTAACGGTGAGTCTCTCGTTTGCAATCATAAATGTGCGGATATTCAGTTGGTTCTGCAAGGACAAGATTTTGTTGTTGATCTTTTTTGTTTTGCAGATGCATGGACCTCAATTGGTCCTCGGGGTACATTGGTTGTAAACTCTTGGTAAAGTCACCCACGATTACGCCAATATGACTATGGACTTCACACTTCAGGGGCGGAAAATCTCTTTATGTGGTGATTTCCAAGGACCCCAGAAGCTCTCCCTCAAGGCATTGTATGAGGCTGACGAGATCACCTCTTGCTTCGAGCTGGTTGCCCTACCACCGACCGGACCGCCCCAGCCCCGACCAGATTCGGTCGAGTTTCCGTTCGATGTACCCCCAAACGTCCTCACGATCCTACACCAGCATGAAGGCATGTTTCTCACGCCTATGGGACTGCCTCCGTCTCGTCAATGGGACCATCGGATTCATCTCCATCAGGATACAAGGCCTTTCAATGTTCGGCCATATCGGTATCCCTACTTTCAGAAATCCGAAATTGAGCGCCAAGTGCATGATATGTTGGCTCAAGGCATTATTCAGCACAACACTAGCCCGTTCGCATCACCGACGCTATTGGTTAAAAAGAAAGACGGCACATTCCGCTTCTGTGTCGATTATAGAGCTCTCCCGGTTACCATCACAGATAAGTTCCTGATTCCCACTACAGATGAGTTATTTGATGCGCTGGGAAATGCTGTCTATTTTACGAAGCTTGATTTGCGTTCAGGTTATCATCAAATCCGAATGCACTCGGGCGACGTATACAACACAACTTTTCGGACTCACGACGGTCATTATGAGTTCCTCATCATGCTCTTCGGATTGACGAATGCTCCATCGACTTTTCAGGCCGCTATGATTCATATTTTCGCTCCATTTCTTTGGGACTTCGTCATCGTATTCTTTGATGACATCCTAGTCTACAGTCCGACTCTGGAACTCCATGTGCGTCACTTGGATACTGTCTTGAAGATCCTTCAGGACAATCACTTCTTTGTTAAGAGCTCTAAATGTGCCTTCGCCACCACAAAGGTGGAATATTTAAGATACATAGTGTCGGGCGGCACCCTCTTGGCCGATCCGGAGAAATTGTCGTCTATGGCCGAGTGGCCAACGCCGCGCACCGTCCGTCAACAGCGGGGTTTCCTGGGCCTCATCGGATATTACCGCAAATTCATCCGGAACTATGCTTCTCTAGCCGCACCCTTGACGGACCTGCTAAAAAAAGATAAGTTCTCTTGGTCTCCATCTTGCAGTTACCGGACTTTTCTAAGGAATTTATTTTGGAGACCGACGCATCCGACCTGGGTATTGGAGCCGTCCTTATGCAGGCAGAGCACCCGATTTTTTTTCCAACAAGACCCTAGGCCTTCGGTGCAGGGGGTCTTCAGCTTATCATAGGGCTTCGCCATTGTGTCTGTTGTTCAGAAATGACGCCAATATTTCCTGGGGCGCGAGTTCGTAATTCGGTCAGATCAAAAGAGTCTTAAAGAGCTTCTACATCAGGTTATTCAGACACCGGATCAGCAATTCTTTATCAGGATGCTCATGGGGTACAAATTTCGCATCGAGTACAAAACCGGTGCGAGCAACCGCGTCGCAGATGCTCTATCCCGCCGCACCACAGAGGACAACCCCGAGCTATCTCAGTTTATGGGTCTTTCTCATCATATACCCGACTTGCTCGCTTGGCTTCGCCTTGAGAACGAGCAATTGCCGGATTTGCGGATCCACCACCGCTCGGCCGGGGACAGCAACCTGCCGTCTCCCTTTCGGGTGCACGAGGGCCTCGTCTACTATTATCACCGCTTGGTCTTGGATCATACTTCATCTCTGAAAGCTGAAGTTTTGACTAAATTCTATTCATCTCCCAGCGCAGGCCATCCGGGCGTAGACCGCACTTTTTGCAGGGTTGCTGAGGTATTCTACTGGCCAGCTATGCGCCGTGATATGAAGAATTTTGTCGAGGCTTGCGTGGTTTGCCAGTCCACCAAATATAGCACCAAGCGCCCTGCAAGTTTATTACAACCTCTCCTTATACCCGAGCAGGTCTGGGATGAGGTGTCCATGGATTTTATTACAGGCTTACCGGCTTCGCGCGGTTTTACGACTATTCTAATTCTCGTTGACCGCCTTTCAAAGTACGCATATTTCGGGACCCTTGGGACGTCTTACGATGCTCCAAAAGTTGCAAAGCTCTTCGTTGATATTGTTGTGAAGAATTATGGGACGCCATCTCAGATTTTGTCCGACAGGGACGCCATCTTCACTAGTGCATTTTGGCATGAGCTTCACCGTTTGAGTGGCACCACACTTCGGCATAGCACTGCTTATCACCCTCAAACAGACGGGCAAACCGAGGTTTGCAACCGAGGGCTAGAGCAATATTTGCGCGCCTTTACCCATGCCCGACCTAGCCGTTGGGCGGATTACTTTCCATGGGCCGAGCTTGCACTTAATTGCACATTTCATGAGGGTCTTCGCACCTCACCTTTTCAAGCGCTATATAGGTGTCCGCCACCACCCTTGCTTCAGTGCACCGCACCCGCTACCGGCCATTCGGCGGTGGCTGAGACCCTCCGTGATCGTGCTCAAGTTCTTGACTTCTTGAGACTTAACTTGCGTAAGATGCAGCAGCGCATGTCAGCTCGAGCTAATTCTCACTACCGTGATGTTGAATATGCAGTTGGCAATAAAGTCTTGCTCAAGCTGCAGCCCTATAGGCAACACTCAGTGGCTCAACCCATCTCCAATAAGCTCAGCCGAAGATTCTATGTGGCCGTTTACCATCACGGAGCGCATTGGACCCGTGGCCTATCGTCTCGCACTTCCCGACGAGGCGCGGACTCGTGACGTTTTTCACGTCTCTCTCTTACGGCCATTCGTGCCCGATTCAGTCCATGTTGTCCAGCCAAGCTTCCCAAAGGAATTTCTACATGACCGACCCTCGCTAGCTCGTGCCGTAGCCGAACGCACTGTCCTACTCGACGGCCGTCCTTCCCGTGAATGGTTGGTCGTTTGGGAGGATGGATCCAAGACCGACGCAACTTGGGAGCTTGTGGACAAATTGAGTGTGGTGTTTCCCGATTTACGGCTTGAGGACAAGCCGAATCTCATCAGGGGGTAATTGATACGGTGCAAGAGGCCTCAGGACCGACCCTCGAAGGGTCGAGCACGAACGCAGCTGAAGAGGAGGGTTCAGGACCGACCATCGTCGAAAACGGGGTCTCTGGACCGACTCAAACTGGGTCGATCACGACCCCCCTGGGGATCGATCCTGAGAGGTCCGCACGTCCGAGTCGGAAGAGGAAAATCCCGAGGAGATACCGAGACTGATCTGGATATTTTTTAGTATTATTTATTTAGTTTGAATTATTGTAATTTTTTATAGACAAGTGTTTTTCACTCATCCCAGGTTTTCTTGTGGGTTCTTTTCACTGGGTCGTAATTTTATTGAACCCGTAAGGCAGGGCTTAAATACTCCTTGTATAAGCCTGCTTGAGTTTTATCCAAGAAATAAACTCTTTTGCCCTCATCTCTGTCTGCGCCTCCCTTCCTTTCGTCTCCTCAATCTCGGCTTCGTGCCATTCACCTTCACCTTTCTTGGTTCAGGTTACTTACGTGACAAGTCGGTACGTTTCTACCCCGGAAACGTATCAATTTATTTACTACTTTATTTTTATTTGTTTGATTTAAAGTAAAATTATATTTATTTACCATGTAGCATTAGTTGTGGTCGCCATAGATGAGTTCGGTTACGATAGTAAACAATGTAATAAAAACATTATTATTTGAAGGTTGAACATTTATTGTCAGCCTTCTTATAGCTTTATATATTTATAAATAATTATACATTTTCTAGTGTTCTTCGCACAAAAGTTGCTCCACCCTGGCTCCATATGGTAACTTTCACATCTATGCTTGTGTTATTATGATGTTCAATTTTCAACTTGTTAAAGAAGATAGCAAGAAGCTTTCCCTATTGCTTGTCATTCTCCAACAAAATTTTCAGAACCTAGCAAAACGGTGTGGGCTGAAGTTAGAGCAGAGCCCGTCTGTTTCATGGGCTGGTTTGATGGTGATGCTATTTTGAAATTTCTGTTGTATTGAGAAGGTCTGTTCCTTTTATTCTGTTATTAAATGTGTAATACAGTAGAAGATTCTGTTAAGTGCTATTTTGTTTGGAGGCATTTATCGAAGAGCCTATATCAAAGAAAGGACGATGAAGAAATAGAAGCAACACCAAAAGGACAAAGCAAAATGGAAACTTCTCAAGGCATAAGATAAGAACCTTGTTCTGTTTCTTTGTTAACAGAAAAAACAAATTGCCTAACTACTACATTGTGGCTACTTAGACATGATGTCTTACTTCCTAACTGGATAACAAGCCTGAACATTCAAAACCAAGGCTATGTTTAGCATTCAACCCAACAACCGTCGTCATCGTGCCAAAGCAATAAATATGCCATGAAAAAACCATGGCCATCACTACTGACTGCTCATATGTTGTCTATTAAGCTTGCCTCTTCAGCTGCAGACTTCTTCAGCCGATCCACTGCCTTTTCAACCTGTTATTACACAAACACAGTTTCAACATAGTAAGTTTTGACACAATTCAGAACACCTTGAATCGGGGAGTAAAAGCTGGTCTTAGGTGCAAAGAGGCCAAGTTACCTCTGCATCCCAGTTTGTTCTAGCAGTAAGAATGATCAAAGTTACCGTCTGTAAAAGCACTCCTAGTATCAACCCCCACCATATACCCTGAGAAACAACACAAAGTTGAATGTATAGGGTTAGAGGAAATGGGAATTGGTAAAATCATATATATGTTTCTGTGTAAAAGTAAACTTACGGCGACTCCTAGGCTTGTCTTGAAACCAAGTACGCATCCAACTGGGAGACCGATAATGTAGTATGCTCCCAGATTTACATAAGCCACCACACCTTGCCACCCACTTCCAATGGCCACACCTTTTGAATTTGTAGGATTTGAGCAATATTAGCAAAGTTAATATACAGAGGAAAAGAGTAGTAGAAAGAAAAATGAATGGGGTACACTGAATACACATACCAGAGAGGATAGGTTGGATTCCATTCAACAAGACTGAAATGGCCAACAATGGGGTCAAGTCGGAGACTGCCTCAATGACTTCTGTGTCGCTTGTAAATAGTTCGCTTAAGGCGACTTTGAATATTAGGACGATTGCACTGAAAACTATGCTGATGAAAAGACTGGTTCCATTCACCACAAACACTGAGAACTTGGCCACTTTTGGATGGCCTCTTCCTAACTCATTGCTTACCCGGACACTGCATCCAATCAAACATTATGTCACCAATCCGTAATGACAAAGTAAAATTTATGAAAGTTTGTTGCAGAAAAGAAACATAGTTACAGTACCTCGCCGCTGCTGCTAGCCCAAGCATGAACTGCATATCCCAGTTCAAGTAGTTCATGCTGAATTTTGGTTAGAGGAATAAAGCATGGTCATGTTAGGTAAAGGAAAATATCAATAGCAGTGATTAAAACAATTGACTTGTGAATTTGATTGTACCAAATAGAAATGGAGTCCAGAGATATTGTTGGATTAGGTAGTAGCCCTGAGATCAAGACAAGTCCTTGGCTGTACCATATCTCCAAACTACATCAAATTCGAGAAGAAAAGCATGTTATTCACAAGTATATTAAAAACAGAAGAAAAGCATGCCGACAGCAAGAATACGACAACATACCACAACATAACAGCTGAAGCAACGGTTAGCTTAAAATAAGGCCAGATTCCAGAGAAAGCTTTACGGGAGAATCCGGTCCAAGTCTCCTTGCATAAAGGGCTAAAGAGAATATAAAGTGCGTTCAATAAAACAAGAAGCCACCACGAGAAGCTGAGTGTAAGAGCAGCTCCAATAAGGCCAAAGTCCCAAATGTAGACCACTAGCCAAGTGAGGAGAGTGTGGAGGAGGAACACTCCAACCGACATGTATGCCAACGGGTTCACTATGTTCTGTGCTTGGAGGAATCTTTGAAGTGGGCAACTTATGGCAAACGCATAGAGTTGTGGGATTAAACCACGAGCAAAGATTTGGCCTTGTTCGGCTATGCTATCTGATTGGCCAATGGCCTTCAAGACCGTGCCAGAGTACCAGTATAAAAATGTGAGGATAACAGCTGCTCCAAGATGGAGTACAATGGCTCTTTGGCATATGATGCCCATGGATCCGTACTTCTTTGCTCCATATGCTTGGCCACAGACTGTTTGCACAGCACTTGCCATTCCAAGCTGAAACCAATGGATTAGGCTAGTAAAATACTAAAATCATCATCTGGAGTATTTCCCTTGAGATTAAGCATGTAGGAAAGTAGGTTTCTATATAGGTAGATATGCAGAACTAGACATTTGTATAATAACAAGTGAAAATGAGAAAAAGAAACGGTGAGCTTCATATCTCTCAATATTGTCACAATTTGTATGAGGTCAACATCATCCAAAGTACAAGTTGCTTCCATGACAGCTACTTGTTTAGAGTTGAATAATAACAGAATCAATTGGTGATGTGAAAAAGAAATGTTGGGTTATTCATATCTTGAAAATTTATACTGTTTGTGTGCATAATCATAGAGTTTGGTTTCATGGAAACATCATTATAGCATGACAAAGTGAAGCAAGGAAAAGTAAGCTGAGTTTCCACATGTTGAAACTTCGATAAAATTTATTTGCATAACATCAACTTCATCTAAACTAAGGCAGCTATTTATAATTTATCCAAAGCAGAGTAATACAGAGTGAAAGAGCAGAACATAGAGCAAAACTTGGCCTCCAACTCTGCATGGAAACAAATGCATTTCCAACCATAACATGAAAGGGAAGAGTCAAATTAAAAATGTCTCAAATTCCAAGGTTTTGATAGACATGGACATGGAAGTATCATGCAATTGAGTTCTTAAGCTTGGAGAGATGGTCCTACAAATTTCTAGCACATAGTATATTTAAAGACTGAAAGAGAAGGCAGAGCAAACAAAACCTCCAATAGAAATCCTAACAACCAAGCAGGTATACTTAAAAAAAAGTAAATGAGCTGTACCATGATTCCATAAGCAAGACCCTGGATACCAACACTGGCAATGGAGGCACCAGCAAGCTCCAAGGCACCCAAATGGCCAGCAAACATGAGAGTAGCAAAGCTGAGCATGTAGTTGAATACAGACACAACAATGGATGCCCCAGAGAGGATCCACAACAGCCTGGACTCCCAAAGCGCAAGCCTCGGCCACCAGCCGACCGCCGCCGCAGGCTTCTTGTCCAAGAAGTCCTCGATCATGTCAGAGGACAGGTCTTGGAAACGAGCTTGGGAGTCCAACCTCAGGAGAAGAGGCTCCTGTGCTTCCCCTGCAGAACCCATCTTTACGCAATGAAATGAATGCAATGAAATGTCTGTCGTTGGTTTGGGATGACTTGGAATGCAAGGGTGGTCTGTTGTGGGTCAGAATATATACGGAGAGTGAGGATTTAGGGTTTTGTGTTCTCTGATGCATTTCGTCGAACGGGTTGGGTGCGTGGCGTTTGACTGAGTTGGGTGAGGTTGGAGAAAGCTTGGAACTTGGAAGGGCAGCTACCTACCATTCAGAGTCGGAAGAGGATGGTGCAAATTGGGTTCAGGTGGATACCGAGTGTGAGTGGAATAGTAGAGGCAGACAAACACAAAGTGGTCAGAAAGGTTCAGTGGAAGAGTATCAATCAGCTTTGTTGACTTAAAATTCAGAAAAATGCGTTGTCATGATATTGGGTAGTACCGTAGTAGATCGTTTTTCAGGTAAGAAGCTGGCAAAACGTGCAAAAAAGGTATTGAGTGTGGATGGTAAATAAACCTAACAGGACAATGTCTAGGGGAAACTCCAGAAACTAGTTTTGCATACGTACACAACAACAACCCAGGAAAAGTACTACGTACTACTCTCTAATATACTTCACCGAACTCTTTAATTTTTTATTTTTGTCGAGGGTATTACCACGAGGGTTGAATAGAAAATCTCTAAATCGTGTGTGACTTAACTAATCGGTTAAATGTCCAAAAGCTCACCAAACACTTCCAGACTTCTAGTAGATGCACATTTGCCGAAGATTAATTTTAGGGGAATTAGTACCAAATGCTCTTATTTGATAATCCGTTTGCAAATATGCCCCTTTTTATTTCTATTTGCAAAAATGTCTAAAAATATTGCGATTATGCCTAAAAATATTACATTCGTACCCAAAATGACTAATTTTTATCAAATAAAATAAAAAAACGAATTTTTTTAAAAACAATTGAAAATTATTATTTTTATTAATATTTTATTTGATAAATAAAATATTTTAACAAACTTTATATTTTATCCAAATTTGAAAAAATATATAAATAAAAAGTATTTATAAATATTTTAATGTTAAAAAAGATTTTTTTTATCCATCCTTTTTTAAAAATTAAAGGAAAATTGAAAATCTTACCGAAATCCTCTCGGTGGGCCCAACAAAAAATCTTACCTAAAGAAGAAAATCTTACCAAAAAAACAAAAATTCAAACAAAAAACAAAATCAACCAAATTTCTCTCGCTTGCTGAAATCCTGTCGCTCGCTCGCCGAAAAGAATCTTTTTATTGTGACAGGATATTTCGTTGTGTATGACAAGATGTTTACTCAGTGTGACAGGATGAATTTTACCCTACTTTGTGATGAAACGAAGATAATAACGAAGATAATCACGAAGAAGGTTGAAACGAAGATAATCTTCAACAAAAAAATCTTCCACATTTATTTACGTTTTATATTTTAAAAAAATATCTTCAACAATATCTCCCACCATATATTCTACAATATCTCATTGTTTCCAAAAAATCTTAATGTTCTAAAACTATTTTCTTATCTTATATTTTCTTTTTCTATTTCTATTTTTTAATTTTGTATTTAAAAAGAATTTTCATAATTTATGGCTAAATATTTTTATTGTAATTATAGTTATTTTTTAATAAACTTCTATTTAAAAGAAAATATAAAATAATGTAAATTTTATTGCAAAAACGCCCAAAACAGCATGTTTCGCTATTTTTTTGTTTTAAGGGGCGTTTTTACAAACCGTTTTTTTGGGTGGGGCATTTTCGCAAATTGCCCTTAATTTTATAGGAATCAAGATTATTATATTAAATTATTCATTAGTTAAGAAACAATTTACTGACAGTCTAAAATAATGAATTGTATAAAATCTTCCGTATTTAATACGAGCATTGGTCTGAATTATAAATGAAATAGAAGATTTGATTGCCTAGTTCACTAGTTGGTTCCTAATTACAAGATTATAGGAAAGGCAGTTAGAAGCATTGCTAACTAATCACACCACCTTTGAGTCTTTGACTGACGGGTAAGGTGACTAAGGTCTTTCCAAAGTCAAACCCTTCTTCCCTTCCCGGTCAACATATCTATATATTTAATCCGTGTTAACTAGTAAATCTAGTTGTCATTCATTCAACGCCCAACAAATTTGTGACTGCATATAGATTTGCACTTGAGGAGAAAGATGTTAGTATCAAATTGAAATGAGAATCATTCCGGACATGTTGTAATTGTAAGCACGTTCAAGCCTAGCTTAGTTCATGTTATAAGCTAAAGATAATAAAATTCCACGAATTAAACATAGGATCGATTGATATTATTCGTCAAGCTTGCCTAGCTACTTGTCTCACATATAGCCTATTCGACTTGTTGGGTCTATCAAAAACACCCTTCTAATCTGTTCAAAGTACGGTGCTTCATGTTCCCTAAACCTCGCGCCAATTGAAGAGATGAATCATTGTAAAATGCGTGTAATTACACTTTATATGGCCAAATCGGTTCGTGTAAGCTATGTTACCTCCAAAAGTGGATCCCATGTCCAAAAAAAATACCAAATACGCTTACTAATTAAACACCTCTTCCTCCCACCCTCACATCATCACATGTACGTTTGAAGTTAAGCCCAAATGGTGTCATGAGGACGGTGGCGCCTTAATGTTCTACACTTCCTTATCACTTTTGATTTGTTTCATTGCATCAAAAAGACATTTGTATAGCACATGATCAATGTTTTGCAGTTGTAACACATTTTTTCGAGTCCCAAGCTTAGGAATTTTTCTATAGAAGGACCCACTTTCAAGCTATATTAATTCGATCCATTGATTGGCGCATCCCACCATGATCACTAATTAGGCCAATATTTCAGCCCAAATCACACTTCTGGGCTTTCATACTTAACCCAAACAAGCCCATTACATAAGTATTTGGAAATAACGTTGTATTAGACCTGTCAAATGAGTCAGTTTGATCAGGTTCGGACTTGGTTATTTTCGATTCATATTGAGTATGTGTTCGGGTCAGTCGGTTTACGGTTTAGATCGGGCCATGACAGATTATCGGACGGTTTAGGTCTGTCCAGTGGGTTTGGATTCGGTTTTGATTTTCCTATTTCAGTTTCTTTTTGCGTTTAAATGAAACTGATATAAAAGTTACAGAAAGTGAGCGTTGTTGGAATATATGATAGAAAGTATACTGATACTAAATAACTTTTTTTTTACTTGGACGTGACAAGAAAATGTCAAGAGTTAATGGGTATCAAAAGGAATTTTCTTAATAATAATATTTAATAAATCGAATCAATCCAACGAATCCGGATCAATCCGGTTCTATTTTTTTCCCTTGGCCTACTGATTTTCAGGTCGGCTTTAAACCATAAAATTCTCCATCGAGATTTAAAAGTGCAAAAATAAATATATCTTGTACTACAATCCGTTTAAAGTGCAAGAACTTGAGGTTCTCGTCTGAAAGGACGCTCTAGGACGTCCCCCTTGAAGGAATATCCTAATCCTTACCTTTTAAAAAAAAAAAAAAAATACATATATCATATATAGAAGGGACGTACAAACATACTATATTGGTGGATTAGCTAAATCTAGTTGGGTTCAACTACTATTGGCGATATCATCACGGATATATAATTACTAGGGAGTACAATTTTAGTACATTAATTTTTATGTACGACAAATTTACGTATTTATATGACACTTTTCACGATAGCGATCACTTACCAGTTTACCCTCCCTAACAAAAAGTAAAACATGAAAATAGAGATGAAATTGGCATCAATTTTCAAACTACTCTCCTGACAACAACTGAAAACGACATTCACATTCTAGTGATGATCAACAGGTGATTTGAGTTTGGAAGAAAGCCTTGGAGTACTTGCTGCTCTATGACATTCACATTCTATATATTTATTTCAAAACTTGGATCATCAAATTAAAAAAGTCAAAACCTTATATAAGATCAACACCGCAATTTTCAATGAAAAGGCCAACTTGGAATATAATTAATGGACATGTTGGCAATTAGGAGTGCCTGCTCTACTGGACAATTACCAGCAGAGGCATCTTGTTCATAAATCTCTTTTATACCAACTTTTTATAGAGTGGCCGATCGAGTGGGTCACAATGTTTATAGTAAAAAAGCATATATGTTCGGCAAAATATTTGTTACATCCACAAAATGGTCACTCAGTGGATCACCACGCTATATTGACATTGTTAAAATGGTTTAAAAAGTAACATATAAAATTTCATTAAAAATCGTAGACTTAATTAGGAGCTGTACGTATACATGCATGTATCAACTATAGTAGGTCTATACATGCATGATGCATCATACATGCAAGTCCGCCACATAAAGCACGGTGAACGAAAGATCATGTAAAAAGCTCATTATCTCCACTTTGGCCGAGGTAGGAAAGATTGAATTTCGATCTGAGGAGAGAGAAAAAAAACCGATCAAGAAAAAAACGGAAGAAAACGGGGAGAAAAAAATCAACACAAGGGTTGTTGAGTTCCCAACAAAATAGCTCAAAATCGAGCCAAAACGCAACGTTTTACCAGCTTAATCAGCTGGCAAAAAAGACACAACCAATAGTGCATATATTTGAATCTTTTTAAAACTAAATACAGTATATTATTTTGGTTTATTTTAAGTTAATTAAATTAAACAAACGTTTATCCATTCTTTACCATACTCATTCTTTAAATTCAATTCATGATTTTCTTTTATATTTTTATAGATATTCATGATTTTCTACCCATGGTTTTTTGGGTTGGTTTCGGATGGACAAAGCCCTACTTATTTCCTATTTATATGCGCACCAACATCTACACAAACCACACCACAACCTTCATCCTTCAACTCGATCTCCAAACTCCCTTTAGAAACAAAAATCATTTCTTCAAACAATATGGATTCAAATGGATCTTAATTAAAATATACACTTAATGAACATTTGTGTAAGTTAGAATAATATATTTTGACCAAAAAAGTTAAAATAATCAATTTAATTTTAAACAAGAATTTTAAGAATTTATAAATATTAACAATTTCATTAAACATGTAGTTTATTAAAACTAGTAGATAACTAGTGAAGTTTCCCGCGCCTTGCGCGGATTTTGTTAAAGTTTTAATTAAGTTATTCGTTATTTAATCTACATTAGTTCCGTTGCAACATGGTTATTTGGATTATTTTTTTTCAAAAATTATATAATATATTACAATTTTGTTTTTTTCTTTGAAAGTAGGGTACATTAATGACTTAGATTGTATATGGAGTAGACCTTGTACATGTAAAGGGGATGTTTGATTATCTTTCTTATTAGACTTCCACATCGAATTACACGAACTTCTGTACATGTTTCGACTCAAAATAATATATGTGTTATAATGCATTTTGTTAGATCTCATTGAATAGATCCGCATTTTACAAACGGTCTTTCTAACCTATGGTATTAGGGCATATGGTAAGCTTCCTAATTTTTGAAACTAGACCCTGAAAGGAAAGTGTATAAACTTGTCACAAAAAAAGTAAATCCTTAAATAAATAAAAATAATAAATCTTTCCATTTTTGAGATGTTATCCTATACCCTTAATACAAATGATAAAAAATCCATTTTATAAACTATATAGTTTTAAGATTGAAGATTTGATGAATATAAATAACTTTTAACATAGATAAAGTAGAAAGAGTACATCAAGAGATAAAATGACATATAATGAAAGACGATAAATATTTAGTTGGAACAAAAAGATGAGCCATAAACTGGTGCATTTTTAAATTTTGAAGTGTGAATAAATGAAAATATCTTTTATTTATATTTAAAATAAAGGAAAATATCAATTTTAATGATTACAATTTGGTTTTGGCAAGATTGGTTAACTACTTTTAAGAGCATCATATTTGTTTATATTTTTCTTTGTCGAAGATTATTTTATAAAAATTTATTCATATCAATACACACATGTTTATAAGTTATTTTGATTATTAATTTCGGAAATAAAATAATATATTATATTAAATTTAGTTTAATGAAAAAACAATTATAGAAATGTCATTATAAAAACTGGTGATCTTTAGACTCATATGAATGGAGAAAGAAATGATTTCGTATAATCTTCCTGCAAATAAAAAGAAGATCGATGTTGTGATAAAAAAAATCGTATAATTTACTTTTTACAATGATAATATAATAAATTTATGAAACAAAAATGTTGTAGGTGTATACATATACGGATATACTCATATCTTTGAATAATCTTAACCATAAAAAGATATCTTTGAATAGTCAATCTAAAAAATCTAAATTGATAACAATTTTTCTAGTAAACAATATAATAGTAGTAAATACCTTAAATATTGGAAACAAAGTTATTTTTACCAAAGAAGTTTTGCTTCTCTATATAGAACGATATATAAACTAACCAAATTAATTTATCAGTAATTTACCCTAACCAATTTGAGCAAAAGATTCGCCAAATAATAATGCTTGTAGATATGGAAAGACTTATAAATTCACCATTTTAATTTATATAATTCAAAAAAATCAATAAAAATACTAAACTTAAACTGGTTCAATCTTTGATATTTTTAACAAAAAAACTCTTTGGAATAAATGTGAGAACGAAGTAGTAAATTGCTAGTCAAACAAAGATTTGTATCCCAGATCATATGAAAGAAACTAAAAATACGTAAATAATTGTTTGTATTTATATGGAAAATAAAAAAAATTAATTTTTTTCCTTTCACAATTATGATAATAGTTTGACCGTGTTGAATATGTAAAATACGTAGAACTTGAGTGATTGTTATTGATGATAATTAGTTTAATTATAGGGTTTAGTGGAGCCCATAAAAACCTAAACAATAAGTAGTTAATATCCGTTCTAAAAAAAGTAGCTAATATCATGCAAACATAATCTGATCTAACAACTTTTCCAATAGCTAATACGGAGTATTACTTTTAACTATATTTGAAAAATTAATTAATGAAAAAGTGATGTGGAAAATAATTATGATGTGTAAGTAATGTGATTTAATATTGTAATTAAGTGGCTTAATATTGGTGCGACATGTGGCAAAATCCTAGGTGGCTTAATCTGGATTCGCCATGTGTTAAATGCTGACGTGGCTTAATATGGTGGCTTTAATCCTTAGTGGTTTTAAATATATATAATAGATTATGTTATATAAGATAAATTGTGATATATATAATAAAAATTGAGGGTATATATGTTATTGTGGCTGGAGAAATAATTAAATATTAGGAAATGGAAAAAGCAAAAAAATATAAGATCATGAGATTCATGGTTAGAATGAAAAAAAAAAGGAGTTCATGAATGAGGTGGATGGAGAAATAATAGTAAAATATTGAGTTTTTGGGATCATAGTGCTCATCTTTGGAGGTGGCCTTATATCATAAAAAATAACTGACAATATAGAAATGGTCTAACAATTTATAGACTAGCCCTTCTACCAAAAAAAATTTCTATAAATATATAAAGTTAGGTTCTAGAGCAATTAATGTTTATTCAATTTATAAGGCTTTTACGGAGTAATAATTTCATTGCTACATACTTTATATTTATTTTTATATATAAACATTTAAAACTTTAAATAAGCTTTTTACCATTGACGGCTTATTTAATGCCCATATAATTAATCAATGTCCAAATTATATAAGTTTAGGATTTCAAAGTTAGGTTATAGAATAATTGATGTTCATTCAATTTATAAGGGTAATAATAATTTTATTGCTATCATACTTTATAATTATTTATATATATAAATTTTTTCAACTTAAATTTTTTTAACCATTAATGGCTTAATGTCCAAATAAATTATTAAAATTTAGGATTTCATACAAAAATATACTCCCTCCATCCCCGAAAATTTGTACATAAAACACATTTGCACGCGAATTAATGAAAAGTGAAAAAGTTTGATAAGTGATAGGAAAATGTAATAAAGTTGATGAAAAGGGTAATAAAAAGGAGTAATGTATACGATTAGATGGGGATAATTTTGTAATTTTATAGGAAAAAATGATAGGGTTAAGGGGAAGGTTGGATAATGTGTGTAATATATACTACGTATATGAGATTGTATGAGAGTAAGATTGTAAAAGCATAGTGATATAAATAGAAAGAAAGTAGAGTTGGACAAACTATTGAGGACGACCAAAAAGGAAAGATGGACGGTCTCTCGGAGAACGGAGGGAGTATAATTTAATATTGAAAATATGTTGTCATATAAGCTAAAATAATAATGTTTAAATAAAATGTATATTGACTACTAATTATTTAATAGTTATTCATCTCATTGATACATAAATAATAATATTTTTTTCTTAATTAAGTATTTAAGAATTTAATAACTTTGAAAAAAATTACTTTTTTTCCCTATAAATTAATTGTCATTATTGAAACTATAATTAAAATATTAAATATCAATCTTAAATTATAATTGTCCTAATACAATGGACGAAAATGGGTGTGTGGGTGGCGGGCAACCAAAATATCAATCTTAAACCGTTTTTTTGAATTTCGCCTACACACCTCATTAATTTTTCCCTTAACCTAACTCATCCAAAATCACTCCCAAACCACCCTCCCCACCCCAATCCCTCGATACAATGTAACCATGAAACTTGTAATTCTCTTATGCCTTCAAGCACCTAGTTCGGTAGTTATGTTCATGGGGTAGTGCCCCGAGGTAGACCTATCAATTGGATCGGGTTCGGGTCAGTAACAGGTCACAAGTCAATCGGGTTGGGTCTGTAATTGATTGTGGATCAATCAGGTCGGGTTTATCGACCTAATAGGTCAAGATTATCAATGTTTTTATCATTATTTGAATAATATTCTATTTAAATAATAAAATATTATTTTTATATATTTTAATAATAAAACAATAACTTTTAAAATAAATTATATATACATTCTAAAATATACTAAATTGCGTCAACCGAATGTGTTCGGGTTCAATCGGATTGGGTTGAAACTAGGTTTCAGTTTGATCGGGTCAGGTTGAAATTTTGTTTGGGTTCGATCGGGTCGAGTTGAAATTTGGTTTCGGGTCTAAATTTTCGGGTTGAAACCTTGAAGTTTTGGGTCGATCAACTTTCGACAATTCTACCTGAGGTCACCGTTTCAAACTCCACGCACGGGCGGTTCCTCTCGGAAAATATAAAATTGGTTGGGTTTCAATTTACTTGGTATTTAATTATAATTTAGGTCTTTTTATGTTGCCTCGTTGTGGTCCCTAGAGTGTCGGGCCCAGTTGAGGAAGTTGACAAAAGTGGTTACCATTGCAGAAGGCAAGTGGTTTGGTAAGTGAACTTTTTAATATACCACTAGTTAGTGTTGGATTGTATTGTATTTGCTCCCTTTGGCTTTACCCCATACTATTCCGATGTGTTGTTGTTGCCCATGTGTTTGCTGGATTTCATTGTAGACTTGTAGTGTTACTTGCGTTTTTTCTATGTGGAAAAAGAAAGGTGGGGCTCATCTTTTTATTAAAATGTGTGATTTTTTTACTTAGATCAATTACAAAAAGCCACTTTTAACTTTTAAAAATTACCCTTAATGGGTGAAACTACGTTGAACAACTCAATATCGTTCATATCCAGGGGTTTTACACATGTATATGTTGCATTGAATAGCTACACCTATTTTTACTACCATGATATAGATTTGGGTAGATTCGTTGAATCCAATCCTTAGTTTTCAAACTTGTCCATTATTTAAGAGTTGTAGGGAAAAAGCTCCGTTCCGTCTTCCCCCTTTCCTTTTATCCCACATGAATAGTGAAAATTTTCAACCCCTAATCCCATGAATCCTCCTTCTTCGACGCCTAATCAGTCCAGTCTTTTCTCAAAGCTCTTTAGAAAGACTAAGCGAACAAATCACGAGTCGTTTTGGATTGAGCCTGAACTCAAATCAAGAAGACTTAAATTCAGTGAAAACCCTAGGCTCGAGCAATGCTCGCGGTGGATGGGTTTCTCTCCATTGACGATGTCGGCTGAAAGTTGGGTCAAACCTACTAAAGATTAAGAAGTGTGGGGTGAAAAAAGAAGATAAATCGGTCAGCATAGCCGATTATGCTTTTGATTGAAAAACGTGAACCACTTCTTATGGTTAAGGAAGGCAAATCGATTTGTTACCGATTATATTTCTTCGATTCAAAAACTTGTCCTTTATCATATGGCTAAGAAAGCCATTTCTTATGGCTGAGGAGGCCAAATCGATCTGTTACCAATTATGTTTGTTTGATTGAAAATTTTGTCTTTCATTGTTGGATTGCGTCATTTCTTCTTGCCGGTAGAGGGCGTCTTCTCGCTTGCATCGTAAGTCTTTACTTGCTTACACCGCAAGTTTGTAGACTCACTTGCGCCGCAAGTCTTTGACATGCAAGGCAAGGTTGGATACTCTTTGCATGTTGAGTTGTACTTATTGGCGTACTAATCATTCAAGGAGGTGGAGCTGGGTTAAGTGTTGAACAGAGTTGAATTAGGCAAGGTTTCGTGGTGCTCTAAGACTTCTAAAGATCCTTCATCTCGTTGGAGGGAACGGTTGTCCATTTCACACACCCCTGAATGGCCAGGTTTCGTTGTTTTCCATGTTCCACAATCTCTCGGATTACCATTCAATTGGTACTCCGAATTCTCACATTTTCAAAAAAATAATCTTGTCCATTATTCTATTTTTGACAACATGTCCACTATTTTAAAAATTACATTTTGGACCCAAGTGTTCAAACTAGAGAGAATGATCGACATCCCTTTGCATTTAAATAAAGCTCACGCTTCTACTTGAATTTTATCCTACTTGAACTTATTTAACAAACATGGTATGGGTATACATATGCATGCAAATGAACAAATTGTTATACTATTGTAATGTGAATTTATATATACATATTTTATTGGTGTTAGTGTATCCTAGGTAGGTTATAATAAAATAACTTTTATAGTGATATATAATGGACAAAAACAGAGTTTTGAATCTTAAAAAATAGATGGATCGGATTTGATCTTAAAATTATAATAAAGAGAAAAACAACATAATCTTAATTATAGGGAGCTGAAATAGTCAATACTCATACGCATGAGAGACAAAAATAAACTAGCGTGACACAAAACAAACATCGTCGCAAAATCAAATGAACAAATGAAAAGGGAACACAATAAGTTGCATCAACAAGAGATATAAACTCCACTTGCTTTTATATGAAATGATCGAGCCACGACTATTTAAGCTTGACTTGTATAACATAAATTCATTTACTCGAAATGATTGTTTTCCTAAATAATAATTTTCTTGTGAACTAGGTTTACAATATCAACTATTTTCATGTTTTTGAATGAAGAAATAGTTTTTGGTGTTGAATTATGGTATAGAATGATATTAGGATACAACTAGTATATGTGTATGTACACGATACCATTTTATGTAAATATGTATAATATAAATAAATAGCTAAGGAGTAGAAAAATGGATTCAATTGTAATATTCACTAATTTAAGTAGAGTTTGCTAGAATATATGTATGGTTTAATTGAAACTCTTTGGTAACTTGAGTCTTGCACATGATATTTTTAAATACGGTTTGCAATATATTTAAAACTGTATAATAGTATAAATAATATTATTTTCATAATCATAAAAAAATTGATTATCTTGATCAATTAGGCTGACTCGAACCAGCATGAGACCAGTAAACAACTTGGTTCAATTGTCCGAAAAGTTTAAATGACTCAAACATACATTCATGCATCCTGATCTCAAAATGACTGAACTCAAACTCTATCAAGCCGACCCAATTAACAAGCTAGTCTATTTTTCACGCCTAGATTATAAATCCTTATAAAAATTGAGTTACAAATTGAAATCCATAATCTTAATAATTATAAATACGCCGGCGAACTTAACTCATTGAATCAATATTAAATGGGTTATCGACTTATCGTGAGACAAGATTAGTAGTTGGGTTATCGTGAGACAAGATTAGTAGGTTGTGTGATTGCGTGCACCATTAAGTAAAGACACAATTAAGAAAACATAAAACTTGTATCAATTTTTGGAATGATCGATTGAGTGTTATGTTGAAATTCATTTTTTAAAATTGTACGGGTTGTTATCAAATGAGAAAACAATGAAAAATAAGCTTTCCGTGATTACTCCCTCATTCCAAAATTAAGAAGTGATCATATTCTTAAGTCGGTCATATAGTTTCTTTTAGATAAATTCTTTTTGGTAGCCTCGTGGTTTCGATAATTCCTTTTGGGTGTCCTAAGAAGAAAGTTTTTCATTTTGGCACCCTTATGGCTTACACAATTTCCTTTCTGGAACCAAATTTCGCTATAAACACGTTTTCCATCTAAAAGAATTCATTTTTCGTTTAAAATTTAAATAGCAGTCATTTGATAAATAAAAAAACAGTTAAGAAAAACAAACAAGGGCCAAACACGAAGAAGAAAGAAAAATGAACGAAGAGGGCATGCAACATAGTTCAGCAAAGGAAGGCTTCCCGGTGGGGCTGCTGCATCCACGGCGGGACTGCTACATCCACGAAAGAGGTGACGGACGTGGAGCACGGCGAAGATGAAGAACGACGGGGACGAGTACCAGGCCACTAGCGACGAAGACATACGACTCAGGAGAGCGAAGAACGACGGCGACCGGGGGCGCGCGACTAACAAGACGACTCAAGAGGCTGCCCATCTCTATTAATTTCCGCTCCAATTTGTGATTTGTAAGTTCAATTGAATTTCCCTTCATAGTTTCTACGTATTAGGGTTTTAAGTTCGATTTTCTTAAATTGAGGTCATAAATCGGGGAAAACGCAAAATCAATAGAGATTGGTGATATCTAATGTCACTTCATGCTTCAATTTTATGTATTAGACAATTCGGACAGGGGAATGTTATTATTTGAGTCCATGGTTGTTTGTATTTCATGCTCCTCTGCCAACTGCATGCGTGCTTAGTACAGACGTATTCAAAGGTATTGATTTGTTAGGGGAATGCTATTAGTGAATCACGTAGATGTGTGTGGGCATAATGCTGATTGAAAGGGAAGTTTGTGTAGCCAAATGCATAAGTCAATTTTATTGCACACCGATAACTCTTCACTGTTTGTATTTGTGTTAACTCTATATTGTTTGCATATGCAATAGTAGATTTGAAATTTTTTTTTTTTGTTTTCTTAATTGTTATTTTTTTTGTCGAATGATTGTTTTTTAAATTTTAAACTGAAAATAAGTTATTTTGGAAGAAAAATGTGTTTATAGGGAATTTTGGTTACGGAAAGGAAATTATGTAAACCACGAGGGTTTCAAAAGGAAAAAACTTTTTTTCTGGGACACCAAAAGGAATTGTCGAAACCATAGAGATACCAAAACAAATTTCCCTTTCTTTTAATATAGGGTGAAGAGCTCAATTCAACGAATTCCAAATCTCCACACCGACAACCACCGATAACAAACCTAAACACAACCCTAATAACAACTTATAAAAACACCTTGTGCTATAAATTAATTGTCAATCTCTGATACCTTTACGCACTCGGGAGCAACAACACTAACATGTACCCGTATATATATCTCTCGATTATAAGTCGAGTATGGGAAGTTAAGATGTACATTCCCTTACTCCCATATATACTACTGCATTACATGCAATATAAACTAATGAAAAGTAATTACAATTAGTACGAGTTAAGTGGTATATAAACACAACAAACTTATAAATCGTATCCAATCATAGGCTTGGACTTGTAATGGCCTATGATAAAGGCCTTTTCCATGAATCTTATGAGCATAAGCATTTAAATGAAGTGTTTTTTTGGTCATAGCATTTAAATGAAGTTTAATCATTCGAATAGTCTAGTATCAATTTAATGTCCTCTAACAAAACATAAATATTTGCATTTTCCGTTTCTGTTGATTTTAAACATGATTTGCACTTTGTCTATTCCTTACACATTTAAATGAAGTGTCTATCTCTAACAAAGCATGATTTTTTTTCTGGTAGAACTAACAAAACATGATTTAAATGAAGTGTTTTTTTTTCGAATTATTTATTTCTTACACATTTGTTTTTCATATTGATTTATCCGATTATCATTCTAAAACAATTGATTAATTAGGTATGTCTAATAAGTCGAATATTATACAACCATTAGAATCATCAATATATATTATAAAAGCCGACCGTTTTCGAGCCACCACGTTGATTCTGGCCCCACCACATATTTAACCAAAATAATTTTTAAAATCTTTTTTAAATAACTACCATAAATCGTATCTTTGTGGCCACCTATTAAAAATTACTTGAGGATAAAACAAAAATTAACTACCATTAAATCATATCACGTTTTCTTATCTACACTTTGCAAATCATATCTACACTTTTAATTAACCTTAATTGCCTAACTGGCCATAAATCATATACGCATCAAATAATTTATGAGGATAAAACATTTGCAATATCTACGCATAATATATCAAATAATTGTTGAAAACAATTGTTTTTTTAAGTCTTTAAATTAACTACCATAATTCCGCCTATTTAACTACCATAAGCCGACCGTTTTCGAGCCACCACGTTGATTCTTGCCCCACTGCATATTTGATAAAAAGAGCTTTTATTTATGTTATTTCAATTAATCTATTATATTTCTTATTATATATTTATGTACAAGATATGATCAAAATTTTAAATTTTGGCAAGATATTCTATCTTTTTAACATATCACTTGGACCCACCGTATTTTTGATAAAAAAAAACATTTTTAATTGTGGTATTTCAACTAATTTGATAAAATTATATTATCTATTTATGTAAAATATATATTCAAGTTTTTGAATTTTGGTAAGATATTCTATCTTTTTTAATTTATCACTTAATTGAAAAACATGAATCTAATATACATCTTGAATTTTCAAAATATAATTACTATGAAATAATTATATTTGATTTACTTATTTAAATTTTTATATCTTGATAACGTACATCTTTTTCATAATTTTTACTTATTTACAAAATTATCCCACATTTTTTCTCAAATTATACAAACGACCCTTATTTTCCTAAGAGTATGCACAATGATTGGCCATTTTTTGGTCTTCACAATAAAAAAAAATAATAAAAGTGAAAAATAGTTGTTAGGTTGGATGATGGCCGGTCATATCTATGCCCAAAATTTGTTTTGGTCTTTCTACCACCAATTAACACATGGAAATAAATTGGTAAATAAAAACATTAAGATACTAAAAAATTTATTTCAATTCCATATGGAAGGAAAGGATACTATTTTTTAACTTGATGATCAATTTGAATTGGTCAACCAATAAATGTACTATAATACAAACATACAAGTGGTCGTTTTGAACTACCACATTAACTTTGACCATACGGCCCAACCTCATATATAAAAAAACTAATTTTTATTATTCGCATTATATAGGGTTTTCCTATTGAATTTCTTCTTATCTACTTATAACAAAAAGCTTTTTTCAATTATTAATTCTTAAAGCATTACAGGGAAAAATCTTTTAGAAACATATTAAGAAAAATCTATGAATATTGGATTCAACTTATTTATTTAATACAAGTAAATTTGTGGTTTTCGACATTTCTATTAAATTTATATAAACTTTATCGATTTATCAGGTGATCATTTTTTTAACTATATTTACATTTATTATAGTCGTTATTAATATATGATAAAAATTGCATGTAAAATATCAATTTAATTTATTATAATCAGGTTTAATAAAAATATATAAATGAGTGAAAAAATTATGTCTTATATATATATATTTTGGATTATATGAACTTTAAAAACAACATCACTCTTTTTAAAAGATAAAAACATGTCCATATAATAAAACTTATATAATATTTTTCATATAAATATTTAATTATAAAATATATAATTCTTTTTTAATATTTTTAAATGAAATTGTCGTGCAGGTTAAACTAGTAATACTTAAAAACAAATATAATAAAAAATGTTGGGGTGGAGATTGTGGGGAAAAAGTGGAGGCTCCACACTAATTGGCATCAAATGCTTATTGGGATTCGCACTATTGCTGAATTCCAAGATCTGTCCACCAATCACCAATCACCAATCACCATCAATTCAATTATTTTTTATTTTTCCTTCATTTAAAAACGCATTTGTTTTTAATATTTTTCGCATTAAATTATAGCTTCACAAATTATTATTTTTATTTAATTATTATTATTATTTTTTGATAAAATTTATTTAATTATTATTAGTCTCCTTTCTCTTACCTTTTTCCTCTTCCTTTCTCTCTCTGTTGTCAGGATACCCATCTCTGAACAAAGCAATTTTAGAGAGAGGAAAGTGGCGTCGAGCTTGCAAAAGGGGACTCTCAATTCACTCTCGCCTTCCAAAATCCCCCCAAAAAGCCAATTAGGGTTCGCCATTCGAGAGTTGGGGCATTTCTTCAAAGGTACGGTATCACTCTTTTTCCTCTTCTTCTTCTTCTTCACTGCCATACATTTAGGGTTTACAGTTCTCCGATCGATATCTATTCTGCTACAATTTCTCACTCTCTTGCTCCTGAGCATCAGCTCGCCTCCGCATGTTCAGCCTTTGCTCAACTTCTGTATCTGTGTAGGCTTTCCTATTTGATTGCTTTGGAGCTCAATTTGCTTCCTTATCTGCTGTTTTCGCCCACTTTGGAGATTGTTTTTCCCAAGATTCAGCTCAGAGCTTGGCTTTTCCCCTTTCGGAGCTAATTTGTTTTTTTGACAGTGATCGGATTGAGCCGTGTCGTGTTACTCTTACTTGTATGATGACTATATTTTGAGTTTAATTGGATTTTAAGCTGAAGTGATGGGATTTTAGCTTTGCATTTTGAAGTTGTTATTCCAGAGAAGCTACTTTCCTCTTATTAGCTTTTTTGCATTCCAGATGTTGAAGGGTTCTGTGCAATGTGACAGTCTGGGAGGCAGTTGCTAAGCTTGGATGGATCTTTGATAGCAATCACATTTCGCGTTGTACTTTGTTGGGTTTTCGGTGAAGATGGCAGCAGATTCAAATGCAGGATTCCATCAGGAACAATCGTTGGGACCTGCCATGAACCGGAACGTGATCTCATTTCAATCTGGGGCAGTAAACAGTTCGTCTGGGATGATTGGGATGGGAAACTATTATTCCATGAGCAATGGTACAGGAAGCTTGGTTTTCTCTGGGAATTCTGGTATGATTGGAAACAATAGCCCCAGAGGAACTCAAGCTGGGAATTCTTCTGCCTCTCATCGTCTTGACTCTGTAAATGGTCTCAAGCATGACACCGGACTAGCAGTTGAATGGTCCACGGAGGAGCAGTATAAGCTGGAGGAAGGCCTTATAAAGTAAACTATTCATCTTTTCTCTGTTGTTCTTTTGGATATGTGCTTATCAAGTTCACTATATATACTTGAATATCTGTATTCTTATCTCTTAGATATTCTGATTGCAAACTACTCTATTTTTTAATCTATTTTGTCAAAAAGATGCTTTTAAATGGCAGTCGAATGTAGGGAAGGAAGGAAAAGCTTAAAAAGGAATAGAATAGAAGCTAACTGTGGTCTAGCTTCATTACTCACTACAATTCATTAATTTCCAAACTTATGGTTAGATCCAAACAATAGTATTGATTGCATTCATTTTTCTTTGCTTATTGTCATTCAGTGTGGGTAGGATATCTGTGAACTTTGATAGATGTTTGTTTTGGTATCCTTTTGGCATAGTAGAGCAATGGTTTTCTCTTGCTTCAGAAAGTGTCGTGTCAGTTTAAACATAAGTGCACTTTTTTCTAATCAATCTGATCATTAAAAACAAGCTGAATGATGTATAATCGAGTATTGTGGTTTGTAACATAGAAGAAGAAAAGTTTAGCAGTAGAGTTAAGACAAGATGGGAAAATAGCCTTTGGAGTGAGTACAGGAAAAGCATGATAGAAAACACATTGCCTAAATTGTTTTTCCCCTTTCAATCAACAGTTAACAAGAAAAGTTTTTCCTTGTTTGATTCCGTAGTAGGATGTTTTGACGATGATTGCTCAACTGTAGGTATGCTGATGTACCAAGTATATTGAAGTATATCAAAATTGCATCCATGTTGAGAGAAAAAACTGTACGAGATGTTGCTTTGAGGTGTAGGTGGATGACGGTAAGCTATGTTTTCATTATTTATATACCCTTTGTAGATTCATATTCTTGAACATTTTATTCACAGTTTGTACATATTTGTATCCAAATTCTAATCAAACTGGCATCAAGAGAATAATAGTCCAGGACATCCATAACTAAAACTATAATTACCTCGATTCCTGTGTTTTGTTGGCCAAAACTTTTGTAAAGCTGAAGATATAGCTACAGAGTGGGATTAAACTGGTTCCATTTCAATGCTGAGTTGACATGGGATTGAAAGAACACGGGCAAACATGTGGCATTAACAAAGATCTATCTGATGAAACTTAAGTGTTCTATTGACTTGTCAATATTATGCTCTAGCGATCATGAATGCCAGACATAAACTTCAACTATCGTATTCTTCGTGTTTCATAATGTAGACAAAGCTGTAAATAGATGGAAGTTCCATTCCTCATTATAGTAGAACATACTACTATACTAGAGGGGTTTATCAGTTTTTTGTAAGGACCTTAGACTCAAAAAATCTATGCCTTTAAAGATAATCACGGTAAGTTATAATCATGGTCTTGATTTGGGCTACTATGTTTCCCCTTGATGCAGCCTGCAGATGTAGGCTCCCTGTAACCTTGAAATATCTGATTAGGTAAGTTATTTGAAAGAATATTTTAGCTATTTCTCCTATAAATAAAAAAGGGTGTTGGCCATGCCTTTGCCTTGGTTGGCTTATAGAAGTAGTAGTCCTTACTTCTATTGACTGTTGTCACCCTCTAAATATATTCCATTAAATGAAAGTCGTTTAGAAATTCTTCTCTCAGCCACATTTCAAAATTTCAACCCATTCTGTTAAATATGTACATTTGATATATGAGCCTCCATCTCTACCTAACATGAGCTCACAATCACCTTCTCTTGGACACATTATGCTCCACAATGGCTCTTCTCTTGCTTCCTTTTGTGGCAAAGTGGTCCATGATTAGTTTGGACATTGTCAGAATCACTTGCGAAGAAAGATTTGGCAATGTTCGAATACAAAAGGGCCTGCTGCAATTGCTGACTAATGTAGTGCACAAGAAAAAATTACAAATTGTCGTTGGATAAGTTATTTCTAAAATGTATTGGATAATCTAAAGCTGAATGCTTAACGGGACACCTCTGCAGAGAAAGCGTCGGAAACAAGAGGAATCTCATCTGGGTAGGAAGGGTAATTACAGAAAGGTATGCTTGGGTAGTATATGTTCCTGACTGTGTTTTATGTTCTATATTTATTTAAATCTGGAGTTTGTGGAAACATGCAATGATTGTTTTTCACTCTGCTAATCACTTGAAACTTTACTTGGTTTGATAATGTCTAGCAATTTCTACTTTTTATTTTATTTACCTATGTGTGTATATACACTAGAGGGAAACAGAGTCTTAAAACCAGAAATCCTGTCCGTTTCTCTTGGTTGCTGTTTTTGACCAGAATTTTGTCAATTTTATATTCTTAGTATGGATTTGTGGAATTCATAATTTTGGCTAGAATAGTTTTAAAGGTCAAAAATCTTGATTATCGGCATTTAGCAATTAGCATAGCATGTCCCAACTGAGAAAATTATTATTTATACTTTCTCTATGCTAGCAACTTGTGTAATAAACTGCTGCTTCATTTATTGTGACTTGAGAACTTAATTGCTTGTATATAATGGTGAGGATTACTCTCATCTATTGCTTGTGAGATGATTGTAGATGCTTAGTTGCTTTAGTTGTTTATTAAAGTGGGTTGCAACTGTTGATATGTAGACTAACAAATGTAGGGTTTTCAGCCAGTTAGTTTTCATGATTTTTTTGTTGGTTTTATCTTGATGATGCTATTATTTGAGTACTTGAATGCTTGTTTAGAAAACAATACTAATAACTCTGAGAAATAGGATATTTTAGTCTCTGAAGCCATATCTCTAAAGTTTACGCTTTCTGTAGGAAAAGTTGGAATCACCACCATCAAAGACAAAACTATCCTCATCTTCAACTCCTAGTCCTAGCATGGCTACACATTCCTTCTCAATGCATCCAATGGACCATAATGAGCGGATAAAGTGGGAAAGTAAGTCTATTTAATATTTCTTTCTCAGTTTAGTTGCTTCCTAAAATCTTTCTTTTTTCATGCTGCTTTCAGTCTTTCACTGCCGTTTTTCATCTTTCTCTGTTTCTTCTTTTCCTTCTATTCACATAGTAGCATGTATGGCTGCCTTATCTCTTCTAAATCCCTCGATAACTCTTATACATACATTTGCTAGTTCATTCAGAGGTTGTATCTGCTGTCAGATTTAGTAAATCTCAGAAAAACAGCTTCCACTGATTTACCTTGATGCTGATTTTATTCTTTTGCATTTTTTTCCCCTTGTTGCAGTGATCAGCAGAACTGCTAGGCAGCTTTTGGAACATAACATTCAATCATTTGGTGAAATCAATCAGAACCTTTCATCTTTAAAGGCAAGTTAACCCAACATGAAGACGCCTAGTGTTATACCTTGTATCCAGCCCATGTAATCGTACCTATGTTTGTAATATACAGCTACAGGATAACGTAGCTCTCTTCTGTCGTACAAGGGAGAACATCACTAACCTTTGTGCCATGTATGTTTGTTGGCCTGTAGCCTTTCTACTGGTCTAGTGTCTTAAACTCACTCTTTATGGACTCAGATTTCATTCTTGGATAACCTTTACCTCAATCTTATTCTCTTTACTATTGGCAGCATGAAGTCGATGCCTGGAAGACCAAGTCAAATGCAAGAACTTCCTGTATCCATTGATCGGGAGCTTGCAGATAGCATTCTGCCTCGTTCAACTCAAGTATGCTTCTGAAATCTTGTTTTTACCTATATTTTGAAGTCCCTTTTTGATAATAAACAACTTTGACTTGCATGACATACCAAAAGCTGTATTTGACTATTTGATCCTACCGTTCGACACACGCAGATGATGATGATTAACATGTCAAGTGGAGTCCCACCTAAGCAAGATATAAAATACAATGGAGCACCTCCAGGTGTTAACGTGTAATATCAAGAGCTGCTTCACTACAGAGGTTTCCCATGTAAATTATAGGTATAGACTAGTTGCTCTTTTGTGCTTTTTTCTAAATGGAGTCACTTGTTTGCTGGGTCATGTCATTGAAGAACTTGTAGAAATCCCATTTGTGAACCAAAGCTGAGTGTACATCTTGAGAAGCTAAACCCTGAACCTAAAACTAATACGATTACAACGGTAGTCCCCTTTTGTTCATCGCCTATTGGGATGGTAGTAAACTATTAAGTCTCTTCATATGGAATTAGGCCTTGTATAGAATCATGAGGAGATCATATTCTGACCTAAGAAAAAAAAAAGGAAGAGAGTGGAAAAGAAACAGGCAAAACCCGTCCGCCTTCTAGCATCCTGCACTTCTCGGCTTCTTACCTTTTATTTTGTAGCATGTCAACTCTTCTTGGTGTATCCTATTTTTTCTCTTATTTCAATACTAGGATGAACAGACTTATGTACTCTGTGCCTGTCTGTTCTCATAGCTTCACACCTTTTGGAAACATGTGGCTCCTGTATCTTGTATTCATTTGTAACACAACTTGCTGGTTGAATTTTACTAGATTGCTGTCATTTTCCAAAGCACTTTTTCTGTATCTTGATCCCTTTTCATCCTAGGTCATTGCTCATTCAACTTGCCTTCAGCAGAAGCTTCATTTCACAGACAGGCGTATGAAATCAGGCAATTTTTTGAAAGCGCAGAACTGTATTTTTTTTTGCTGGTTTTCGGGTTTCTGTTTTTGATCCCTCAATTCTAGTTGCCGTTGTGATTGTGTACTACTACAAGATCAACCAACACAGCTGCCACTTCATTCTCATATTGAGAGTGCCTACCATTGCTAATGCTTAAGGACCTGAGCAACAAGCTTTGTACCAAGAGATTTTTTTTTGGCTTGTTCTCACTATCTGTAAACTGAAGAACTCTTGCTAACAAGTAGTACTTCTCAGCACATGGCTCAAAATCATGGAGTTCTATGATCTTGTCATGCTCAAAGACTACCTTGTAAGCTCCATATACGCATTGATAGAGCAATTTATCAATAACCCTTTTGGCTTCTTTGTCATTGTATCATTCAGAAAAAAGAAACAAGAAATCTTATTTGTTTGTGTAGTAATTCCCAACCTTTCATATAATCGATTTTTGAGAGTATTCAATTGAAACCCATTACCTTGCAAATTTTGGCTTTGCCATCTAATATGCAACCTCTATTTAAAAAACTCACATTGCAAACAAGATGAGCTTTGCATTATTAATTGCTTCAAGGAATCATACTAGTTGAGAATTTGATGTTTTGCTCGCAAGCAATTTACACCGGAACATGAAATTGGCCGACAAAACTCAGTAGTAAGATTAACTCTACGAACTCAACCAGAAGACGGCTGATAAAACTCATGTTGATGAGCTTTGTTTGTTGCTTAAGTGAAACATTATTCAAAACTTTTGTCTACTAAATAATTTTTTTTTAAAGTCTTATGGCTTTTAACGTGCAAAATTGTAGTTCCATTCAGGATCAAGTATTTGCAAAATGTGTGATTCAAACCCTTAATGTAGAATGAAAAAACCAGGAATAAGCAAAAAATAGTGTATTTTTCACAGGGAAAAGGCTTTTTATGGGTTTGCATTGCTGTATCTAGCACTGAAGAGAAGGGGACTGTAACAAGACACTTTTTTTCAAAAATAATCCCAGTTTCAAATATGCCTTCACTAGAATACAACAGTCTTGTTCACCTCATAAGGAAGAACCCGAAGCTCGCAGTATGATTTTATCGCCTTTCCAAGGCACTGTTTCTCAAGGTTTTCCGACTTCCTCACAAAACTCTGCAAGTTATCTCTGTGGGAGACCCTCTCAACCTGAAGGTGTTCCAAAAAAGAAACTAGTCAGTTGGAAAACTACCAAAATAATCTTGTGTAACACTCGAAATTTTGAAAGAATAATTCATTCTTTGCTTTGCAGTTCTTGTAGAAGAAGATTACCATTTGTTCAATAATGGGTCCTGCATCAAGTTCTTCTGTCACAAAGTGACTTGTAGCACCAATTAACTTGACACCGGCTTCAAAGGCCTGTCAAGAGATTCCGAGTGTACGGAAGACTGGAATATTTTGGACGAAATAACGAGTAACAAAAAATGCAGAAGCAATCTGACCTGTTTCGATGGATATCCACCCTTGAATGATGGTAGAAGGCCATGATGAATGTTGATGATATCCTTCCCATAAGCCCTCAAAAAATCACCTGACAGTATCTGAAACATACCAAGAAAGTCGAAAGCAAACTCCTTTTATCCATGTGATGTTTCTTTGCCCACATTCAATCAGTTCTTACTTATATAAACATGTAAAGGATCTGGTATCCAGCCTTCCAAAGGACGGGCTACTTCTTTAACACATTTCAATGAGTGTATGTTAGCAATGAGGTATGGTTTTTACCTGCATGTACCTAGCAAGCACTAGGAAGTCTGTATCTTGAATCAAATCAAGAATTTCGTCCTCCCTTTTATCTCCATCGGTAGTCTTCAAAAAATGATATGGGATGCAGTTTCTTTCCAGAAAGCGTATGATATGTGTATTTAGACCTCTATCATGATTACTGTCGAGCAATACACAAATATAAGCCAATCAACTTTAAGATCACCAAAACAAACATAAATGGTAAAAATCTCGGCTTGTGTAACTACCTTATCACACATGATATATCAACTGGAAGTCTTCCGTCCTGCCATTCATGTAACAGGTCAATAAGACAATGCTCCTGCAACAACGAAACGGAAGACGTTAACATCGCACCCTGTTCACAGGAAAATTGGACCGGTTTTAGAAAGAAAATGATGCTGAGCAGGAGAAATTCAAACCTGTTTCGAGGCGAGAATAGCGATTTTATATTTCGGGTCTAGACTAGGCACACGAACAACTGATTTCATGGCATGGTACATCTTTGACAAGTTGTGGAAGTCCTCATCCATCTGGTTCCGTGGCCATCTTGAAGGATCAAAAATAAATTCACTGCACAAACAAAGTCAAGTCATAATGTAAGCAGTCGAAATTCACTATTTAAAGCACACTTCAGCTGAGCTAATTCATTCGTATATGTGGATTGCACTATAGACTCAAGTCTTATATAGCCCTTGAGGCCCAGGCATTCACTCATATCCTTGCTCATTGTATAGAATTGCAAAAAAGTTACCTTTCTTCTTTTCTCTAGATTATCAGACAATGTGTAGGAATGATTCCATCCTTGATAGTTGATATTCACTGCTCTTTCTTCCTCCCAATTCCTTTTTTCCTCTCTTTAACCTTACCAAAAATTATTTCAAGAATATATCAATCTCCATATGAACTTAATTGCTCACCCCAATCCAAATGAAGGCAAGTCTATGAGATGAGTTAAGTGGATCTGCATTCTTAATATCTTAGAGCAGCTACCAGTTTATCAGATCTATAAAGCCTAGATTAGCTGATAACTCCTTGAAAGAGGAATTGGAGATTCACTCATTGAGCAACTTTAGACGGAGTGAAAAGCAGGGAGTAGAATACAAGTATAGAGGAAAGATCCATGATCCGAAATACAAACAAGAAGGCACGACAAACAAGCATTCTACCAAATGAAACATATATAATTTTATGCACTCAAGATATGCAATGCATACATGATCTTAATCTCCAATCAACCAGCAAGTCCAAAGTCTACCTTTTTTGTAACTAGCAAATCCATTCCAAATGATAAAAAAGGGCTACGTATTCAAATTGAGCATACCTGAGGTAGAATGTGTACAAAACGGGTAAATAACTAACTATAATTCAACTTGCACCCATCTGTGCTAATTGATTTGACTTTATGTTCTACATTGTATTTTCTTAGCTTATTAGCCCCTAGCACTCACTACTTACGCAAATACCAAAGGCGAAAATCACTCGTACTCAATATCTAGTAACCCCTTAAAGTTGATCTTCAAACACAATTCCGAAATGAATTTATTGAAAGTCAAAACAGCAACCACTACAGTTTCTACATTCTTATCTTGTCATGTTCAAACAAACTGAACTAATCAAAACCACATTATTCAAGCTAAACACTAGAGGGTCACTTGTGAAAGTTGAAAGGTCAATTGGACCAGGGTTAAAGTTTGAGAACATGTGCCAAACTTACTAAAGTTTAAGAGTCAGTCATATAGTTAGGCTTCACGTACTATGACACACATGATTCAATATGAACAACATCATACCATGAAATGTGAATGCAAATAAACCCTTCAGAGCTCTAAGCTCAAAGCTTTTCACATCAAGATGAATCTAGCATCAGTGCTTACTTTCTAAAACCAAAAGAAAAGTTAAGAAACCAAAGAAAGAAAGCAGACCTTCTTGAATAGAAAACGTGCTTCTTCTCAGGAACAAAAACGTCAGCTCCGAGAATGTTGCCTCCTCTTGAAGCTATACACTCCGACAACTTGGCCACAATTCCAACCGAATCCTATTATAAAACACAAAACCCAGATATCAAATTTGGATTCAACATTCAAAACCCATCTCAGATTAGATCCAAATCAGCAGAAAGAAGGGGGGCAGAAGTCTCACAGGGCATTGGAAAACGTGGACGCCATGGATGAGAGGTGGTGAAACAGAAGTGGATTCAACTGATTTCCCAGGTGGAAATCGCATGGATTTCATGAATCTTTTCGAGATTTTCCATGGGAGAAGATGGTGGTGGTGGTCTGTGGAGGATCTTCGGAGGAGGTTCATTGATGGGGGAAGAAGAAGAAGAAGATGCTGAGTTGTTTGGTTTTGTTAGTGGGGAGATGCCCACAACCACAATCGCTCTGTATGGGCAAACCATTGAAGGAGATACATTCCTTTTTGTATTTCCTCCACCTAATCTTTCCAATAACAGATAGGCATAAGAATTGATGGAAATGTGGGGCTGCAAAATAGAGCAAATAGAAAGCTGTTGTCCCAAGAGATTTGGAGGGACAAATGAGGTGAAATTGGGATTATCAACCCTAGAATGTTTGAAGTAATTACTATGGTTAGGGTGATAATGTTTTATTTTTAATGGAAACATTGTTAATGGAAGTGGAAGAAAGGTAAAAAAAAGGAAGCTTTACAATGTAAACCAAATTCATCATCCAAATTTTGTCATCTTTTGTTTTTTGAATAAAAATATTTGACTGAGCATATGTGTGTCATCCTTGTTCTCAATGTATGCATTTATGTTGTCTAATATGTGCAACTTTGTAATGGGCTCGCAATTTATGTTGCTTAAGGCATACTATAAGCATACTAAATAAGGAAATTAAACCCTAAATATTACATTGTGTCCTTAGGCACACAATAGAAAAAAAAAACAATATTTATTTTGACCTTGCAAATAAAATTTCTAGAAAGGTGAATGATTTTTGTAAGCTTTTGTTTTTACCGTTTATGTGTAAATCTTTCTATCTTGGTGACTTTGTTTAACTTAACTTTGTGTACGAGTACACGATGCTGGATTTGGGCTTCTTGTGTGATTGTCTTCCAATAACGATGGCCAAACAATTATGATCGGAAAGGAGATTGAGAGAAAAAGGTGAACGAAGGGCAAAGTAATACAATAGAAAGCGAGCATTAGTACATAGAACTTTCATGAGGTTTCAAAATGATGAAATCATACAGAGTAATGTAGCTGAATCCAACTATACAGAATTGTGTTCAGTTGTTCTACAATGTACAATTTAGCATTCAATAACCATAATTGACGGAAAACAAAAGAATACCGCTCTACAAATTTGCAAAATCTGCATGACATTGCATCAGTTTCATCACAACAAACAGGCATCAAATAAAAGACATTTTGACATACCAACTCAGTGTTCTTCAGCTGCCATGCTCTCCATCAATGATACCTTGTCTTTAAGACTTCCCTCCTCCATAGCCAATGGCTCAGCATCTCCAATCATTTCATCCCGGGGCTGGTTTGCTCAATGATCATCCGATTGTCACATTCTTTGTCACTGGGTCAGGATTCGGTTTAACTTTACTGCGTCTTTTGAAGAGCGGGCCTAATAATAATTCAAACACGTCTTGTGCAATATTCCCGCTTTCGGAATAACTAATGGCATCACCACCTCTTTCACTTGGCTGTCGCTCAACCAAATCAGATGACGAAGCTTCCAATGTAGTCACACTTGATGGGGTATTATCTTTCTGGATTGTTTTGTCCTCAAAGGAGGAGGATTGAGGCAGTCGCTCCGGTTCACACTTTGTCAATGATGATCTTTGCCCTTCCTTTCTCTTATCAGCATCGATGTACTGCGTGTAATGGGATAGATTTAGAACTCGAACAACAAGTTCAGTGTATTCAGTATTTTTGGAAACTACTACCCTAAATTGAAAAGGATATATATCCTACAGAAACAAAATCTAAGAAAATATTTCGGAATCAAAATTCTTATCCTAAACCCTCAAGGAATAAGCAGAATATGATAGAGAGATAAGTTCAATAACAGTCAAATGATCACCTCCTTGGCGATGCTGATGAGATCATCCACGCTGAGTTCATCTTCACTGGGAGTAGATTCTTCAACTACATTATTTCTTGCCGCCTTCAAATCTTTCGCTTTGCGTTTCCTTCTTGGAGGAGCATAATTTTCCTTCTCTACACCATTTTCCTGCGCATTATTATTAACATCATCCTCAGCTTGCTTAACTACCTTCCTTCTACTTCTAGTTGTTTTACATTTCTTAACCAAACACGAATCCGTCTTTGTTGATTCCTTTTGACAAGTTGATGCTGGCTTGGGATCAGTGGAGAGTTCTTCCAAGCCATTTTCATGACTTTTGATTTCAGAAACCGAGATCTTCACTTGGTCAGTGGCTGGTGTACGAACCATCCAAGATGGTAGTTGCCGTTTGCTTCCCATACCTCATAAAAGCTATCCCTCGACGGCAAAATAATGCTGGATGCACACCCAACAATCCTGAGTATGAAGCTTGAAATCATTCAAACAGTATATGAAACTCAAGCATGGAAAACAGGAAGAAAGGCGACTTCAAAAATAAACTTCAAACTAAACTAATCAACCCTACATTAATGCAGTGAACACTTCACATGGATCCATCCCCTTGTCAGGGGGTGTATATGATCAAATTGGATGATAAACTTGATCTTATCACATATTTTTGAAATCAAGACGTATAAATAAACTCAGACCTTGCAGATGATAGAGCTCTAATCCTTTTTTTGAGCCTAGGACTCACTTCATCAGTGAGAATAAGCTGCATCATCTGCAAAATTTCTGTAGTTCAATCTACTACTGCATTATTCCTAGTCCATCAGGGGGCAGCAATTTTCTTTGTTAATGAATTCTGATGCATAGAGGGTTCTTGGCGACTGGCATGCAAGAAACAACCAATTGAAGAAATCTCCAAACACTAATCACACCAATCTATTACTCCGTACTAAACACCAAAGTGATATAGGGATTCGCCCGCTTGGTGCTACAATTCGGAGCTTCCAAATTCAAAAACTTGAACCCTAATGCAAATCAGATTTACCTTAATAACGTAATCTGAAGACGAATTTCACTCAAAATTGAACTAAAAACCAGAAAAAGAAAAGAGACTACATGCCTTGGTGAAGACCGGAGTACGATATTAGATGCAGAATACACATATCACAATCACGGCAACAAATAATGATAGTGAGACGGAATGGCGAGCAATTATACAGGAAGAATGATAATTGGGAAGTTTTAGGGATTTTGACTCTTACCGGCGCGAAGGTGAATGCGAGGTTGTAGAGTCCGGTGACCAATTTTCGCTCTGATTTCGTTACATCAGCGCTCTGCTCAGTTTTCGTTGGGTTTGGGAGTGGGGAAGGCAAACAATTTCTTCCAGAAGAAGATTTTCTTGTCAAACTACCCCTTTTATTTTGGCAATTTGCAGAAATCGCCTTTGATTTAGATTTCTTAGAAGCCCTGATCTTAAGTTTATTTTCAGAAGTCACCCCCGTATTTCACTCTTTTTTTCGGTGTGACCTTATTCAAGTTTTGTTCTTAGGCGGAGTGAAGAGTAGCTCACGTATGCCAAAAAGTGAATAAAAGTGAAGTCGTGGGTGGGGTAGTCACGGGTCCGGGGGGTTCAGTTCCTTGGAACCTGAAAGGGTATCGATTCTTCCGCTTCGGTTCCGGTTCCGGTTCCGGTTCAAAACCACTTATTTTTTAATTAAACAACCACCGCGAGTGCGTTTAAAAAAACTGCGGTCGTACTTCATGCCGCCCGCAAGCTATCAAGACGCGGTCACGGTTTTTTAAATCTAGCCACTAAAAGCTCACGACTAGTTAACCGCGCCCGCGGTTTACCACAGAACTACGAAATTGTTTAGTTTTGAAAATAAAAAATAAATTGGTGGTATAATTAAAGGGCTTGAGCTTAATGAATTAAATTGCCTATGTATTCTCTTGGGGTTATAGAGGAATCAAAGCCATTCCAGTTCCTTGACCTTCAATGCAAAACCCCACTTAAGTCGAATCTTCGGAACCGATGGAAGGTGAGCAGCTTGTCGTTGTTGTTGTGTTGTCTTCGTCATAATCAACCACGTTGTAATGCATAGTTTGTTTTATTAGATCTGCCCTCTTCCAATCGTTCACACAAACTTGAACTTCGAAAGACTCGGGCTTCAAGTTGGATCTCTTTTCATCTAAGATGTGGCTAACTTGGCTAAACGTTTGCTCGATAGTTACGGTTGAGGCGGGAACGACAAGTATTTGAGTGACGATCTTTGCTAATGTGGGGAAAGTCTTCTTGTGTTTCTTCCATCATTCTAACATACCAAAATCCTCCAAAAACTCAAATCTAGTGGTTAGATAATTATTGAACTCCGTATGTGAGCTCGTGATCCTCGGTCTTTTTTATAAGATCATTCATTAAATTCGAAGCCGGATTTGGGAATGAAGGAATTATACCAGGACCATGAGATGAGGAGGAAGAAGATGGAGGTAATTAAGCTAGGCGAAGAAGGTAAGTCGATCATCATCACCGCTTCTACAATCATATTTAGTATACAACTCATACATGTGATCTAACACGATTAATCAAGTCGCAAATATTAATATCATCCTCAAAAACAAATAATCATAGTAAAGATTTAACAACTTTTGCAAACATCTATTTATCTAGGATCAAAAACACAAACAACAAAATAAATATCGTGTATAAACCTATAATAAATCATCCCCTGAGAGTAACTAGGGATGTCATTCAGTAACCAATCTCTAAGAATATGATCCGCATGCGGCATGCACAGTTGGGGACCCACGCTCTTGGTTTTTTTTTTTTTGATGGCGGAGCTACTAGCTCGAACAAGCCAAAATTAGGCCACCTTTTAGTTACAAGGATAACCTAGATCATCACGTCGGATGATTTTGAAAAAATCAAGCAGCAAGGGTTGTTGACTCAACAAACACCTTGACTGTGTTACAGAAAAATGTGAAAATGAAAGGAACGAAGGATGAAGTGGTAGAGCTGCATTGAGACTTTGAAGATTGATTTGTCTTCTTGCTAGGAAATCAGCAGCAACATTTGATTCCCTGAAACAATGATAAAAAACAACAGAGGTGATAGTAGATATGATATTTCTAATGTCGGCTAAAATAGAGTGTATTTCCCAAGGAACTTTCCAAGTACGTTTTAAAGAATTAATGACAATCAAGTTATCCCCTTCAATAATAAGATTCTGAATATTTGACAAGTCTATATTTCTTAGGGCGTGGAGAAGGCTAGAAGCTTCGGCTTGCACAATTGTCATAGGTTGAAGTTGTTGACGTCCTAAAGAAGTGATAAAGCCATTGTGATCTCTTAAGACGAAACCAGCATGTGTTGATCCGTTGATTAGTCTTGAGGCGTCAAAATTTAGTTTGGCCCATTGGGTAGGAGGTTTTTTCCAAACCATGTGATTCTTCCTTTTTGGTTTTTTGTTATATTTTGTAGTGGTATTTTTACAGCCTTCCCAGGCTAAAGCACCTGAAAAGGCAAAATCCGATGGAAAACTCTTCTTGTTAATTCTTGATGGGTCAAAAATTTTTGCATTCCTATGTGCCCAAATGAACCACCAAAGGAACGCAAGAAAGGTTGAATGTTCGTTATTTGCAAATGTTTGTTGAATATTTCGGTTGAAGTGACCATCTGAAATAATTTTGAAGTTGTAATTTAGTAATTTCTCCAGTCTTACTATCATTGCCTTAGTAAAAGAACATTGGAAAAACAAGTGGTTTAGGTTTTCATCATGCAGTTCACAAAGTGAACACAAGTTTGGGACAGAATTGTAATATCGATTGATTCTATCTGTTGTTGGAAGGCAATCTGCACAAGATTTCCACAGAAAATTTTTAATTTTCGGAGATAGTTTAGATTTCCAAATCCAGTCACAATCATTACTGGCTGGATCAATTATTGGCGCCAAAAGAGATGCAGCTGATTGGACCGTGAAAGTCCCGTCAGTCGCGGGTAGCCAAATGAGACGGTCCTCTGTATTTGTACAGGGAATCCTAATGAGCGTTATAATATTGACTATTTCTGGAGGTAAAATTTGTTGTAGAAGTTGAATGTCCCAGGTTTTATCAGGCAAGATAAAACTGGAAACTCGAATGTTTGGATCAGAATCATGAATAAAAGTTGACAAAAGAACGTCAGGAATCCAAGGATCATTCCAAAATTTGATGGTTTCCCCATTACCTAAAAGCCAACGGAGGCCTTTGGAAAATGTATCTCTGATATGAATAAGTTTATCAAATTGCCAGGAGCAATTATTTTTGCTATAATCAAATAAGGACTCATTTTTAAGGTATTTTTCCGTGATAACCTGGACCCAAATATTTTGCGGTTGTGTAACTATTTTCCAAAGTAATTTCATTTGCAATGATATGTTGATATTTTCAGCTGAGCGAAGGCCAAGACCTCCATTTTCTTTAGGGGAACAGATACGTTCCCAACTGATCAAAGGGTGGTGATTTGGTGTGTATTTATTCCAAAAGAAAGACTTACAAACTGCGTCTATCTGTTTGAGCACACCTTGTGGAAGCATAAAGCTTTGCATAAGATAGTTAACTTTGCTCAGGAGACATGATTAGATAAGGACTACCCTACCCGCTTGTGATATTGAATTTGCTTTCCATTGTGAAAGTTGTTTTTTCAAGTTTGAAACCGCATCAGAGAACATTGAAATTTGGACCATCCCTTTAAGGATAGGAATTCCTAGGTACTTTTCCATCGTAGATGTAATCTGAATATTAAGGATACTGGCAAGAGCTAAAGTTGTCGGTTGAGAAATATTAGCCGAAGTTTGTAAAGAGCTTTTGTGATAGTTAATGGATAAACCTGACACAAGGGTAAAGTTATGAAGAATGCTCCTGATATGTGTCATATTTTGTATAGTAGCATTTGCAAAAATGATTGTGTCATCAGCAAAACTAAGAAATGGAATAACCGCACCATTCTTAGTTAGCTGGATTCCAACATCATTTGGGGTTAAATTTGAGTCTTGTTGAAGAGTACGAGTCAAATATTCCATACATAAAACAAAAATGAAGGGAGACATTGGGTCACCTTGGCGGATACCACAAGAAGGAGTAAACTCCGTTCCTGGTTCATTGTTAACTAAAACAGATGATGATAATGTGGTGATACAAGTCATAACAAGGTGAATCCAATTTGTATGAAATCCGAATTTGGTAAGGACAAGGCGGATAAAACTCCAATTAATCTTATCATAAGCTTTTTCAAGATCTAATTTAATGGCCATCCAACCAAGGCGTCAATTTTTCCTTTTGTGAAAGGAGTGGAAAATTTCGTGAGCAATGAGTACGTTATCTTGAATCAAGCGGCCTTTTACAAAGGCACTCTGTAATGGGTGAATAATTGATGGCAGAATATGTTGAATTCTGTTTGACAAAACTTTAGTAATAGCTTTGTAAATGGTATTGCAAAGACTAATAGGCCTATAATGGTTGATCGAGTTTGGCGTATCAATTTTAGGGATTAAAGTGATGAAAGTTTTGTTTTCCGCAGTGAGCATTGATCCAGAATGGAAAAATGCTACAACCGCGCGAATAACCGACGCACCAACAATCGGCCAATAGTTTTGGAAGAATTCAGCTGTAAACTCATCCGGTCCAGGAGTCTTGTTAAGTGCTAGATCAAAAATAGCCGCTTTAATTTCAGTTGGAGTAGGTTGTTTTGAAATTGAGATATTATCTAGATCAGAAATAAGGGACGGAATAATGTCGAGATCCTGAGGAGTGAGCGTCCTATTGGAGTTAGAATGGAATCTGGCAGCTAATTCGGAGGTTATATTTGCAGAAATTGAGTCATGATCTGAAAGAGTCAACCCATCATGAGTAAGAAAGGACGTGATACTTTGTTTAAATCTTCTAATTTTTGCAATAGTCTGGAAGTATTTCGTATTTTTATCCACATTTTGTAAATGTGTTGTTTTGGCTCTTTGCAGCCAAAACTTATGATGGAAGTTTATTAAGGCGTTGTATTTGTTAAGATGTTGTTGTAATTTAGTAATAATGCTCGTGTTATAAGGATCGTGAAGCAGATCATTTTGTAGCTTTTGTAGCTGTTTTTCGGAAACCTTTAGTTGTTCGAAATTGTTATTAATATAGCGTTTTGACCAATCTTTTGAGTATTTTTTGAGAAGTTGCATTTTCATAGTGACTTTGAACATATAAGAGCCCGTAAGTTTATATTGCCAAACCTTCTTAACTAGTTGGGCAAAAGAAGGCTTGTCAATCCAACGTTTTCAAAACGAAAGGGGTATTTACGGAATTTATTCTTGATCCCTAGATCAAATGAGATGAGACAATGATCAGACGTTGTAAATGGGTGATGTTGTACTTTTAGATTGGGGAAAGAAGCAAAAAGATCAGTGTGAATTAGTACTCTATCAAGGCGTTCAAAAGTATTATCTGTTGATGTCGTTCTTTTCCTCCAAGTAAACGGGAAACCCGAAAACCTCGTATTTAAAGTGTTCATCCTGTTTTGAAAGTTTCTAAGGCGATTGAATTTATTTGGAGACGGGGTCACACCCCCAAATTTATCCGTAGTAGTATCAATTTCATTAAGGTCACCAACTAACAAGAACGGTAGTTGATACTGAGTAATTTCATTTTCTAAATTGGTCCAAAAACAAGGTTTATTCTCTTCTCTAGAAGGTGCATATACGAAAATGAGGAGATAAGGGCGAATAGGATTGTTAACCTTCATAATAATTTTATCTGTGGATTGGTAGATAAACAATGCAATACCTCCTTTGGTACCATCCGAAGGAGACGATATACATTTATGGAATCCAATTTTTTTGATAATGGCATCCGAAGGTTGTATATTTCATTTTGTCTCTACTAAGCATAAAAATTGTAATTTGTGTAATTTTCGTAGGAAGGCAATTTCATCCCAGAAATTAGGCCTCCTAATGAAAATGGTTTGAATCGTAACTGGACATATAGAGTTGTCAAGCAAATTTTCATCATCCTTTTCAGGATTTGTGGGATAATAGAAACAGAAAATAAACACACAACAAACCAAACCAAGAAGAAACCAAGATCGACAGAAGCCGAACTGAGGACCACAACAAAAGGAAGAAACCAACACACATAATAATCTGAACCATAATAAAAGAGATCCCTTAAACTTGAGAGATTAAGGATAAGATAAGTATTGACGTGGTAGAGGTCATAGGTACAACAATAGTGAAACCACCTGTAAAAGCCATAATCTAGCGATACAAGGCAGCAGTAAGGCAATGTAAAAGTGGAGAATACATAATGGTGAAGCAAAGGATCCTGAAAATACATATAATAAAATTGAATGTCGAAATTGCAAGCACCATCACTTCCAGAAGATAAAAGAAGCATGGAACATAAGCAAATAGTGAGAATACTGAAGCTGCAAAAGAAAAGAACAAAGATTGTGGTAAAAGAATTGTGATGAATTGATAAGCAATTATAAGGGAAAGGGTCACATACTGTATCAGCAAGGATGAGTTCAAGCAGATTGCAGGAACAATATATTAAATATTTAAGCAGTTGAGTGGCACTGGTATGGTAATTGATGAACTGAAATAGACACAGATGAATTAATCTTATGATAATGGAAATATAATGAAAAAGAGAGTAGCATAGGTTTAAATTGTAGATGATATTGAAGAAGCAAACTGAGTCTTTCATTATTTTCATCCTCTTAAATTGATATAATGAACCTGATAAGATTTGGTAACCATCAGTGTGTTCCATAAAAATTCCCAGAAAGAGAAAATAGTTACAAAATGAAGTAAGGATCTGGGGACACAAACAGAACACAAGATGGTAAGCTGTTAAAGTGAATTGAGTGACAGTGGTGAAGCATTAAAGCATACAAACTAAAGTGGATGTTAACATATCATTCACATGGCATGGCAAAAACAAAGTTGATATGATAAACAGTTGCTTAGAAGGAAGATTAACATCAAGGATAGTGAGATATTTAAGAGCACTTTTTAAGTTGAAATGGTAAGAATTGTGACCAGTGATCCAAATACACAGCTGATGGAAATTGCATTTTTGTATGATACATAACCTGACAGGCAATTCAGAAGGAATTTGAATGGAAATTAGTCGTGTGATAATACATAGTGTTTTCTGAAGAGGGTTTCCTGGATGCATAGATGAGATTAACATGTTTACAATTGTAGTTAGATATGGATTTGTAGCTGTAGTGGCCTGGATAAGGTTCATGCAAGTTTTGTAAAGATGGTGAATCATAAGTTGGAAATAGATGTTTTGAAGTCTCAGAGAGATCTTTTGTGAACACAAAAGGATCCCATTTTCCTCATCTGACTTTTGTAGCAGCTGCAGTTGGAGCATAGGTAAAGCTTCAACCTCCCAGAAGGGAGGGAGCCTACACCAAATGACAACAAAGTACTGCAACAGTAGTAGATCATAGCAAGTGGCCCAAGCACTTATCAACACCTCGACCCATGCATCCACCCATAAGGGAGGAGGCATGAGGAGCACTTGATATTCCAGGCTTGTATTTGTCATAATTTGTTTCAAATTGAGGATAGGAGAAGGACTCCCCTCCCCAAATGGTATTCTGCAATTGTCATTCCAGAGGTCAAACAAGTTTGCAAGCAAAGTGTTATAGCAAAGGGTCATTCCAGAAGGTATGTCATTTAAGTGGTCAAACACACCAGATTGGCTCTCAAAGGTCTCTACCAACCTACAGGAATGTCCTGAGACATCCCTGGAAGGGCAAAAACCCAAGAGAAGAAAATCCAGCATGATAAGTTTCTTATAAGTGGTAGAAAGAAGCAGCTTACCAGCAGCAAAGCAACCACTAACAGGCGACCTTACCAGCCAGACAACCAAATTCCACAGAAGGCAAAGGTTCATTTTTAGAGCAGGCAGATGGTTAGAGGTCCCATGGAAAGGTAGATGAGCCTGGTTCTTGTAATGGTGAAGTAGGTTCTTAGTGCCAGAAAAGTAAACTCCAATCCTACAGGCAGACAAGAGATTACTGAATAGCACCCAATATCTATTTGGAAGGATAAACAGGAGAAATAGCCAAGCAAGGACAATGAAGGCATGAGCTAGGAATAGGTAAATAGTAGTAAAATCATAACGATTAAAAGGATCCCACACACGAGGAATCCCTAGAACAAGTAAGAGGGCAGTTCCAAAAGAAAGGTCAAGATAGATTTCAAACAACAAACCCTGAATAATGACTAAAGGGGCACTAGCCAAAATAGTCACCAAACCACCATTGAAGGCATAAGGAGTTTGCGTGATTTCGAAATAAGGCTGAGGTGAGATGAAATTAGCCTGAAAGTAAACCCTAAAACCATGTCTGAGGCACGAAAGGGTACCCAAAAAAGGGCAAAAGCAGGCACAAAGAAAGCGAAACGCAAGCACAAAGCGATTACAGGCCAACGGACCTTCATCGCAAAACCACCACAAAGTGATAACACCCGAGCAAATAATGAAATGAACAGGGGAAGGAAAGCACTTAGCTGAGCAGTAGCAGAAGGGACGACGAGCGCAGAGGATGCAGGCATAGCTCCAGCCACCAGCCAGGCAGCGAGAGGCGACATCAACACCGGAAAAGGCAAAATACGCAGGCGAGGGCCACCCACGCAAGAGAGGGATCCGATGCAAGTGGTCATGGAAAGCCACCACCTTCTGTCGAGAAAGGACGACAAACCAAAGCTTGAGGACAGCACCAACACTAGAGGACGCGCAAGCGCCGGCGGCGAGTGCAAGGGCAGTAGCAAGAGAGGGTTCAAAGGCAATAGCAAGAGAGGGGTCAACATTAGAGGAGGCAGAAAGGAGGCTGGTCAAAATTAGGGTTGGGAAAAAAAAGGGAGCGTTTGGAGGGGTCAACATCTTTTTCGAGTAGGAAGACTGCGGGCGCGATTAGACATATGGTTGATTTATTGTAGGCGTTTTTCAAGTTGAGAATAATTCACCTTACATCTAAAGTATAAATTAAAAAATCTTAATATATTGAATAAGTTTTTTTTATTGTTTGATAATTTATAATGAAACCTTGTTAGGTTTATAATTTGTAGCCCTCGTCGAGCTTAAATATACTAAATCGGACATTAGAACGAAAAATATAAAATATGTTTTTTTATAAGGAAAGAGATTATGACCGCCACAAGTATTACTTGAGTTTAACGAACTTCAAAGATAAAATAGGACAAATGGCTGTAGTAGAGTCTCAAAGTGAAGATTTTATGATACAGTAATAAGTGTTCAGTCAGCTTGCTTTAAGCGCATACGATATGTCCCCAGGTCTCGTCCGACAAAAAAAGAAAAAAGTTCGAGGAAATGGATAAACTTGGTCGATCACTACTCACTTATCACCGACGTCCACGGTCTTCTAGTATGGTCTAGTGATATAAGTGAAGACATAAATAAACCCCCACAAAAACAAAAAAGTTAATATTCCTTACTACAATTAACGGGCCTAGTGCTACGTGTCGACTAGAGAGGCTTCCACGCATGTCGGCGTAGGACAGGTGTCCGCTCCATCACTACTCCCAACACACACTCTATTATATTCTGGATAGAACCGTATTAGCTAAGAGCTAGAATTGGCAAAGATAGGTACTCAGAACAAATTAAGCACACAACACAAAACACCCACAAGATAAAAATGACGTTGATCAGGACACTCCTTCAGGTAAGGCTTAGCTTTCTCACTTGATAATAAGTCGATCAATCTAGTAGAAAGTAAAATCAACTTAATTACACGCAATTTCAGGCAAGATCGGTTGGAGAATCAACGATGCTTCGACGGTGGATGACGACGGCGACGGCGAGGGCGAAGGCGTACGCGCCCTCAGCCTCGGCCGCCTCCGCCGGAGGAACGACGACCAAGAAGCGGTGGGCAGGGGCGTACGTGCCGGTTTACGTGGCGGTGGGGATGATAGTACTCTCGGCGGGGCTGGGGCTCCACCAGGCCAAGCAGCAGCTCATGCATGCGCCCGACGTCACCCTCAAGAAGAGCAAGCGCAAGGAGATGCTGCCCGAGCTCGCCGAGCCCGAGCGCGCCGTCCAGGAGGCCGGTAAGCTCGTTAACAAGTCCTTTTTCCGGAAGGTCGCGCATGTCCAGGAGCCGCCCCACTCTCCCAACGTTCCTGACTCGATCCGAGGCGACGTTTTCGCTGCTACGAAGCCCAAGGCCGTCACGTTGAAGGACGTCGGAGTCGATCCCAAGCCCACATCCCAGTGATTATATTTTTCCTAATTAATTCCGATCCCTTGCTTTTGTTTCGAGTCTTACTATTATGTATGTTGTCGCCATGAATCTCCTTTTTCATGCTCCTTTTTATCTTTTTTTCTTAATTTTCGTTGGTGTCATCTAAGCAAGTCTTTAGTTTATGTCCATCTATCTAATAATAATAATAATTTATGTATATACGCACTACATTTATTAGAACTTATTACAACTTTAGGCTTCTACACTCGCTTAATTTGAAATTTAAGCACTTCAGGCTTTCTAGTTTCTACACACTTCATTGTCAGACTATGCGTGAAACTATTTCTCAGGCTGAATATTCATTCTTTGGCCCACTATTTAAGGTAATTTACATAATATGCCCAAAAGTGTGTAAAGTTGCACAAATCTATCCAAAATTAGAAAAACAAATAATCTATAATATGCCCAAAAGTGAGTAAACTTTAGGGTTGAGCATGGTTCGATCGAAACTGAAAAATTACAAAATTGAAACCGATAAAGTTCGGGTCGGTTCTTTATCGGTTTGGTTTCGGTTATTTTTGGTTCGCGGTTTAATTTTTTCAGGGAAAACCTTATATAACCTTAACCGAAATCGAAAACGAAATTGATCCGATTTTTTCTAGTTGGTTTTCGGCTCACCAAATTCCTGAATTTCGGTTTCGGTTCCGTTCAGTTTTGAACTTGCACAAATCTATCCAAATAAAAAAAAAACATCTTATCACGTGAGAATGATATCTATCCAAGAAAAACAAATAATCTTATCATGTGAGAATGATAAATATCTATCCAAATTAGAAAAACATATGATATCTAATCCAAATTAGAAGAACATATAATCTTAATATGAGAATGATATCTATATATCCAAATTAGAAAAACGTATAATCTTATTAGAAAGACATATACGAAGGGAATGGATCACGTGAGAATGATAAAAGAAATAAAATAAAGAAAATATATGGAATGGATTGTGGGAATAATATCTATATCTAATGCGAGAAATGAAGGGAATTGAATGGAGAAATGGAATGGATCATGAGAATGAATCATGTGAGAATGATAAAGGAAATATATGGAATGGATCGTGGGAATGATATCTATATCTAAAGCGAGAAATGAAGGGAAGGGAAGGGAATGGAATGGAATGGAGAAATGGAATGGATTGTATGAAGGGAGTGGAATGGAGAAATGAAATGGATCGTGGGAATGATATCTATATCTAAGGTAAGAAATGAAGGGAAGGGAATGGATCGAATCGTGAGAATGATATCTATATCTAATGCGAGAAATGAAGGGAAGGAAATAGATCGTGGGAATGATATCTATATCTAAGGCGAGAAATGAAGAGAAGGGAATGGAATGGAGAAATGAAGGGAAGGGAAGAGAATTGATCGATATCTATATCTAAGACAAGGAATAAAGGGAATGAGTCTTGTGAGAATGGTATCTAATGAGAGAAATGAGAATAAATCTCGTCTGAGAATGGATCTTATGAGAATGATATCTAACGAGAGAAATGAGAATAATTATAGTCCGCTTAATCGTGTTATATGAAGAGTAAAGATCGCGCGTGCGCATGAAAAACTTTTCCGGAGACAAAATGTAACAAATGGCTATGGACTGTTACTTAACTTGATTGTGTGCTCACAAATAAAAAGAGTGTGTGGTTTTGATTAATATGAATGTTCATGCTACAAATCGCATTGTGTGAGGTTTTTTATGAGAGTGTGTAGTAATGAATCTGCAAAATATGATGAGAATGATTAAATATTTTCACTTGAGTTGAATGTTCTTTTTCAAACGACATGAATGTGCCTTCACGTTTAATATGAGTGTTCATGGCCTGATTAATTAATATAGGTGATCCTAAGAGAGGGTATCACTCAATCGCCATATAAAGTTGCGACCCGGGGAGGGGGGCGAATGCGTTAACGTAGCTTAAAATATGTTGAGTACTTACTTTAATTAGTGTTTTTGACGGTATGCTAGCTTAAAATATGTTCATCATAGGGTGCCTATACTAATGTCCAATTCTTTATTCCTAGTGGCATGCTATTTGTATAATAATGCTTTGTTCCGCACATCTTATTTTGAGTAAATAAAATCATGCCCCTGCTAGTAAATCAGCAAAATCATATATAAATATGCAAAATTATGTCATTCCTGACCTCATACGAGACCAAAAAACTATTACTTAATTATAGAATCTAAAATTGCATTAAGCATGAAGCAATGGGCTCTAATAATTTGCAATTGGCAACTGCAACATAAGATATTTTCATTACAAGGATAACCTAGATCATCACGTCGGATGATTTTTTAAAAATCAAGCAGTAAAGATTGTTGACTCAACAAACACCTTGACTGTGTTACAGATAAAAGTTAGTCTAATTTTAGCTTGTTCGAGCTAGTAGCTCCGCAATAAAAAAAAAAAAAACTCTAATCCGATCAATCAACTTCATATTCCACTTGACCCATAATTAAAGCTAAAAATTACGATCAGTTGGTAAATCTTTATCATCTTTTTATTAGTAACGATTGATAAATTACAATCTAGAGTTTAATTAGGATCTGCGATCTAGAATATTTGATATGATACGCGGAAATTTATTGGATGTCGGTTTACCAGGCTGAGGTGAGTCTTATTAATTGTTACAAGGTAGAGTATTAATGTAGAGAGTAACCATCCCTCGATTCTATTTCTAGGTTTGAGAATATATAGTTCCTCTTGATAGTATGTCTTTCGACTTGTTCTTACTTAAAAGAATAGATATTCAAGGTTGAGGAAAACATGGTAAATCTAGGGATTCCATTAGTACTGGAGGAAAGCCATGTGATCATGACTATCTGACAAACGACGATGACGAACGGATGACGATAACCGACGGACAACGAACCGTCGTTGTCCATGGTTCATGGTCTATAGTTTGTAATGGAAAGTTATCTTAAGACGGTGACTATGGTAATCTAATGACCACAATAGTCTAATAATCCCTAGCGGTCCAAAAAAGATTGATATTCTCGAAAACATTAGTAATGCAAATATACTTGGAGATTTTGGATCCAACATTATTAAGATCACAAGCCTCTTTATATACTCCATAATAAAAGAGATTGATTAAAGAAGTTTGCCCATTACTTATAGCGTGATATAGATAAACCTTCAGAGTCTTTCTTCTGGTCGAAAGCTAAACCTTCGGAGTTTATAACTTTCGGTTTTCAAGAATGGCATTGTTTTCTTTTCATTTTTCACTCATTTTTTTTTTTTTTTTTTTTTGGTTGAGAGCACTGCCCATGAGAGTCGAACCGGTGACTTCTGGGTATTACCCTTGGAGGCTTAACCGTTTTGACTAAATGCCCGAAGGCCATTTTTCACTCATTAGCACAAGGTCCAGTTTACAAAATAGACAATATTTGCAACTCCTCTTATTTTCAGGGAAATAAGAGGCTTTTCTAAAAAAAATATTTTCTTATAGCGATTTTTCATAGTACATTTTATGACATTTTTTCCCTTTGTTAATTTTATTGAAGCTCTTTTTAATATTTTGAACGAATTTGGGTTTTAAAATAGATACTACTTACTAGGTTGATCTCTTGATTTTGGTCATAATACTCATAGGGATTCTAAACTTCACCTGATCCGAAAAAGACCACATGACCCGACCGACTCTGAACCTGACCCGACGCCCGAAAAGAGGGGAACAATGTATGTATACCCGATATTTTCTAACCCAAACCTGAAATTAATCTAAACCCAAAATTAAACCATAACCAATTATATATATCCGAATGTACTACTCCGATATTACTCGATATCTGAAGTATCCAATCTGAAATCATCCGAAAACACACATTTATCCGACCTGATATCAACACAAAAACGAAGCCTCCCGACTCAAAAGCACTTGACCTGAAATAACCTTAATTAATCTTGAAGTCAATGACCAAATTTTTATAAACTAATATATACCTGCAGAAAAACACAATACCATTAATAAAATCATGTAGATACATTAAATATATATTTACACTCAAATAAATATTTAATTTAAAAAATTAATGATTATTGGTATCATACTTTTGAATTAAAATGCTACACTAAATATTTAGCGTTAAAGGTTATTATACTAGAACAAAAACCATCATTCAAAATATGGTGAAAATCGAAATTCGACTAACCCAAAATCCAACTAAAACCAAGATCTAACCAACCCGAAATCTAGTTGAATCGGAAAGAAAAAGAACGAGCGAAAGTGACCCGAAAACTATAATTTACACGACTAATTGAATACCCGACCCAAAATGGTCTAACAACATTGATAAAATATCCGAATTTAACTGGAATTCGGATCGACCCGATCCGGATCCGATCTGACCCACCCGATTGACACCCCTATTATACTCATATGATATCATCCTAATGGCTGATAAAAGTTCAATGATAATATTTCAATTATCTTGAAATATCATTTTAGAGATCGTACTAAGCATATTCCTGTTGTTTTGAATTCTTTTCGTGTACCAAAAAATACAACATTTTAAACTGTCAAGTTTATAATTTATATTCTCTCTATCTCATAATGTTTGCTTTGTTTCCTAGCTTTGTCATCGTCCCAAAATGTTAGACCTCTTTGCTTATATATCAATAATTTTCTTATAATATTTTCCTAATCAATCTCATATTTTACCCCATTATCCGACTTTTTCATCTATTTTATTTTTTTCAACTCTTTTTGTTTCTATAAAATTACAAAATCAACACATTCAATCTCACATTTTACCAAACTATTTCATTTTCCCATTTCTCAGCTCTACTCTATGGTTTTTCTTAACAATCGTGAAAATCATCTTTTAGGACGAACATTATTTGACGGAAGGAGTATTATGTAGTATTATGAAGTATATTACAGATCTACTTGATAATTAGGGTTGAGCATCGGTTTTGAACCGAACCGAACCGAAAAAACGAACAAAATCCGAAATTCATGAATCTGGTGAGAAACCGAAAAAATTCGGTTATGTTTTTTCGGTTTTCGACAAATATAAGATTGTTATTTGAAAATATTGAACCTAAACTGGACACCTAGATTTTATTGAACCGAACCCAACTTCGTCGGTTTTGGTTCGGTTCGGCCTATTTTTTCGATTCGGACCGAACCGTGCTCAACCGTATTCATAATAACCTTCACCACTTCTATGAGTTAATAGGCTCGACTCAAACTTGAGAATAACGGAATCCAAAACAAATGGCATTCAAAATATCTACCCGACCTAATTAATGCAAAACTATAGGCTTAACATATTGTGGACGGATAAACAAAACCCAAAAAAAAAAGAAAAAAGATTGGAGGTATCCAGATCAAAGAACTCCTATTGATTCTTTTCACACCAAACATAAACAATTTTTTAAGAGGTTTTTTCGGGTTGAAACAATTTTTTAAGAGCTAAACTTTCGTAATCAAACCCCACTAATCAATATATAACACACCTAGGTAGACAAGCATAGTACATATCACCCCCACAACCACGTTAATATTCAAAAATAATCAACAGATCTGATAATGGATCAACAAGATAACAACAACAACAACATCACCTCAGAAACCGGCTCCATTGACTTCATAGATCAGTTCGTCGACGGCGGCCTCAACTCCGACCACCTCATCGAGCTCCTCCGAGGCGCGCCACCTCACATCCCGCACGCGTCTTCGGCTGCCTCTTGCGTGACGGACACCTTCTTCCACAATCCGGAGCTTCTGATGGTGAGCTTGGGCGCTGATCATGACCTCGGGAGCTTCGGCCCGACTCCCGAGGATCTGTTCGAGCTCGGGTCGAGCCGGTCTGGGGTTTTCGATGACCCGAGCTCGATCCTCAATTCCCTCTCGGGAATGGAGGATGATATCAAGTTTGGAGGAGACGAGGATGAGGACGAGGACAATGAGACTGATAATTCTTCTGCGACCCCAAGTAGTGGCGGCGGCTCGAAGAAGCCTAAACTCGATAGGACGAGGACACTGATATCGGAGAGGAAGAGGAGGGGAAGGATGAAGGACAAGCTCTATGCCTTACGAGCTTTAGTCCCCAACATCACCAAGGTATATAAAACAATCAACTTTTTTTATTTACTAATTTTAGACTTCTTATGAACCAGAGAGACTTCTCAAGAAGGCACCCAACACATGTACTTTATATATAGTTGTGATGGTAGCTGCCTATACCTATAATTATTGTTAGAGAAGTCAAAAATAAAATATGTTTGAGGAGTACGTTTGATGGTGGATTGGTATACTTCACATATGTACGTAGATGGACAAAGCATCTATTGTGGGAGATGCAGTGCTATACGTACAAAACCTACAAATGCAAGCCAAGAAGTTGAAGGCCGACATTGTCGAGCTCGAATCTTCCCTCAAAGACGGCAACAGAAGTCGCGGATTCGTCCAAGAATCCAAGAGGAATCCTATCGCCCGGATCTTAGTTCCGGCACCCAAGATCATCTCTCAGGTAAATTCAACCATAGTTCTCCACACTCAGATTTTCTAGTTCTTTTGTTGAGTGAGGATGACTCTTTTTACAACACATTTTGTGCCTGTGTGTGTGAGTGTAGATGGATGTATTTCAAGTGGAAGAACGAGAGTTTTACGTACGAATACGAAGTAACAAGGGACAAGGGGTCGCGGTATCACTCCATAAGGCACTCGAGTCCTTGTCAAATGCGATTGTTCGGAACTCTAATCTAACAACAGCTTCCGAGAAATTCATACTGGCATTTACTCTAAATGTTAGTCATCTAAAATATATCAGCCCTAGTTTGTCTTTTCAACAAGTAATTAGTTGAGCTGTGATTAACGTTGGAATATAATCACATATGCAGGTTGGAGGAGAATGGCAAGAGGACGTAAATTTGCCAAGTTTGAAGATGTGGATCAGCAGGGCCTTCATAAACCAAGGATTTGATTTTGGAACAGTTTAATAAGTTATTAGAAGGTTGATCTACAGATTGACATCATCTGAATATATAGATGATTTTCAAGAGTATTTTTCAGAGCAGGGCCAGATATGTTATTTGATGTCAATTTGGTCCAGTTTTATTTCCAAGTAAAATCAATAACCTTAAATCAACATTGTGTCCAATTATTGTTCTCAACTGCCACTTGGATGCAGCAGTTCTGCAACCAAACCAGGAATGAACATTGATTAGAAGATGCTGTTTCCTCATCAATGAAAACACTCCAAAGTTTTCCACATTATTTTTCAAATATTTTACAATATGGCTCGTTAAAGAGACAGAAAGCTAGTTTAACATATTTTTAAGGCTTGTACAACCTTTTGTCAGCTAAATGCACCACCAATTTATCATGCGCAAAATTTCTCAAAGCAAAGTGAAACTCATATCTCAAACTAGATAAGCCGTAGTGCATTAATTGGTTTTGGTATCTACAAATGAAAGAAACTTTGAAACAAGCATATGGCTTAACACGGCAGGTCTTTACATTTGTCTCAGCAAATGCCCTACAAAAGCCTTGGTGCATTAACTGGTTTTGGTACCTGTAGCATTTAGGAAGTATCTCAAAGATCCGCCATGTTCTTCCAACGAAAGCCAGAGCTATGGCAGGATCAGATGACTGAGGTTTAGGAACTTGTGATTCGTCTCTCTTTAGGTGACTTTCTGCAGAAACCATGATTCAAACAGAAAGACGCTAAGCTAAAAACGTTACTAATATGCTTGTGCAAGAATCATTTGTAATGAGGTCAAACTAGAAAAAGGCGAGAAAGAAAGAATACTACGTGGTTGGGCAAGAATCCTCACTTTCCATCTGATGGATCCCATAGTTCTTTCAGACCACTAGAGACCCCTGCAAATCTGAGGAACCGTTATATTGACATCTGAAACTCAAAGACAGCCTCAATTTCCCAACTGATTGAAACCTTTTGTAGAGAATGGAAGATACCTGGAGCCAATTCTGGATTTCGGGCTCGGTTTCTTGTTTGACAAAGCTGAAATTCATCCAAGTTCCCTATTCCCAATCATCCACAAACATCCTTGCCTCCTTAGATTGTTCATTCTTCACTCCATCAAAAGAAATTCAGTAAGTACAACCATTTTCATTTCAGTAACATTTTGCAATTTACAATATTTTCTTTAGTTGACATCCTATATAAGAAAAAGGCTTACTTAATGGTATATTGGTGAGTTATGAGGTGTTTTATTGGGAAATGCTAAATATTGACTCTTGTGATGCAAATTTTCTTTATTGCTAGAATGAGGTGGGCAGTTAATAATTTATAAATTTTTGGGAAATGTTGTAGTGTTTTAGAGTTGCTTAATTATCGTGTGAAAGTCTAAAATGACATCCTTTAGTGAACAGAGGCTGTACTACTTACCAGTTACCACAGCATGAAGGACGTAATTGCCAACAATATTCAGCAGCATATCTCTGTTTACTAAAGCCAGTCTATTACCAAGTATAAGATGGGATCATTTGTGTTCATGAAGCAATTCATCTGGAACAGTTCCCTTGGACATCACACTCAATGCTGTGCCTTTTTTAAGCCAGGCCGTCAATTCGGGCTGTGGCTCAAAAGGCTTTAGAGGATGCACCTTGCCTTTGTGTTCTAGGTTAACACTGTATATAAATGGGAGCCTGATGGAGACAAAACTTTCTGGAGGCAAGACCACTTGACATCCGAGGCTGAATTGCAGCTGCTTCTCATACTTTAAAGTGTCCAGAGCTTGGCATGACCCCTGCACAGAAGTTCAAATAAGAATATTAATGTCAATATTCCAAAACTTCAAGTGACTAGTAAATTCGCCTATATATTTGGATTGCATATGAGTGCTGATTTGAGACAATCATATCCATGATCATTTTTATTTCAAGGAATCAACTTGAAAATTCTTGTCCAGCTATCTAACATGATAAGGAGAGTGGATATGACATCAGAATGACTAATGTTTTTACACAGTTGATGTTCTGTTAGTTCCGCCTCCAAATGAAGAGAAAGGAATACCTCGAATTGCACGACAGGGTTAGTGCATAAAACCACAGGGAAAGGAGGCGTAACCTGCACCACAGAACAGAAGATGTTTCACGTATCTAGATATAACCAGAGAAAACAATATGTATGAATATGAAAACGTACACATCTAGGATCTAGCACCATTTTTTCTTCGATATGCAAGATAAGCACATTCACGAAGTGTGTGTACAAGGGGCAAGAAAAGTTATCCAATGGTATCAGAAACCAAACAGAACACATACAGGCAACCCAAAATTTAAGGAGAAGATGAAATGGGACAGCTGTTGATTTTATTTTCTATCTTGAGACAAATACATCACAGAATATGTAACCTAACATGCTTTATCTTCGAGCATTACCGTAAAAGTAAGTACTAATGGTGAACATATTACTGCTTCAGTTTTTCAAGAAAAACAAACAAAAAAGGAACAAAATGGATAGTTCTAACCATTTTTACTAATCAACATGTATGAGGAATAGTTCAAAAAAAATCTTGTCTTAGGGATCCAAGAAATAATTTTTCTATAACAAATATAACATACTAAATAAACAAAAGGAAATGAGTAGGTAAAAACATGCTTGCTTATGAGAGCAATACCACAAAAATCCTCTGAAGCTGTGATACTGTGCCAGCAAACTTTGCACTCCGTCGGTCTTTCTTGTTCTTGTGGACTCTGCAATGAGGACAGTTAATATATACTGGGAGGTCTCTATTTAGTAGTGAAAATGCCTGCCCTCCATCATCAAGTTTCACAGACTGAAGAAGTCTGGCAGAATCAGCTATTTTGGACACTTCAACAGACATCTGACCTTGTTTTTTTCCTGACTTCAGCGAGTTTAATGGACCCACCAGATGGGGATCATTTTGATGGACACCAAATTCTCTAGACTTATCCACATTCATAACTCCATGTGACCTTCGAGGACCCTTATTGTAATTGCCACTTTGACCAACTCTCAAAGGCCCCTGATGCCGTTTATCCAAATTATCCATGGATGATGGAATCTCAGATTCTTCAGGTGAAGAATGTGGCAATGCAAGTTCATTTAGGTGCTCAGTGGATAGGATGAAGCGATGACCATGGGGGCATTCATGCTCAAATCCAACATACACAATAATATGTTTTAGGGAAGGGTTGAACTTACTTTTGCTACCATCATTGATATTCAATTGAATCAAATTGTTACCTATCTGTACAGTGGGGTTAGTCTCAGCGCTACCATGGTGATTTGCCCCATCTATATTCTCCACTGCTGAAGTATTCTCTTCAGTTTTAGAGACTTTTTTCTGATCATTATTGACTTTTTCTGCAGCCGAATCTCTCGATGGATTTTTGGAACCTTTATCGGCACCAACAGATGACTGTTGTTTCTTTGACTGCAACGGAGGAAATGCAGAATTGACAGGCGATCCAGCAACAACCTCAGAAAAGGGTTTTTTCATAGTGACGTTGGGCAGGCCATTACCAAAGCTGATCTTTTTATCATCTGGGTTTACATTATCCACAGCCAATGTTTGAGTTTCATTAGTTGGCCTTTCTCCCGAATGCATCAATCCAGTTTTCCTTATAGAACGTGCGTCTGTCGGGAAATCAGAATTGGAGTCTGCAGCCCCACTGCTGAGAGCACCCTGCCAAAAACACTGTACAAACGAATCATTTGGTTGTTTGTCTTTGTCAAGGACAATTGTCCATTTCATCAGGAACTTCTGATTGGCACAAAATCCACTCTGGAGCAAACCCCTATAAGGATCATAGTACTTTGATCCTCCCAATTTTACTACAATCCATGCTCCTTTCTGAGTAGACTCATTATCACTTGCTTTGGGCAGTTTATGCACCGGAAGGAGATTATCACAGTCCTCAAAAGTGTTGAATGCATTGGCAACTTCAAAATCAAAAGGGTCTGCTCGAATTCTTCGAGATCGTCCACAAGCACAAGCATGAAGAAAGACATATCCACTGCAATGTTGTTTTTCGTCATTATCATGATTCTGATGCATACACGGCTTTCCAGTCAGACTAACAGCATCACATAGCTGTCGCCCGGATTTCCAGATGGAAGTGCAATCATCCTTCAATTTTTTCATGAATTGTAGTACTGAAGGTCCCTTCACCATTGAATGGTAAAATCGTAAAGCCTTCTCCAGATGAGCTTCGTGCTGAGAAGTTGGATATGAATCAGGTAAATCCTCCATATAAACATCCATAGCAGCAGGAAGGACTCTTTGGCACCATACAGTTGAAAATTTTGTGTTCACCCCCTTGCCACTCTCCAGTAAAGACACTGCAATATCTAGTGGATCTGCACCTTCAGCCTGAGGTGGAACTCCATTTCGCTGTCTATATTTCCTTCTCCTGAAATCATGTTCCTCTATAGGCACGCGTTTTGCAGAGAGTATCCCCTTTAAAATAATCTGACTAGAAGACACCCAAACATCCAAACTTGGAAGTTCCGGAGCAGTAGCAGACTTGCCTGATGCAGCAGAAACAGCAGCAGCAGCTGCTGCAACAGCCACCATACCAACACCAGCAGCTGAGCCACTATTAGCATTGGTAACCATCCCACCTCTACCTCGTAGTATATCAGCTTGTCTAAAGATGAAATCCTTTACTGCAGTAACGTCCTCTTTGTTTCCACTCTGACTATGTTTTTCAAGCAATAGAGAATCAGGTGTTGCCTTTCCATTCAAAACATCCTCAATGAGACCACATGCATAATCAAGGGAAACGCCTCTCTGATTAGAAGATCTATCTAACAGCACAACTGCTCTTGATGCATCTAGGGTTAGTAAAGGTGCTGAGCCAGAGGAAGGCCCGCCTCTTGACCCGCTATGACTATGTTCAGAGGCAGAAAGTGCTCTACACTTTTTTATCAAGAAACGAATTTGACCTTCAAGAGCAGACAGCAATTTTTTTCTAGAACCACCCTCAGATTTATTCGCAGGGCGAGCTAGAACAACAACTGAACCAGAACCCTTTGTATGCAAAGCTGATCTACCTAAGCTGCTCAAAGCAGAAGAAGCTTCAGTGGTATCGTCTACAGCTGTACTAGGATTTGTCATATCTGAAAAATCATCTACAAAAACGAACAGTGTAACTGGAGTACACTGTCCGGGAAATAAAGAGGTGTACAAACCTAGGCCTGACATAACAGATATAGCTGAAGGGCTACGACTGGACACCCCACCACCTCTTCCTGGAGAAGCGCTTTTGGATAGAATTACAGTTGGAGATGCATGTGATGATGATGAGGGTGGCTTAGACAAGGATGAAGTTGAATTCCGTGATCTCATAAGTGGAGACAAGGCATTCTTAGCAGATTGCAACACTCGTAACCTTCTCAGCACTTCTACATCAAAGTTTGAGCCTTCAAGAATATAAACAATCACATGGCAGACCTGCAACAAGGGTGATGGGAGAGTGAGAAATTCTAAGAGTTCCTCTCAAGAAATAATAGAGCCAAGAAACTATGCCACCAAAAGTGCCAACTACTGAGAACAAGCATCTACTAAATGCTCCAATATGTATTCAGATGCGTTTTTATGTTGAACCAGTATACAATGAGAAATTGGGTGGATTAATGCAGCTACATCTTAGTGTTGGGTAAACTAAGATGTCTCTATATTGATGGAATAATAAGATTCTTATTCAATGAAAAAATTGATTGACAACCAACATCCTATTCCCATATAAGGGTGGGAGAATGAGTAACCACACCAAGAACAATATCACCCAGTGAATATAGAGGAAGTGTTCACAGTTTGTTTTACTGTAATTCCACAAGGAACACATGATATGCTCATCACGCATTCAATCCGCCCGCCCAAAGTATCTAGAATTTGTGAAAGCATAACAACACTATTATCAGCTGAAAACATCAAACAGTGATTAAAGCAAAACAGCACAACTCCCCTACAAATAAATTAAATAATTGCAACTCAGACCACTATACTTCTTATGCAAGAAGCTTCAAGACATACACATTCACACAGATTATCCAAGTACTAAGATTACACAGGGCAATCCACTTCAAAAATTCAAGAAGTGCGAAACAAAGAATCAGGAACCTTATTCACTAGCATAAAGGAAACAGCAATGTGAAGAACAAGAAACAAAATTAATAAGAGGGGGAGAAAGAGCACACAGTGAACATAAACAGCATAGCTTGAAGATCCCCAAACTCGTGCTCCTCCACCGGCGAATCAAAATCCGGGTTCGAGGCCGTCCTCTGGGAGCTAACAGCGGGGCATTTCGTCGAACACATTTGGAGGTACAGAATCCCCTTTTCCTGATCATGGTAGTATCCGATTGCCCTACTCTCGAGCCAATCCCGGAACTCCTCGCCGTCAACGGGAAGACTCTTCCGGCGATGACCCGACCCGAATGCGTCCGAATCGACGACCCGATTGATGAGCTGGGAGACGTGGCCTTCTCGGCGCCCAATGAAGCCGACGACGACGACCCCGTTGAGCTTGGAAGGGTTTGGCGGGGGGAGCGGCGGGGGAGGAGGGGAAGCGGGTGGGCGAGTGAACGGCTGAGAAAGGCGGGACTTTGACCGGTCAACTGGGGTTGAAGAAGAGGAGGAAGGTAATGGCGGTTGAGGAGGGCGTATGAGGACTCGCATAGAAGAGGGATTGCTGTGTTTTGTAGAGGTGTCCATTGGGTTTGGTGGGGTTTTCAGTTGCGAGGTTCGGCAGCCATGGATTTGGGGGGATTTGGAGAAGGAGAGAGAGCAGAGCTCTTCTGCTTGTTTTAAGAGTTGAGACCCAGTTCAGGGATTTTGGTTTGGGAAAGCCCCAAGGATTTTTTTTTGTAGTAATAAAGATGCACCTTTGCTTGCCCCTTTGCAATACTCCATGAATTTCCATTTGCATAAATATCTTATAAATTTGAGGGAATTTCAGTTATATCTATATTATTGGGGAAAAAATTAAAAATAAGATATGTGTTATTTGTAATAACTAATTCTCCATTGGCAACGGGCGCGATTTGGATGGGCACGAGTGTGGTTGTTTGTACACGGTAGTAGTTTTTGGGCAGAAATTTGCACAACTACAGGGCAAGTCCCTAGAACATAATGGCAACAACTCAAGGTTAACCATCGTAGATGGAGGGGTCGAAAGCACACTTTGAGTCGTCTAGGCTTTGATACCAATTGATGTGTCATGACTAGAAGTTGGTCCATGAGGATACCCAATAAAGACTCGAGATATTTGCATCCTTTTTCAAAAGGGTAACTGTGATAAGCACGAGGCAACGTGATGGCTTATAGGCCTCTGTGCTCGTGTGAGTGAGGGAGGAGCGAGGCTTGCTCAATACAACGAGTTATGATTGGAGTTTGGCCTAGTCGAAGACTCGAAGGAAAGGGGTGACATCGGGACAAAGGAATGTATAATCAACATCCTCGACTTTCATTAGCTTGACGTATTTGTAAAATGCATACATGGAATGTGTAAATAAAAAAAAAGTGAAGGAAACTAGGCTAAACTTAAGAGCATACACACTCGTTGGCCATTTTTTGGTCTAACTAATAAAATAATAATAAAAATGGAAAAATGTGGATGTTTGGGTTGATGACCGGCCAAACATTTGTTTGGTCTTTCTCTCACAGTTGGACAAGTGGCATAAAGTAGTAATGTATATTTAAAATATTATTTCAAGGCCATGTGGAAGGAAAAAATATTTATATTTTAAGTTGGTGACCAAAGATTTTGGGCCAACTGCTAAATATGCTCTAATGGGGGGAAATTAATTCAAAAAACCTCAACTTTTGATGAGTAATAAATGAATAACCAAAAATATTGATAGTAAGCAAAATAACCCAAACTTGTAAAATGTTTTACAAAAATATCTCTGAGCTAAATTTTTCGATCACAATCGATGGCTTGGACCCGGATAAATGACATGACAATTGAAATAATAATGACATGTCATTATTATTATGAAAAAATATAGAGGAAACTAAGTTAATTCATCTTTAAAATTTGATGTCATACATATACTCCATATTAACTAATATTTTTATTTTAGTTTATTGGTTTAGTATTTATATACATAATACATGTATATGTCTTACATAACAAATCAAGTTATGTGAAATTCTACCTATTTAACGTGTTCATAATACGTTATTAACGCTCAAAGATAAGTATCATGAAATGAAATGTGGTTGACAAATCAATGTTATAAAAAAATTGCAATAATATTCCATACGTAAATAGTTAATAATGTGGACTTGTGTCATCCACTCATAGACCTTGCTACACTTTTTAATGAAAGTATACTTTCTTCACAAAAGTATACTTTCATTGTCTTGGAATTGATGAAATATAGTTCATTTTCATCAACTCCAAGACAATGAAAGTATACTTTTGGGAAGAAAGTATACTTTCATAAAAAAGTGTAGCAAGGCCATAAAACATCGGTGTTGAAAATTAATTTCTAATTTTTTTAATCAAATATTGACATGTCATTATTATTTCAATTGACATGTTATTTATCCGGTGTCAAGTAATCAATAATAGCCAAAAAATTTATCCCATAGATATTTATTTAGCACATCTTACAAGTTTGGGTTATTTTGCTTACTATAAATATTTTGGGTTACTCATTTAGGAGCCGGTTCAAATAAAAACCCACATTATCCTACAAACTACAAACGAAGAGGAACCGTTCAATTATGTGGATGGACGGTCCTGATTAGAAGGTTTCTCCTTTTAACTTTTAAAGGCACGGGGCATTTTTGTAATTTTATTTTGCCCACCAGTCAGTGCACGCCAGCAGTCAACACGCGTTCTCCTTCAACGTACACCAGTCTGCACTGTAGCAGTCCAACACCCTCGCCCCACCGACGCAACCCACGTCGGCCGCCGTCTCTTCTCATGTCTGTCCCTCATCCGCTGGCCACTTGCCACCTTCAACCCACGTCGCTCGCCGTCACCATTCAGCTTCGAGATTTGGGTGGGTTTTCTAGGGTTATTGTTCTTCGATTGAAGTTGATGCAATGGATTGGCTTGTGTTTTGACTCTGTGATGAAGGATAGATCATTTCTATGGCTTCATATTATACTCCTTGCAAAGCATCTCCTAGCTACATATGTATTTTGTTCTCCCAAACAGTGAAACAAGAGGATAACGGGTCATGAATGCACTCACCTGATAGAGTCGCAGCTCAAAACGAGGACCGATCTCCTTTAGTTTCACTAAGTCTGGACCGCCACGTTTTTCATAGACTTGATTCCTGTAAAATTTCAGAAATAACAAAGGTCAAAGACATACATGTGGCCTGAATAAGGCATCTTGAATAAGGTTTGAGGATTGTCAAACATGGAGATCAAGTATTGATGGGAGGAGATTGATGAAGAATCCCGGAATTAGTTATGTTGGGGAAGCAACTTGTACAGATTTTTGACATGAAGTTTGTTCTGGTGGATTTTGTTGTAGCAAAGTTGATTATTGATTATAGAACTGTTCTTCACTTGATTAAAGAGATGCATTGGAATTTGTTATTCTATAAAATTGGTAAATGTTGATTGTGAACAAGGTTAATGCTGTTTGTTCTCATATTCTTGTGTGATGATTGTGAACAAGGTTTAGGATAAGTGTGTAAAGGTTAATGCTGCTAGCTTTCAGTTTGAGCACACAACAATCGATGAGAAATTCTTATTTGTTAGTGAGGTAGGTATTGGTGAATCTGATGTTGATGTTCTGAGCATGTATAGAGGGATTAGGCTACAAGTGATTTTGCTGGTTTAGATCTTATGATATATGTGAATTTGTGCTCTGTGCATTTGCAACTGAAAGAGCCTACTAAAATGTCATACGGATTATTCTACTTCTTGGTAGACTAAGTCTTGTGAATGAGCGTGACTCCTGATTGCAAAGTTATTGGTTCTTCATTCTCTATTTTGTCTGATTGGATTTATTGTTAGTCTAAGTCCACAAAATTAGTTTGGTGTTGTGCAGGATATACAACTTACTTAGCTACACTCTGGTTTGCTCTATATCTCTATTGAAAATTGGTGCTTTGCAAATTTTTTTTTTTTTTGATACAGGAAAGACATTAGGCTAGTTCTACAAGCGAGAAACTATCCTATAGCATCCGAAAGGATGAGGTCCCTAAGGACCGGATCGGAACTGAGCGAGCAAGTAGGCACCCGACAGAACGAAGCAGCGATGTGGTCTGCAACCGAGTTGGCTTCCCTGAAGACATGCCGGATCCCCCAACTCAGAAACTTGCCAAGCAACAGCTGAACGTCTGCCCGAATAAGCTCCACTTCCTAAGGGCAACTCCAATCTCCCAACACTGCATTAACCACCTGCAGGTTGTCACCTTCAATCACTAGACAGGGAATGCCACACCGGATGGCTTCCAGAATCCCCTGCCGAAGCGCAAACGCTTCGGAAAACACCACGGAACGCCGTCCGAGAAAACCACCATCAACGGCTACAATGCCTCCAACAGAATTCCTGATAACGAAACCATAAGAAGAAAAACTAACAGAATTAACGGCACCATCAAAGTTAAGTTTGAAAAAGTCGCAAGGGGGTTTGACCCATCTAACATTCCTTCTGTTGTTGGCCTGGGTCACAGGTCTAGAGCCCTCAGCTTTGTCACCTCCGTCTGATTGTTTCGACAGCATAGCTCTCTTCCAATCAGTCATCTGCTTGGATGCAAGTTCCATTGTTTCTTTGGGATTTAAATGGGGTTGGCTATTCCCATCAAAGATGTTTTTGTTCCTGAGAAACCATGTACACCACCAGAGGTTGAACATAGATTCTATTTGGGTATTATTGAGTCTAGCTCTTAATGCATTGACAAATTCCAGAGGGTAGCGAATCTGAGCATCAAGTTGTCCCACCACACGATCGATTGCGGGGTTAAGCGCAAAAAGTGCCTGACGTGCATGACTGCATTTTATAAATAGGTGAAATGCATCTTCATTCATTGAAGAGCAGAACCCACATCCTTGTGGCACTGCAATATGATTAGCAGCTAGTCTGGATTTAGTAGGTAAACCATTACGGCTTAATTTCCAAATGAAGTTTTTTTGCTTCGGTGGAATGTTTAGTTTCCATATCCATTTGAGATCGATTTTAGGACTTGTTTTGTTATCCTGAATCCATTTCATAGTGGCATTGGTAGAATACCACCCATTCTTGCTTGCTTTCCAATACACTCGGTCTGTTATGCAATTAATCGGTAAAATAATCTTGGCGATCTCATCAACATCGTTAGGATGCAGAACTTGACTCAGTTTGTGAAGATCCCAAGATTTATCGTCCCGTATGTATAAGCACACGAGTTCATCCTCATCAATCAAATGGCGGGCCTCCTCTCTAGGTTTGATGTTGATGTGAGGAACCCAACAATCCTTCCAAAACCGGATGGTTGCACCATCCCCAACTTGCCATGATAACCCCGAGAGGAAAAGATCCTTCAGGCTCATGAGTTTGGACCACTGCCAAGAAGTGTTCTGTTGTTTGTTGTAATTCCAAAGGTTTTTTGTTTTAAGATATTTTTCGCTGAAGATTTTGACCCATATGTTCCCTGGATCTGCAATAATTTTCCACAAAAGTTTCATTTGTAATGCTTGGTTCATTTCTTCCGCCTTAGCGATACCTAGCCCACCGTGATGGGTAGGCATGCAGATCGAGTTCCAGCTTATTAACGGTTTATACCCGCTAGCCTTATTCCAGAAGAAGTTGTGATTGATCTTATCAAGTTCATCATGTGTGGATTTGGTTAGGAAAAAAGATTGCATTAGGTAGTTGGGTTGTGCTGAAAGGTTAGCCTTAATCAGTGTAGTCCTGCCTTCTTGGGAAAGCGTATTAGCTTTCCATTTTGATAGTTGGTCTCTTGTTCTTGTTGTATATGCATTGAATGTATTTTTGGTAACCCTTTCGTTGATGAGAGGACACCCTAGGTATTTGTCCAGAGCTGTGGTATTTGATATATGGAGGGTTTGTCTAATCAGATTTTTGGTCACATTGTTTGTATTTTTTGTAACTTGAAACGCTGATTTATGTAGATTGACTTTCTGCCCAGAGGCTTGACAATAATCCTCAATTATGTTTTTAACATACTGACATGCATGATTGTTTGCTTTAGAAAAGATGATAATATCATCTGCATATGCAAAGAATGGGATTTTGGTACCTCCCCGTGTGATCTGAATTCCAATTCCACTTTTTGGGTTCATATTAGCCCGTTGAAGTTGCCTAGCCAGCACTTCAGCTGCCAATATAAACAGATATGGTGAAAGGGGGTCACCCTAGCGAAGACCTTTATGTGGTTTGAATTGTTCCGTTGGACCATTGTTGACAAGGACTGAGAAGGTAACCGTTTCAATACACTCTTTGATCCAAGCAATGAATTTTTCATGGAAACCAAACCTTTCTAGGACATGAGTCATGAAATCCCAGCTAACCCGGTCATAAGCTTTTTCCATGTCGAGCTTGATAGCAACCCACCCACCCAAACCTTTTTTATTCCGGAAAGAGTGTAGAATTTCATGAGCAATAAGGGTATTGTCATGTATGCTTCGGTTTTCGAGAAATGCTGATTGCATTGGGTGGATTAGACGTCCCATGACTTTTTTAAGCCTGGCTGTTAGGATTTTGGAGATGATTTTGTATATCGTGTTACACAGGCTGATAGGCCTGTAATGGTTGGTGGAGCTTGGATTGTCACATTTTGGAAGTAAGGTGATGAAAGTATGGTTGATCTGCTTGAGCAGTTTTCCAGAATGGAAGAAACTTTTCACCGCTTTAATAACATCTGGCCCTACAATGTGCCAATACTTTTTGTAAAAACAGGATGTCATACCATCAGGTCCTGGTGATTTGTCTTCTTCAATTCCAAAGCTTAACAATCATGCCCATGCATCTACTTGATCTATTTTGCAACTGAAATAGCCTACAACTTTAATATCTGTTGGAATTTTATGAACGTACCATGTATTATATTAAAGTGAACATATTGGTTAATCATCTCTAGTTGCTTAATGATTGGTCAATTACTATTTCCAACTTCCTACTTCATTTTAACATATTGGTTAGTCATCTCTAATTGCTTAATGATTGGTTAATAGCATGTTTGATGAAAGTCCCGAGTGATGACCGCTATGGTTCTGAGATTGAAATTTTATGAATGTTCTCTATTTATATGTGAACATACCTCATTTTAACGTGAACATAAAAATATGCGCTATTTATCCTGATTTTTCTTCCACTTTTTTTTGCCTTGTAGGGATCCATCGAATTCTATTGCTTTGCATTTTGAGATATCTCATTCTAATAGTATCAATAGCGTTGATGACATGATGCTTGAGAATCCGTATCTAAGTGATTATTATGAAGTTTGTTTTTCTCAAGGTGGTTTGTTTTTCCCGGATGATTTGAGACCAGTTGTTGGCATGACATTTAACACACTAGACGAGGGAGTTAGATTTTACAAAAACTATGCATTTGCTTGTGGGTTTGACACATGTATGGGCTCAAGTCGTTATGACTCCACAAGAAAAATATGTTTTTTGAAGTATGTACTCTGCAATAGGAAAGGCTATAAGGATGGAAGTAAAAATACCGGTCAATGCACAAGGTCTTCTACTAGAACTGGTTGTATTGCCAGATTTACTCTTAAGTTTGCCTTTAACGTTGGGTACTCAGTTTTTGATTTTGAAGAACGCCACACTCACAAACTTGTGATAGAAAGTCATCGACAGTTCATGAATACGAGGAGAAATCTCAACGTTGGCCACAAAAAGTTTGTTCTTAATTATGCACAGGCTAATATATGTCCTTCATTGGTTCATCGTCTTTATAAGAAGCTTGTGGGTGGTTACACACGTTGGAGCTTCTATTGTGGATTTCAAAACCCATCATCGAGATATGTTGTCTTATATAAATGACTCCGATCCTCAGATGCTCATAAACCACTTGTCCAAGAAAAAAGAGTTTTCCCCTGCGTTTTGCTTTGATTATGACGTTGATTTTGCCGGCCGCTTGTCGCGAGTGTTTCGGTGTGATCCTATATTTCGGAAGAATTTCACTTTTTTGGTGAGGCTGTGTCTTTTGATGCAACATATGGGACCAACAAGTAATTTTGTAATGTCTTACATGCACCTAGTCTTGTTTTTTTTCCCATCAATATGTAAATAAAAATTCTCTATTTGTCATATAATTAATGCATGAACTTGAATGCCTTAGAAATTTAGTAATTATTTTTTTCTCTATCTCTAGTTGCTATCTTTATCGAATTATCTCACAAATGCAGTGAACGTCATACTCAGATACGTGAACGCCATACTCATATACGTGAATGTACTATTTCATACCTCAATTGTCATTTGTTCTTGTGTCGGCAGTTTTTATGTTTCCTTTCTACTCTCTTCACTGCCCTTTGTCATTGTGACCGTGACGTCTATGGGCTCTCCACAACATGCCCATGTCCAAAGGATGCGGAGTGCTTGTCCTCAACTTTTTGTCTTTGCTTGAGCCTTACATCATCCCATTCTTTGAAAGCTGATTTATGAAGTATGATATTTCTAGTTCCGCATTGCACCATTCACACTTTTCATTCTCTTCATTGTCGACATTCTCTTCGGCGTCGAGAAGATGACATGATTCGTAGCATTTAACACAATTTTTCCTAAAACACTAGACCTCATCTGATTAGAAAGCCATTTTGAGGCAATCAAAATACAATTGATATTGGCCTCTTGGCAGGATGTTCCACCCCCTCCTATTTTTTTTGGAGTGACAAATCCTATATGTATTCCTATTGAATTCATTTTGTTTTCATTTTTTGGGGTCTCAAAAGTGCTAACAAGTTCTCTAAGTCATTTTAAAATTTTCCTATTATTATCCTCCTTATTTAATGATTTTTTCTTTACTACACATGAAAATTTTATCTCAATTCTTGTATTTGATAGCTTAAAAGTATGAAAATAAAATTTCTGAAGACCCTAACACAATCTATAATTGATCGGTTTAGAATAAGACCCTAAACCTCTACCCCTTTCACCGCCTCCACCTATTCCTGGTCCTCGCAGCCCAAGCGACACTACAAAACTAGCCCAGTGTTAATATTGCTTCTGCTCAGCATCAACACATCTACGGCCCAAAACGTTTCGTTGAACGTCTCGTGGGAAAACACCCAGGCGAGGTGGCTATTTGGGCCAGACATTTTCTATACTTTCGACAAATTTCGAGAGTTTGTGGTTAGGAATGGCGTGTTCGGATCCCTTTTCACTTTTTGACAATTATAGTTCTCAAAAAATTCTGTTTTTATATAGAGGAAAAGCTGACAAAGCTTTGTAATCATTTATGTGAAGGTTGTAGGGGCGTGGATGCTTTTGAAAGTTAGAGAAAAGTAAAGATTTGGGTTCAAATTTATGGTAGATTGGGGGTCAAATCGGATTTGGGTTAGATATATTTTAGATAGAATGCCAGATTGGGTTTGGTTCACAAATATTGGAGATAGGGCGTTAGGTTGGGGTTGGGGTAGATTCACCCGAGTGATGATTTTTTGGGGAAGGCTCAAAGGGTAGACTATAGGTGTTGAGGAGCTCATTGGAGATCAGGATCCTCCCCCTCTCGAAGATGATTCCAGCGGAACATATGAGATTTTTGAGGCTTTACAATTTGCTTGGAAGCAAGAATTGCTAGGGAAAGGGAGGGTGGTGAAACTTCCTCTGAATCTAATTGAACTGTTTTGTCGTGGTACTAGTTTTTTGAGGCTTTATATATGTATATTTCGCATGCAATGCTGGTGTATTTATGAGCATTCAAATGTGAGAGACAAGTGTTCTTGGTGGGGTTGACTAAGATGTCTGATGGATGAAGGGAAGGGATGCTTTAGTGTCGAGAGGGCTTGTAGATGGATGAATGTGGGAAATAAGGTTTTTTTGTGTTTACAAGATTGTTTATTCTATAACCCAAACTTTTGATGAGTGTTAAATGAATAACCCAAAATATTCATAGTAAGCAAAATAACCCAAACTTGTAAAATGTGTTAAAAAAATATCTCTGAGGTAAATTTTTTTTATCAAATATTGATATGTCATTATTATTTCAATTGTCATGTTATTTATCCGGTGTCAAGGCATTGATAATAACCAAAATATTTATCCCATAGATATTTATTTACAACATCTTACAAGTTTGAGTTATTTTGCTTACTATCAATATTTTGGGTTATTCATAAAACACCCATCAAAAGTTTGGGTTATTTGAATTAATTTTACCACTTAATGGGCTTATTCTATCTTAATACGTTGTCCTCTTAAGCATAAGAGAGACACACACCCAAAATTCTAATAAATGGAAATAAAAATACGTTCTAAAATAGTGAAATATATAATAAATTAACTGAGTCTTAAGCCAAAGGGGAACACCAAGGTCTAAGATGTCTCGGCCTAGCAGGGGTTCGGGCTTGGTCCAAGACCAGGTTGTATCACTCCTTGTCATCACATGTATAACTTACAAGACCTACAGTAGCTCTAGCAACTCTAGATTTAAATTCTTTTCTGCCATCTACAAACTTGAGTTGGTCCGTTTTAGTGGGAACGAGGGCCTTTTCAAAAACCTAAGAAGTAGAAGCAATAAGAGGGGGTGATAACTTATGATTTTGGGCATTGGTATTTGGTATTGTAGTTGCAAAAATTGTACAGAGAAATTACAAAAAGAACAATAACGTAAAATTTTAAAAGCGTGCCTTGTATATTCATGGATGCAATTTTAAAAGCATTCATTGTTGTTTTAGGAAAATAGAACAAAAGCTCGTAATAGTAGAGATGAGGATCTTAGATGGATGTGTGGCCACACGAGGATGGATAAGATCAGAAATGATGAGATCAGGGGCAAGGTGAGGGTAGCGAGTATAGGAGACAAGCTTCGGGAAACGAGATTTCATTGGTTCGAACATGTTCGGAGGCGGGGCCTTGACGCTGCAGTTAGGATATTTAACTGTGTGAGTGTCTGGATTTAGGGGTCTGTCGGAGGGATAGAGGTCGGTCGAATAAGCGATGGATGGATAACAAAAAAGCCGGATATCAGCTTGTTAGGGATTTCAGTGGACCTAGCTCAATGTAGAGAGAGTTGGAAGGAGAAGATTAGAGTGGTAGACAGCTAAGCGTCATAATGATGGAGCTTACATTCTTGTGTGTTTGTCGGCTCAGCTTTTTTACCTTGATATAGTTTGTAAAGTTGGTTTGTTGAATTACTCTTGGATTTTCTCGGATGCATTCCATCCAGGTCTAAAATGTCCTCATCCTGATCCCCCAGACCTTACAATCACGGGATTCACTAGGTAATTGTTGTTGTTGTTTTAGAAAAATAAAGTTTGGATGGATATCAGATTATTAAGCTTACTTATTTATTTTTATTTAATATATACAATAGTTCTTTAATTATAAAAAATTGGTTCACTGATTCAATGGCTAGAAATTTACACCGCAAGACGACTCATGTCGTGTTGTTACGGCCAAAATCCCTCACTTATGTGTAAGAACTTTTATGGCTCCCTATGTGCAATCTTACACGCCTCATATAATTTATAAGAAGATTTTACATTCCTCTTCAAGTTTATAAGATGATTGATCACATCTGGGAAGCCTCACGAGGAGGATCACACACGTCACTTCGAGCTTAACCGGGGTAATTGAATGCACCCGTTCAATTCTTGTAAGATGACCATACTCGCCTCTTCATTCCACATCGAGTTTATCCAATGCAATCCTCCAAGTCTTTCCAAGGTGCATCGAGAATGTCTTGGTAAGCTTCTAGCCTCAAGATGATAAACGTGTCACGCTTGCACTGCATTGGGATGATTAAATGTGTCACATGTATGAGTGCGCTTCAACCAACTATCAAAGAAATCATAGCAACCTACCAATTTGTTGAACTAACAAAGGAAAAACAATTGCAACGATTCGACATGAGCTCTTATCAAAACAATGTCGAGACAAAATTTGGTCCTAAGTGAAACTTAATCAAACCTTAGAGGGATCCTCATTGGATGAAAACCTCACCCATGAGAAGAGTAATTCTTTTTTCTAAAACTTCTTAAATCGATCACTTTCAAAATCCTCGACTACTTGGCTCTACTTTCCTATGCGTCGTTGCTTGGTTGACCGCACTTGGTCCGTTGTGTGTTCACATGGTCGACTTCTTTCTTTAAATAAGGAAATAATAAACCTTGCATTACAATTCAACTTCCAAGATTTGTGTTCATAAGCTACAAACATATTTGAATAAGAAACACATATATATAATGCATATATGTTGTAGAGAATATATTTTCTCTTTACCAATTAAAACACTAGAAATGCTTTCTCATTATTAGAGAAAATGTTAACCTTAAGTTTTATCTTCTCCAATACTGTTTCTTGCACATTACGAGAGGCTTATAAGAAATAAAATAGAGTTATCTTAAACTAATCGACCTAAGTTCTTCAATTTACAAATCCAAATATAGGGCTGAACATCGGTTCAAAACCGATCCGAACCGACAACAACCGAACCAAACCAAAAACTGATTTTGGGAATATTTTGAACCGAAAACCGAACGTGAAATATGTCGGTTCGATTCGGTTTGGTTTCAGTTAAAGTCGGTTCAGTTTAGGTTAAAACCGAAAAAACCAAATTTTTCACGATTGAGAAGGGGAAGACTCGGGAGGGTGGGGGCCGAGGAGGTCGATTATGGGGGAGGAGTTCAAGGCAGCCTGTAGAGGCGCAGAGGAGAGGAGCTGATGCGCTCTCGTCCTTAGGAAGGCACGAGAGTGTGATAGGATCGCTAAGATTGTCTTGAGAGACTCTTCGGAGTTTGCGGAAGCGAATGATAAGCAGCCTCCAATGTGATGGAGATTGGTGTTTTGAGGTTTCACAAATGTTATGGTACGAACGAGAGAGAGAACAAACACATTAGCTGTTCTAGGGCGCGAGCTGGGCTCAGAATAAGGGTGAACGCATGGTTTGGGGTTAGGAGATACTCGACTAATCCAAACAATTTTGTATTCAATTATGCATTAAAATTCAAGTGTTACAACTGAGAGGCTTAAATAGAAGAAGCTAATCCTAATCTAGAGAGAATTCTATCCAATGCAAAAGATAGAGGTTTCTCTTAACAAAAATCAAACAAAGATAGAATTAAGTGAGATATGCGAATTTACTAACATTAAGCCTAATTAGTATATCTCCAAAAATCCAAAATAAAATAGAGAATAGTATTATATCTAGCTAACTAAGGATAGGTGGCTTGGTGAGCAAGCCTAGGCTTCGGGCCGTGACCAAGGGTGGGCCGGGTCGAGGACTCATTCTCTCCATCGCATGCCTTGGAACACACGGGACACGGCCGGGACGTGGACACGGGCGCGTGGAGTGGGCCGCACGGAACGCGGGACGCGGAGAGAGACTGGCGCCTTGGAGCGCACGGAACGCGGCCTGGAACGCGGGACGCGTAGGGACGTCATGGAGCGCAAGGCAGGGAGCGCATTCCGGGGCGCGTGCGATTGTTGGAGCATGCTGGGGCACGAACACGGACACGGCCTGGAGTGATGGGGCGCGTTCCGCGTCACGGCCGCATAGGAGTGCGAGGCCGGCCTAGGACGCGAGTGGGGGCTTGGCCATGGGGCCAACCGGTACCTCTAATCTTGGCACACCGTCTTCATGGAGGTAGGTGATGGTGATGTGCTTGGACGTGTCAATGGAACCCATGCTCGCCATGGCTCGTGCGATGTGGGAGTGGGTGGCTCGGGCCACTTGCTTGGCACGGCTCCTTGTGATGAGGCTGTTGGAACGCCACGTCCTCCTCGTCCTTAGCCGACATGGTGGGCTTGAGCGCATCAGGAGCCGTTCGAGGACAGAAGAGGCGGAGACCAAGGAGGCGGGAGACTTTAAAGAAGGAAAATGAGGAGGCGGACCGAGTTGGTGGAGGAGGTCGACAGGCGATAACGACGAGACGGCGACGCGACAGGACCATAGGACGTCGGGAGGGCCAGTCCGGCCGGATGGGAGACTATGGAGGCTGATTCGCCATATTTTAGATGCCTTATCTCTGTATTTTTAGGATGATTTTGAGTGTTCTAGGCTAGCCTTTAGGCATATTTGTTAGATCAAGGCCGAAGACACAAAAGTGCTTAAAGTGAAGATTTTACGGAGTTGAAGTCGTCTGCAGAAGAACCGCAGATGCGGAGCCCAAGGCGCGACCGCGGAATAGCAACAAAGAGTTGGACATGTGATGAAGTGAAGGCCGCGACCGCGGGCGATGAGCTGCGGGCGCGGTAGAAGCAGCGAAGTTGAAGACGGAGAATTGCCTTGACTCGCGACCGCGGGTTGGTGACCCGCGATCGCGGGTGGCGTCTAGCGGGATGTTCCGCTACTTATCTTGTTTCCTTATATCTTTTATATCTTTTTAGTATTTTCGGATAGATGTTTTTCCGAGACTATTTATAGGGTTTTTAGGTTGAATTTTCTTCATAACTCATAACTCATAGTTTAGATTCCACTTCTTCTCTTTTTAGGTTTTTAGTTTAGTTATGGAGAGCTAGTCTCCTTGAGTTTGTTCAAGGGAGACCCTCTGATGTATGAACTCGTGAGGTTTTGGTAATTGATTTCTATCATTTGGTTAATATTAATTCTCTTGTGCTTCATTATTATGAATGTTGATTATTTCTCTAGGAGTAGCTAACCTATTGAATTGATTGATGTTCTACCGTTGGATTGGGTTTGGACTGTGGACAAAACCAATATGTGAAAACAACTTAACCTAGACCTGTTATCTATATATGCAACTAGGATTAAGAAGAGAATTGATTGTTTTATCTTGCAATTGACTCGTAGCTTGATTGTTTGATATTATATCCTGCATATCCTTGTTCTCTATGCTAATTTTAGATTAAGCGTCCTTGCCTAGGATTATAGAATTGCTTGGACCGTGGACTTGCGATTGTTAATGATTAGGATAGGAATTAACCATAGGTGTGAATGAAATCAATGGATGAATCTATGATCGAGTGATTATTTCAGAGTGGATCTTTTGAATGAACTTGTTTCCCATATTTGATTGTTTGTTTATTTGTTTTCTAGGTTAGTTTAGTTTAGATATCTCTTTGATTTCCCCCCATATCTTTAGTTGATAATTATATTAATTCTAGAAGCCTTAGTTCTCTTGGGTTTGACCCCTTACTTGCATGCTATACTAGTTTGTAGTTTGAGTTATTTATCTTTGATCTTGGCACGACGACTTTAGCCGAGTCAGAGGCCGACAATGGCGGAGGCCGACAACGGTGGCGGGCCTGGCGGCAAATCCGAGTCAGAGGGGAGTTGGGACGGGAGGCGGCGCCCAAAAAGAAAGTCTGGGTTTGAGGGTTTCGACCAAAAAGAAAGTGTGAAATGTGAAAGTGAAACATGGAAACATGTAATCCTAACGCCCACATTTTTATTTTTTTTTATTTTTAAAAAAAATTCGGTTTAACCTAACCGAACTGTAAAAAACCGAAACCGAAACCGATATTTTCAAATTACTTGAACCGATAACCTAACCGACTATCAGGCACGGACCAAAGGGCGGGCTGGGGTAGGCTCCAGCCCACCCTAAAAAATTAGAAAAAATAAAAAGTAGGGTAAATTAAATAATAAAAAATAAGGTAAATTTAGTACTAAACTAGTTAAATCAAAGTAATTTAACCCACCCAAATTATTTTAATGATAATTAGCCCACCCTATTTTGGATTCCTGGATCCGTCCCTGCCGACTATCCTCGGTTTCGGTTTGGTGCGGTTCGGTTCGATCGGTTCTGTTAAAATTTTCGATTTTTTCGGTTCGGTTAAAAAATTTCGGTTTTTTCGGTTTTTTCGGTTGGATGCTCATATCCAAATAGTTATCCCAACTCCTTTATTACACTATTGATTGGTCCAAGTGTGTCATGCTAATAAGGTATGCAGAACTTGTCAGAAAGAAGACACAAAATGAAGCGATAAAAGAGATTAGGTTAGTAGAAAATAGTGAACTACCTAAGGAAAAGTGAAATTGATTAATTGAACTATACTATTCAATCTAGTTGAACGTTAGGACCGAAACAGGGGGACACTATGCGCCCATGCCCCTTGTGTGTAGATCTGAAGCATATGTAGAAAGTCATGGATGGAGCTAAAATACAAATATTAAGGGGTCCAATTTTCTTACATATATATAATGAATTTACAACATATAATAAGATTATAAAAATTAGTTTATTATATTAGCATTTGAATTAAATGAAAACTTTTCTTAATCTATAAACCGTAAACAGTGAACATGAGCTAGAAATACACGAACATGAAATAGATATACATGAACACAAAACCGGAAATACATGAACTCCAAAAATGTTTATGATTTTGTGTTATTATGTTATTATGTATAGTAATCTGGTTCATAATACATGATATTGTGAATTTGTGTTATTATGTATTAATACGGTCCATTATAAAAACATGATTTTGTTCACATATTTCTTCATATTATTCACATATTTATGTATTTTGTTCACGTTTTCAGTTTATAGGATAAGAAAAGTTTTTACCGGAATCAACATCATTATGTTATATAAAATATTTTATACCCTTAACTCTATCAAAATCTTCAAATAGCTGTCTAGAAACTTATTATATTGCAAATATTTATAACTTTTTTTTTCTAGATATCCTATTAAAGTTTAAAATATATCAAAATGAAGCCCCTAAGAAGAAGAATATATAAACCGAAAAACATTTGGATGGGGGGCATGCCCCTACCGACCCCAAAATAGCTCCGTCCTGAAGGCTCAAATCTATATATAGATCGTTGAGTAAGATGAACAACACTTTAACTCGTTACCAAAACATAATACTCTCTCCGTTTTACAATAAGTGTCGTTTTAGCTCTTAACACAGTTTTTAAGAAAAGCAATCATTCACTTTAAAACTTACAACTTTTTCTTAATATTACCACTCATTACATTTTTTTGGCCAATGAATGAACAACTTTAGTCAACCAATACACATTCCAATAAAAATTATCATGATTCACCCCTAATAAATCACTTTGAAAACCTAAAACGACACATATTATGAAACAAATTTTAAGTGCTAAAACGACACTTATTGTGAAACGGAGGGAGTAATATATGTAGAAACGGCTATAGTTACACTCACACATGCAATTTGCAATTGCAACAAACAAGAAAAGATCGCCAAATACACGTTAGCTCAGCTAGCAATGTGTGCTAAGCTAGCGGTTCAAAAAAGGGGAAAAAAACGCCGGATTATATTTAAAAAAAAAACGAAAAAAAAAAGAAATATTTAAAAAGAAAACAGCATCCCAAATTGCTCATCCCTCTCAATCTTCATTTTGACGATGATGTTATGCATAATTTGGCGTTGATGCTCAAAATGATTTGACTCAGAAGTATGAAGATGGGCCCAAGTTGAAAGGATCAAGACCGTCCATACCGGAGACACGTGGCATCGATCCGAACATTGGACTATGCACATAGCCAGCAGTGGCCGAGTCAAACCCCAAATACGACGCCGTTTCAGCCCCTCCACACATCATCGAGTCAAACTCACCCACATTATAATTAGTGCTAGACGAGCCCGCCAACTGAGTCAACGGGTCAACGACCCACATGGGCTGGTGATCGTCTAGCTGCTCCGGAAGCGGCGGCAGCTCCGACGAGCTAACCGCGTTTCCGTAACTATTACTCATATTGTAACAAGAGGCACCCCACCCAGCAGCCTCTGCCTGGTCGAACTGAAGATCAGGCAGAGGCTGTTGGTGTTGGAAGTGCTGGTGACGATGATGCTGATCCTGCTGCTGCAGTGCCTGGTGGTGGTGGTGGGGGTCGTCCGGGGAGAGGATGTCGGTGACGGAGGAGGTGCCCGGGCCCATGTCAGAGTAGACGAAGTTGGTGCGGGCGCGGGGCCCGCGCATGGACCGGGAGGCACGGTCGTACGCCAAGGCCGCTTCCTCCGCGGTGTCGAAGGTGCCGAGCCAGTGGCGCTCCTTCGTGGCCGGGTCACGTATCTCGGCCGCGTACCGGCCCCACGGCCTGCGCCGGACGCCCAAGAACTTGATCTCGCTCTTGCTCTGGCTGCTGCTCATGTTGGTGGAATTAATGAGTATGTAACTAGACGTTGATCAAAGTGAAATTAATTAAGATTTGAAGGAATCTTGTGTGAATGTGGGTTAGATACTAGCTTGGATGTAAATAGGCAGGTTTTTGTGTGTCTGTTGGTGAATGCATGTTCAATGCGCTATCTAGCTATATATAGCGATCAAAAGGTGTTCACAATATGCTTATATTTTTCCTGTATACTAGACGACGAAAGCATATAATCATGCCTAGAAGGGGCTTTTTTAACTTAAAAAATATATGTATATGAAGGTGAGGTGATTATTATATGGTATATGTTGAGGTATTTTAGTTTTGTGAATTAGCACTTTCATTAATTATGTGTGAGGACTTGCTTAAGAATGTGTATGATATAGCCACGATTTTTTGCAAATATAAAGTATTACAATTTCTTTTTAAAGGATTTACCCATTTTTTGTACAGGATTTTTGTTTTATGCTTAACTCAAAATATAAAATAATAAAGTTTCAAAATCTTCCTAGCATATACTGCTTAATTTTTGGTGATTAAAAATGACATGCATGTTCTAGTTAGATACCCTCGAGTTATTCATTAATTCTCAATCACTAATATACTATTCATTTTTGCAAAATTAAAAAAAAAACACACAAAAGGAATATTGTGTACGTTGATTACTTAAAATTAAGGTGTAGTTAAATAATCGGGATTAAGAGACTTTCCCTTGTTCTTTTATTAATTTTTTTTAACTTAGAAAGTGGGATGAATCCTCTACTTGCATGTGATCGAGTTCTTGTTCTCTTTATGCTAATCATATACTTTGCAATTAATTAGTGGATTGATTAAATATAGGCTGGAGAAAAAAACAAAATCTTTGCTACATTATTTTTCCCAAATGAACACTTTCCCGTTTAATTCCTTTTAAAAAATCTAACGCTTTTTCGATCCAAATGGTGTGTACCACCGTTGGTGAATTGAACCAACTCTTTTGTTCTGTTGCAGTTTTGTATAATGGAGGAAATTTGCAATGTCATAATCGTCCGTTAATTCATACATATATAACAAGATTATCACATTCACCCACTAGCTAATTAAGCTGAGCTAGCTCATGACCCTTTGACTGATACGATCGATCTCCCAAGAAAACAAAACAACAAAAACTATGGTTTTGAAATATAGGCTTACGTTAGACAACAAGAAGTCAAGTTGCTAGACAAGACGACCAACTTGGCCGAAATCAACTTGGACACTATATAATGTGAGACACGTACGACTTAAAGAAAGAGCAACCTAGAAAATATAAAAGCAATTAAGAATGAGCAACTCGATCGATCGATCAATCGCACAACTTGACTTTGCCTGATAAATATGGACTAATTAAGTTTTGATGATAATAAATGTTATATTTAATCGTTTGTATATTTACATAGTATTTCAAGATCAAACAGGTTTAACAAGAACGAACAGAAATAAGAGAACACAAATGAAAGATAACATGTCATTGATTTATGAAAAAAAACATTTTTGGTGGAAAGATATAACTTTTAGCAAATGAATAATATTATATATATATTAAGGATTTGAATCAAGTGAAAACTTTTCTTAACATATAAACTATATCATGAATATGAAATAAAAATACGTGAAATGAAATAGATATACGTAACGTGAACACAAAATAGGAAATACGTGAACTCCAAAAATATTTGTGATTTTATGTTATTATGTTTAGTAATTTGATCCATAATGCATGATTTTGAGAAATTTTGTTATTACATATATTAATACAATTCCTAATAAAAACATGATTCTGTTCACATATTTCTTCCAATTGGTCACGCATTTATGTATTTTGTTCACGTTTCTAATTTATAGGATAAGAAAAGTTTTTACCGGAATCAATCTCTATTATGTATACTAATCTGATTCATAACATGTGATATTGAGAAATTTCTTATTATATATATTAATAAGATTCATAATAAAAAACATGATTTTGCTCACACATTTCTTCCTATTACTCACATAGTTATGTATTTTGTTCATGTTTTTAATTTATAGGATAAGAAAAAATTTCACTAGAATCAATCTCATATATTAAACCTAAATCTTCTTCCATAACATACGACTAGACTCGAATGTCATGCCGTCAATTATCAGGTGTGTGTCAAATTAAAACGAACCATTATCATGCAATACGTACGTAGCACTATTTTTTTTGGTCGAAATACGTACGTAGCACTATTATATGTGCATGCATTTTCATTTCTTATGTTTAAGATTAGTAACTTTGTTTTTCAAATAAGTGGTTTGAATCATTTCGCAATTAATATATATATCGAATGTACGTACGAATAGATGGCTTGTTTTTTTTTAATCACATACGGAGTACTTATAAAATGGTCCGGACATTACTCTGGATCTATTTTTCTAGTCAAAAAAATTAAACAAATAGCATGATTGATTTGTTGGAATTGAAATCTAATCTAAGAATCAAAAAAGGGTCGGATCGAGAAATAAGATTTGACTGAGTTGATGAAATGATGGAAAGCATGAGTTGAAGAGGGCCCGGTCAGCTCCATACTTGTATAATTACGTCAACTCATGCTTCTAAAGCTTCAAGGTCTCACTAAATGCACTTATTACCTTATCATGCCTCTATACTAGTAACAATTATATAGACTTTCATTCATAATTGTCCATGAAATCCCGGTGGACCTAAAGAACAGGTGATGTGTCGGGTAAATTTAATCACGTTATTTTGTATATAAGATTGGGATCCATCTTCTAATCCAAAAACTTGAGTCAATGGGTAAGGGCTATACCATTCTTTATATACTAGTGAGTTTTGATTTGTCTTGTCAATGTGTGATTCAGTTATATCTCTAGTACGCCCTCTCAAGTGGTAACTAGTTTGTCCTAATTAGTACTTGGACATACGGGTCTAGCTTCCCAATCTGAACGGTAACATCTCAATCTCTTCTAGCCAACTCGAACGCAATGAACGGGCGGAGTTCGTATCGCTAAACCCAAGCCCAAATAGCAAGGAATAAGTGGATTCAGACCAGACCTACTCTGATATTATTTGAAATTCCGGTGGACCAAGAGAATCGGGTAACGTATCAGGTAAATTTAACCACTTTATACATACGGTTGGGATCTACCTTTTATCTCAAAAGCTTGAGTTGATGCACTTGAACTCACTAGTTGAGCATTCATGAGTTTATCACGAGGTCTTGGGTTCAAGACTCCAGGTCGGCGGTTAGCCGTCTTCTCTTTAGAGAAGGTTAGTAACCAGTTCTCATCTCCTATGGATGCTTTAGACGAGTCCAAAGAGTACATGTAACAACCCTAATCCTTACCTTATTATATACTATATATAATGGAATAATCTTTCTAAAAACTATATTTCATACGGAGGTGGCTAAATGATTGAATGTATATGTGGGTGGCTAAATATAAGTTTCCATAATATTTAGTGACATTTTATATTGATGTCACTTAATATCTACAACGTTTAATAATAGTGATGCAATGGTTGATGATACATTATATTGATAAAACTTTATATTCATTTGTTTGATTATATTTTGCATCGTCGAATGTTACCTCGATTGATGTTGTTTTATATTAATAAAATTTTGGATGTTGATGTTTTTAATTGGCTTAAAACATATCTAACCTCCTGAAACTTATACAAATTTGTCACTTAGACATCTCACCTTTGATTTGGACATATTGAGTACATGAACTTATATTTTAAGACCTATTGAACACCTGTTTGTTAGCGTGTGTAAAACAATTTGCCACCATATGTCGCCGCGTGTTTAAGTGAGAAATTTGTGTAAGTTCAAGGGGTTAGATAGGTTGTAAGCAGGGACGGACCTATTCAAGGCCCACTGAGATTTCCAAAAAAAATAAAATTAAAATAGCCAAAACAACTAGTGTGCGTTCTCCAATAACCCCCACCAGATTAGAGACACCAGTTTGTTTCATTATTTGATTTTTTTTGTTTGATTTTTCTTTCTGCTTAGATTAGGATTAAGTTAGGATTTGTTTTTAGTTTTAATTATTAAAGACCGAGAAAATGAAAGCTATTGAATGAATTATCTACAAATTTAGGGTTTTTTTGTTTGATTTTGAGATAATGAAGAGATTTGTAACTTGTTTGAAAGATTATATTGCTCTTGAATGGTATTTTTTTTCAGAATGAAGAGATTTTTTTTTGCCTATTGAGAGTTTACGATATTTTACCCCCTCTGGGATAAATTCCTGCGTCCGCCACTGGTTGTAAGCTGTTTTTAATTAATGATGATATGGTTTATAATTACTTTATAATGCTGATATTTTAATTGGCTTATGAAACTCACAGAAGCTAATGTTGGACCAAATGTATGAGTAATATAAACAAAATTTGATAGTGGAATAATGTTAACCACTTAACAAGATGTATAAGAGATATCATTCCCTCGTAGAGGAGTTTGAATACTTTTTTAAATTAATGATTTTATACAAACCACGATGATGGGATTTCACAATAGAGCTCTTTGTCGAAAACCACCTGTATGATAGGCCATATTGCGCTTAACCACCCGCTCAATAACTATTTACCGTAAACCACCCGTATAATGTGTTCCGTTAGCAAATGACCACCCCTAGTCATATGCCGTTAAATTTTCGTCAAGTGTGTGTTTGAGAAATTACGTTTGGTGCCCTTAAGTTTTTGACTTTTCCAAATGGTGCCCTAAAAAAAAACTTATTCCGCATGGTACCCTCAAACTTTTCAGAAAGTTCGCCCCGTACCCCTGAACTTTTATAAAGTTCGCCGTATGCCCTTTCTTTTATTTTTCCTCAAAATTTTCGTTTTTTTGCGGTTTTTTTGTTACGAAAAATTATTATTATTATTATATTAGTGACTATAAATGAATAAAATAAGTGAAACAACTATATATAGAAAAGTTTGCATCCTTTTTAATTTTTTATTTAAAACTCTTTTTCATGTAATGTAAAAAAAATATTATTGTGTTTTATTAACATAGTGTATTAAAAAAATACAACCACTTTAATATTTAATTTGATTTTAATCAAATAGTATAAAATTTATCATAAATTAAACTGGTACACATTAAATAAAAAAAGTGTGTTAGTTGTATTGGTTAATTATTAGTATTTTCTTAGAAAGATTCAACTCTAATTTGTATATTCATCTCAAATATTACTTGGTAGGTGTTCTTAAGTAGATGTTTTAAATTACTTTTATATATTCACCTACTTAATTATTATTTTTCGTAACAAAAAAACCGCAAAAAAACGAAAATTTTGAGGAAAAATAAAAGAAAGGGCATAAAGTAAATTTTTTAAAAGTTCAGGGGTACGGGGCGAACTTTCTGAAAATTTTGAGGGTACCACGCGGAATAAGTTTTTTTTTAGGGCACCATCCGGAAAAGTCAAAAACTCTAGGGCACCAAACGTAATATCCCAAACACACACTTGACGGAACTTTAACGGCATATGGCTAGGGGTGGTCATTTGCTAACGGAACCCATTATACGGGTGGTTTACGGTAAATAGTTATTGAGCGGGTGGTTAAGCGCAATATGACCTATCATACGGGTGGTTTTCGACAAAGAGCTCTTCACAATAATCTAAACTTATTTCGACCAAAAAAAAAGTAAATCTAAACTTATTAGTCTAAGAACATGCACACACAATTAACACTAACACAATAGCAAACCTTACTTCTTCTCCTTAGTTCGTACGACCACTCGGATGGGTGATGGTGATCGGTGACGTCCTTCAACTACCTAAACCTAGATGTATTTATAGAGGTTAACCCACATGAGATATGAACTGATTTGTTTTGAACTAAATTAGTTATTCTAATGTGATATATTTCCTAATCAACTTATCACAATCTTATTTTCCTAACCCTAGAAACATATACTCCTTACACCGCAAGTTTAAGCTCTAAGAAATCAGATTTCCTATCTTAAAGTAACAACTTGATTTCAATTGTATTATCTTTCAAGATCATATCCTTTTCAGCAATCTTATGTGCTTCCTTAATTAGCAACAAAGAGATGGCAAATTGTTGTTTCTTGCGGTGTTCCTCCACACCAGTGATATTAAATCTAACTAGTCGTACCCGTCGTGCATGGCACGACTCGTGTTTATAATTTTTTGAATATATAAATAGAATATTAGTGTGAAAATGTATAATAAAAAATTTGACATAATTTAATTTCATGGAATATTAGAAATCTTTAATTGTTCTATAATCGATTAAGAATATATTGCTATGCAAATCACGTACTTATACTTTATAGTCGATTAAATCGGTGTCCTCGGTCACGAACAAAGCTCTTTGTTCTTGCCACCTTAATTTAATTTGTTATTATTTGTTATGTGCCTGACACAAAGAGCTCGTTTTCAGAAAACCAACATTAGATGATGATGATTGCAATAATCATGACTTGATAGCATTCTCAATGATTGCATGTTATGATCACCTTAAGATTTTCAATCATATATGTGCAACGTACTCCTTTTCCTTTTCCATGTCATAATTTTAAGTTTATTTTTATCTTTAGCTATGGAGTGATCGATCGATCGAGCGTAGTATTATACAGTATATCATCTCTTGCTTGATCAATCCAACGACGTCCAGGTTCAATGAGTTGATCAATTAAGCTATTTGTTTATCAACTAATATTAGATGCATAATTAATGCAATATTATTATACAACTATTTCTTTCATAATTGGTTAGAGTTAAAAAGTATATAAAAATAACAAGAGAAATGATCATGATTGAGATCCAACCTTTATGAGAATGAGATTAAAGTTACTTTCAATTAATATAGATCATTAGTCTTGACATGGGTTGGATCGATTGTGCTAGAAATATAGGTGTGTGTTATCTTCATATATGAATAGTAAATCGGAGGTTTGGAGGTCTTCCGATTGATGGCGGCTTTCTTGGATGGCGCACTGTGTTATAGTCCGAAGCGTTGAGTCTTCGACAGGGGATTCTAGAAGTTATTCGCCTTAACTTCTTCCATTTACGTATTGAAAGTGACAACCTGCAGATTATCAATGTAGTGTTTGTGACTGGAGTTGCCCTTGGGACGTGGAACTTATTCGTACGGACATTTAGTCTTTGTTGAGGCAGTTTCAGGGTTGGACCATCTATCATATATGAAGATAGGCTAACACAGTAGCTGATTACATTGTTGTTTCGTTTCGCGACGTGTCATCTATACCGTTCGAGTCAGATTCGGCCCTTGGTGGCTCTAAGATAGTTCTTGTTGTAATGGTCTATAGCCTAAATGCTTCTATATCAAAAAAAAGTAAATCGGACACCAGATTCACGAAAATATAATAAAGATGTCAAATACTATTCTTATTACGTAGAATTGAACTTACAAATACGAACTTAGATTTATAGAAACACCCAATAGATCCCTTGTCCTTAATTTAGTGTTAAAGCAACCTACAAATCGCAATCTACTTAGGGTGCGTTTGACAAATCACGTATAGATTTATAAGAGTTGGTGCTTATAATAATTTCACTTATAGACTTATAAATTTGAGTGTTTGGTATTATAAGTTGCTTATATTATAAACAACGTACAATTATAACATAAAAGAATAAGCTTGCTTATTTGAATAAGCTTGCTTATTTTGAATAAGCATGGGGTGCTAGCTACTTCTTTTTTGTGCTTATAAGCAACAAAATAAGCAAAAGATTGCTTATAAGTAACAAAATAAGTCGATAAGTGAGTGGTTGCCAAACGCAGCCTTAGCTTGATCACCCACCTCGATTTCACACCCAACGCAACTTTGGTTTTATTTGTGCTTATAATGTTTTCTTCCAATTCCAATGTGCAAGCACCTCTTTAAAGTTCTCTTGTGAATGAAATATATAAAATTATCCTAAATATATCCCTCATACGTACTAACATGTTAGAAAAAATATTCTCTTTATAAGTATAAGATAGAGAATAACTACATATATTTCTTTTTATTTTTATCAATTAAAACTGCCCATAAATAAATCTATCTAAAAGACAAGAACCGTCATTCTAACTCGGAACCCTACATGCTTTGCTCGTTGTTTGCCTTCCGTATTTAATAGCTTCATGTCTTTACGTTATTCTCATAGTATACCAATGTACTAGTCTCACGGTAACAAAGGAATGCAAATCTTGCTTTAAAAAAAAAAAAAAAAAAAAGGAATGCAAATCATTTTCTATTTTCAGTCCGATCCCCTCCGAAAAAATCTAGACTCCGCCACTAATAATTTTCACAGTACCATTGGTTGTAAACTCCTTCGTTTTTCCATTAATTGTTCGCTTTAGCTTGATTTTACTTCTGCAATTTCTCTATTATTGATGTTCTTCCAAAACGTAAATTAAATGTATATATATATATATATAAATTGAGTAGTGTCCTTCATTCAATACCTAAACGAACTGTTAATTTTTCATCGGTTTTTCTATTGTGTGCTCTAAGGGCATATGATAAGCATACAAAAAATAGAAATTACAACCCTAAAAAGGAAATAGTGTCCTTCATTATAGGCCTCTTATAGGTTGTGCTTACGTCACATGGTAGAAAAATCCATTTTTTAATTGTTAGTGTGATTATATCACTACTATATCTAAAACTGGATCCTAGAAGGAATCAAATTCACTTAAAGTATTTTTATCATAGGATTCAAAGTGTTTTTTTGGACGACCAAATCAATTTAACTAGTTAATTCAGCACAAGATCTTGTTTGTTTTTTCCTAATCCATTATCCCTTTTTAAAAAATTCCTAGTGTCAGTACATTCACAGTAGGATCTTGTGTTGTGGAATAAAAATCAGTAATTAGGCTGAAGAGTTGATTAGCTGATTTGGTAGCAAGTGGTAAGATGGCATGCATAGTAGTTGTAAGGTGGTTATAGTTAACTTAAATGATAAATTTAAACCAATAAAGAGTTTCTAATTGCAGATGGGTCATGTTACCTAATCTCGTCAAAGAGAGACTTTGATGGTGTGGGGGAGGTGGGATTATACATAATTGCCTATCCATGTGCTTTCAATTTGAGCCCAAATATCACACTTCAATGATAAGTGCCATTAACAACCCTTTTTCTCATTTTTAATCAAACATAACGAATTGATTAGCGTTTGGTTAGTCAAATTATAAGAAATGTTTATATACTTAATTGTAAAGATACGGTAGCATATGTACTCGATCCAAGGGCGGTTCTAGGATATTCAACCGTCCCACGCAGCTTCCCCAATTGGTATGTTGAGATCGAACATTCATAGAACTAAGGTCTATTCATATTTTTGGACAACATCAACATGTGACAAGTAGTTTATATAAAAATGGTTTGATTCTAATAAGATTTGTATTGTTAGCGAGAGTTTATTAAAATTTCACGGGTCGATCGATAAGGGTTGTGTATATGTAAGTCTAGCACATGAGTCTAGTAACATTTCATCTTAAAATCAAATAATTAATAATAGCAAGAGTAACTCATAAACTTATACTATAACTATTTTATCCCAAATTTAAATGTGAGATGGGCTTATTCTCAAATCTCAACATGCTTTGGAAGTGCAACTGACTTGATCTAATTGACACTTTGATAAGATAATGGGTGGTGGACATCTCAATCTCTTTTCTAATCGAAAGATACCATTTTGGGGGCATCTCACTCCCTTATAGTCAAAACCAACCCTGGTAAATGGAGCGGAAACCTACCCTAGGTTTGGGGTACGTATCTACTCCCACAAATAAGGTTTTATACTATTTACAATTAACAATGCGAGAAATAACCCACAAATTTATATGTTAGCGCTGTTTATCCCAAATTTAGATGTGAGATAGGTTTATATGCAACAAAATTGAACTACTCTAAGAGAAAAAAAAGTAACTTTCTTTACTAACATTTGTATTATTGTAATTATAGTACTCATAATTTGACAAATATATGTTTATTGTTTAATGCGAATATATATAGTAGACCTGTCAAACTGGCCGGTTCAGTCGGGTTTAGGGTATTGGTCTTTTCGGGTTTGAGTTGATCGGTTAAGGTTAATCAAGTTGCAATTCAAGTCGGGTCGGATCATGGCATGTTATCGTGTGAGTTCGGGTTAGTCAACGTATTAAAAATTTATTTTATGATTATTAAAATAATATCATGATTAAATAATAATATTTTAATCATATGCAATAGCATAAATCATAATTTTTATAATAAAATATATCATAATTTTTAAAATATATAACAAATCTGATCATCGGGTCGGGTTCAGGTTTCAACCCAATAACATTTGGTTAATTGGGTTCAGCTTTTATCGATTGTCGGGTTCACTTTTACGGTTTTAACACATTAATTTTCGAACGATATCGGTCGGTTGTTTTTCGGGTCGGGTTAGGTTTTGACAACTATAGTATATAATAAGGTAATTAATCAATGCACAATGTATTTTATGGTCAATTACCCATTTACATTTGTAATCTAGATATTTAGGTGAGACTTCTTTTTAAATATGACACTTGAATCCTTGAAAGGTCCCGATCGAGAGAATACAAGTAGGAGCCCCTTGTCTTCATATACCTTCACACAAACGTAAATGGCAAAGTCTTTATTTAATAGAGTACAAGAATTGAAATTATTATGGCGAGGGGATAAACCCATGTTAGGGTCGGAATTAGGATGCATGTGGATAAAGTGGGCGTAGGTATATTTTGTGTTTTGACGAGAAATTATTATAGCCTCTCTCTCTAGGCACTAATTAATCCATGAACATTAAGAATCTGAGTGATTTTTGACTAATTGTCCCTCTATGTAAGTTGACTACATAGTATCCTGTTGCTAGTTCCAAATTTTTCAACATGTTCTCAAAAGATGCGAATGTCAAAGTTCTTAAAACACGCTATTATTGTTTTGAGGATAAAAGGGATTTTGTGATTAATCCCGACCTTCACCAATTTACTTGAGTTAAAATTTAAACTTTCGTCCACCAGGTCAAACTAGTTACAGCAAGCGGCTTTCTTGGTTCATGGTTCTTGCAAACCAGATGGGTAATGAGACTGTGATTTGCCACTTAGAGTGGATTTCTCGTCATAGGAAATAAGTATAACAAGGGACTTGTCTGTTTATTTACATATAACATGAAGTTATTTGTTGATTTTACTAAAATATTATGAAGATCTGAAGGTTATTGTCCGAAATACGGTGGAATGGAATTCGTACTAGGGGAAACCTCCTGGTAGAATGAGATTCATACCTGGGGAAATCTCCTGGTAGAATGGGTTTCGTACCAGGGGAAACCTCCTGGTAGAATGGGATTCGTACCAGACAAAACCTTCTGGTAGAATGGGTGGAACCCCTGTGGGGGGTTGTTTTTCGAGAAGTACTTGTTGCGGCATCAACTAGCCTTGAGATGTTACTTTTTAAGACTTCTTGCAGGTAGTATATCCACTAAGAGCGAACGAGAATAAGCAATAAAGTACTGATATGATTAGTAGTACCTGTGCCTTATGGTTAAAGCTTGGCGAATAGTGTCCTGAGACTGTGTTCGGACCGTTGTTGACAGTTAGCACCTCGTATGGTTCGTCACTGCACTTTTCTTGTGAACTTGGATGATTTGTGGGTAATCAGTGCCTGGTGCTGGCACGAACCTTTCTTGCGTAGTTGATGTGTAAGAATTCCATCTATAATGCTTGAAATTATACGAGCATGTGCATGAATTGCCTTTTGAGGTCCTGTCAGAGAATAACATAGCATGAGTATAGAAGCCAATCTTCAAAGTTATAGAAATTAGCAACTGAGTACTAGATGGGGAAAAGCTTAGCCAATGTCAGTTTCTAGATGCTAGAACAGTGGAAGTCCTTAACGAGATCTCAATTACTGCCACGTGATATTAGTAAATCTAGCACAATTACCAACAACAATGGATGGAGAGGATATATACTCCAAATCAAATCCCGAAAACAAAAAGGAAGAAACTAATATGAGAGCCAAGAAAGTGTTGGTTAAGGATGCTTCCCTGAGCATTAAAAGATGCAAAACCCCTTCCAGATCATCTGGGCATCGCATATCCTGAAAGTACGGATCGTTTTTCTGTCATAGGAAATCGCAAACTTCCTTATATGAAGCTCCTATCTGTTGGGCATAAGAGTAATGCAAATAGTCTAATTGTAGAAACTTTCTTTGTTAGCGTGCAATTGACGGTTGAGGATGAAGACGGCCTTATGCATGTGTTACTATGCACGTAGTTACTTATTGAAAATGGAAATTAAAATTATTAAAATGTACCATTAGAAGGATATTTAATGTTTAAATGAGATATTAGTGAGTTGGGCCTCCAAGCCCAACTGCTTACCCTTTTTTCGGGCCAAAAGGCCCAATCTCAAGCTGAAAACATATTTCAACTTCTTCTTCGATCTTCTTCCTGGTGCTGCGATAAACACCAACAACTCGAACTTGCTTTTCCGCCTCTATGAACCAAAAATTGATCTCATCTCATCTTAGATTCAAGTGCCATACACCTCTTGCTTTGTTTTGCACCCAACTATGCCAACAACTCCTTCAAAGTTCCCCCTAGGTGAGGCTTTGTTCATCTTTGAGCATGCCATGGTCGTGGAGGGTCACTTCTGGCTCTAATTGGGTAAATGTAAGATGGAATGGAATGGGTTCTATCAGGTACCATTATAAGAGTATTTAAAATTCAGAAAGTTGGTTGAAGTGAACCCAAAAACACCCATAAATTTGCCTCCAATTCCCTCCATCACTCTTGTGCCCTATTTTTGTCCTTGTTTTGACTGCTACTTTGAAAAATCCATATCTCTTCCGTTTCTTATCCAAATTCATGAAACAAATCTCTAAGAGAGTCCTCTTCAAGTTTCATTTTGTGAGCTTGGATAGAAACCTTCTCAAAATGGGATAATTTTGCCGTAGAATCTCGAGGACCTGCTCGTCCGTAGAAACTTTGACCACTCTTGGTAATTAAGCTAGATCTCACTCATTTCTTGCTTTAAAAATTCCAAAATTAATTCCAAAATTTAAGTTACAGAAGATACCACTCATGGAGTTATTACAGATAATCTCCTTCAGAAGATACCATAGATTATGTAACTCCCTAGAGTGTAGCACTTATATACTTACCTAGAGCGCGTCACCCTTGAAGCGTAGAGTGGGTAGCGTCATGATTCCTGCGACTCTACGAATCAACTATGAACACGGTAGACAAAGGGTTTGCTAAAAGACATTTTTTTCTTTTAAATTGTAGCTTTATATATATTGTTGGATCAATCGTGTTAGAATACAGACCTTGATCCTTGAGGATCAAAGAACTCGATATCAAAAGTAAACAGAAAACATGTAACAAAATGAGTACCGATCCTGTATAGCGAACAGATTGTCACGAAGTAGAAAACCACACAATCAAAGAACACAATATTTAGAGAAGAAACTCAAAGCAACCAGCTAGTCACTTTAGTAAAACCTCTACCTTATAAAAATCGATCACCCTAACGGTGTGCACAATCAGTCAAGCGGGATCTAGTTTAACCTTCCTCACTTAAAAGTTGAGATTTTAGTTAATAGACTTCTTAATAACCATACCATTAACTTTGATTAATCCTAGACTAATTAACCGCGATTATGGTAGGGTTAATCGATTGACCAATATACTCATGACTACATCATCATCCTTATAAATATAGTATATTGTTTTTAATAGTATAATACATTATAATTTCACATTCAATCAAGGTCATAGCAACTTATTGTGCCGATTTGAGTCGGTCTAAGACTTTTTTTTAATGATTCTTAAGATTAAATAATAATATTTATTTAATAAAAATGATTTTTTATAATAAATATATTATAAATTATATAACACAATTTTTTATGTGTATATAAATATAACATAAATCAGGTCAATCAAAAAGGTTTGAGTTTCAACTCAATTGGGTTTGGATCAATCAGGTTTGATTTTTTCCTTGACACATCGATTTTCAAGTTGGACTTCGACCTTATAATTCTTCTTTGTTTCTACTTTTTTGGTTGGATCGAGTTTTGACAACACTAGTATTCATGCATTCACTATTAATTCAAATTATACAACCGTTTTGATTTACATATAAAGACAAAACTAAAGCACATTAAGAATACATTATCAAAGAGGGTCTAACGATCATTATTGTGCCATAAACTTTCGATCTGTAAATTGCAACCATATATTCAGATATCTTTCGATCCACACTTAGGTCAACCATCCTAGTAATGCTCTCACTCGTGCACAACTAAATAAAATTTAGATTTTCTTATCCTCACTGGAACTCTAGAAAAGTAGTAGCTGTTGACACGAGAACCAATTCAATCATTTATAAGGGATCATAAACCCCGAGCATTAAAACCTCCATCACTTGAACACGTAATGTTCTTGTCAAGCCTTAAGCATTGTCCTTTAGGTCAAGTGACCACCCCTCGGCCCAAGTACACTTGTAACTAGACCTGTCAATTGGGTTGGGTCGGGTGGGTTCGGGTCGGGTCGTTTTGGGTTCGGATTGAGTATGAGTTCAGGTCAATCGGATTACGGGTCAAACTGGGTCGGGTCGTTGCGGGTTTTCGGGTCAGATCAACCCAAGGGTCAAGAGTATCAATTTTTTAACCATAATTTATATAAAAAAATATTTAAATAATAAAATAATATTATTTCTAAATATTAAAATGTAACATAATTTTCAGAATAAATTCTTATATATTGTATTATAGTTTAAACTATAAAAATCGGGTCTGGCCCAACGGGTTCGGGTTTAACCCAACGGAATCGGGTTTCAATGGAATTGAGTTGAAACTAGGTCACGAATCTAAAATTTTGGGTTGAAACCCCAAAATATTCAAGTCGGGTCGGGTTTGCGGATCAGGTCAGCTTTTAACAGGTATACTTGTAACCTATAGTATCTAATGTGAGTAGTAACCCAGTAAATTATATACTAGAGTTGTTTACTTTGAATTCTCGATATGGGATAACATACTTTAACACATTCCCTCAAGTGATCGACAAGTGGCACACTATGCCTTATGGCTGATATGGCAAAAGTTGATAGCCTACATCAAGTCCAACCTAACAAATTAAAAAGGGAGCCCAAATATAAACATCCTATGATTCCATGATAAAATCCAAGGGCCAACATTGATGATGGGTCAGGTTGTCCGTGCATGTACACTAAGCGGTAAGCCCAACCCATGACTCCAATACAGTTTCATCGGCTCAAAACATACATACCCCTCCGAACTTACGCAAATTTGTCACTTAGACACCTCACCTTTGATTTGAACCTATTGGGTACCTGAACTTATATTTTTTTACCTATTCAACACCTGTTTGCTGATTGTGAAAAAAAATTGCCACCAGGCGCCTATGTGTATGCCACATCATTCATTTTAATTAAAACAAAAAATAAAAACAAATTCTTAACTAATTAATCCTCTTCCCATCCGACTTTCTTTCCTCTCCTTTCTTCTTTCTTTTCCGCTTCTTCTACTAATCACTTCATCTTTCCCAAATTCGGACCTTTGCCTCTCGAGCCTCCTCGGACCCTTGCCATCTCCGCCCCTCTAACGCCGGCCATGCCAGCCAGGTCAGCTCTCGCTCAACCCATCGCTTCCTCTCGCATTCGCTCACCGGCCCATACCTGGCCCTTCCCGACCCCTCTCACCTTGCGGGTCTACAGACCGACGCCGGTCCGACACCGCCCAATCCGAGACCGAGCACGACCCTATCCCTTCCGACCGGCCTCGTCTAGCCACCCACGAAGAACCGCCACCCAATCCGACCTTCTCTGTTCTGGATCCGCGGTCCGACGCCGGCGGCCCGACTCGACCCCCGCCTAACCGCCCCTTTCTCTCTTCTCGCCAGCCGCCGCCCTCGCACACACCTCTTGCCGGTCCAAAACCCCACTGTTCACAACCCATTCAGATCGCCCCCGAGCCCCACCCTAACGCCGGCTAACCTTCTCTAACCCATGACCGACACCACCCGACTTCCGACGCCCAAAAACACAAAGAAAACGAAGGGAAGTAATTTCATGGCTCACCGGAAATAAAACGACGGGAGAGGTACCGGCGACTTACACGAATGAAAGAGGATAGGGAATTGGGACTTGTATAGATCCACCTCCAATTGCTAATTAATCGATATACGGTTGAAATGCTTGAGCCAAATAGGTTTAGGAAAGAAAGTCAAAGGAAGGGGGTTTAATTAGTCAAAATTTGTTTTTCTTTTTTGCTTTAATTAAAATTAATGATGTGGCATTTCAACCAAAAAAAAAATTAATGATGTGGCATACACATAGATGCCATGGTGGCAATTTTTTTTTCACAATCAGCAAACAGGTGTTCAATAGGTAAAAAAATGTAAATTCAGGTACCCAATAGGTCCAAATGAAAGGTGAGGTGTCTAAGTGGTAAATTTGCGTAAGTTCGGGGGGCTACATATGTTTTGAGCCCAGTTTCATCCTAAAGCCAATTAGAAATAGACGAAGTAGCCGAAGGGATAATACATTAAAGATGCTTATTTAGAATTTTCAATGTGATAAATCATAGTTACGCACTCCCTCAAGTAGATTTCGAGCGGACTTGGTCTCGATTGGCTTGATCGGTTTTTTTATAATATAAAACTTAAGAGTAAACCAAATATTTAATAAGAAAAATATAAATCTAAACGATTATTATGGAACATATTACCCTAAAATAAAAGTTTATGATGCATATGGAGAAAATATAGTTCAATAACATATATAGTCTAAGCTAATACTCCCTCCGTTTCATAATAAGTGTCGTTTTAGCACTTAAAATTTGTTTCATAATATGTGTCGTTTTAGGTTTTCAAAGTGATTATTAGGGGTGAATGATGATAATTTTTATTGGAATGTGTATTTGTTGACTAAAGTTGTTCATTCATTGGCCAAAAAAATATAATGAGTGGTAAGACTAAGAAAAAGTTGTAAGTTTTAAAGTGAATGATTACTTTTCTTAAAAACTGTGTTAAGAGCTAAAACGACACATATTATGAAATGGAGGGAGTAATAAATATATGAATAATTATAAAATAAACAAATAGAATTTTCATGTTTAGGCAGCATAATTTAATCAAAAATGTATTCAATAAGATAATGTATAAGATATATCTAAATATTTATCAATAAGAGTAAACCAAATAAACAAATAGAGATATATCTCAACCAAATAGAATTTTCATTATAGAAATACGTATTAATAAAGCCCATTTATGGGCATCATTAAACCAATAAATACTTATCTATTTACGGATACTTATCATTTAGATATCTAAAAGAAACAAATAGAATTTCCATTAAAGCCCATTTGATCTCATTTAACTACTTAAGGCCCAGCCCACTATAATGGGTTTTACAAATCACAATCACAAGTGTAATCTGCCCAAATCACCTTCCTCCGCCTTCAAGCCTCCAACCGGCGACCTCCATCGGATTCCACGGGCTCGGTCACCGGCAAGTCCCTACGACGTCCTCTGCCTTCAAAAACTCAGCGACTCCGCCCCCGTCCCAACCCCGATCCTGGGGGCGACTCCTTATACAGTCCCACCCGCCCCCCCCCCCCCTCCCTCCGCCACTGACTATCTTGTGATGATGACTATGTGGGAGACACTAAATGGTTCTGAGATGGTGATCTTCCAGGAAACACTGGTGATCCTCTGTCGGTGTTCGATTCTTCTCTTTAAAGTTTATTTGGAGGTTTTCGTTCTCCTACCACTATTTTCGCTTTGTTTACGGACGTTGATTAAACTAGTCGACCAGAATGACTTTATATCACCCTACGTGCACACCATCTTTGCTGTTCAATTTATGATTCTGGACAAAGAGGAAGCGTTCGGATGCGATCAAACATGTCTTTCCTAAATTCCTGTAAAATGTGGTTCACACGAAATACGAATATAATATAAGATTCTTGATTAATCTATTCACAAACATGTCGATCGGCTAGGAAATTGAGTTTTGTCATCTCCTCTCGTTTTAAATTATATTCTTCATTGAAGTCGGTCATGTTGCATGCCCCATTGACTACTAAAAAAATCTAATTCTTTCTTATGTACAACTTCAGAATTTGCTTGTGATAGAGGGACAAATGCATCTCATTCTTTTAAAAATTTGGCATGAAAGGGACTTCAAACATATCTTGTTGGTGTAAAACAGCCCAAAGTATCTCAAGGGGCAAATCATAAAGAAATTGAGTTCAATAATCCCAATTATCCAAAGATAATTGGCAGCATTTTGAACAAATTTTCCTCTGTTTCCCACTGTTATTTAACCTCAAGATTTACCAGTCTAGAATGTTTCCTTATGCACAGAGTTTGAGCTAGTAAACCAAGCCAAATAATGCAAACCAAACTTCCACTCCACAGGATCACACCATCCATATGCTATGTGCCTATGCCACAAGCTCTGTGTTGGAGGGACTTACAAAGCATTCTGAAGATGACGTCGAGTGGCAATCCTGTACAACCGGAACCATCATACTACCACCTCCTGCATCCGACGACGCCCCTGGCTGTTGCTTATTCACACTTTCACTTTCGACGCTGCTGTCATCTGCTTCCACCCTCATCACATTCAAAAACTCGGTCAGCGCTTCTCGCATCCAGTCGTACCTACACAGCTCGAACGCTTCCTCTATACTTAGCTGCACACAACACCGAGAACTTCACACAATCAGAAGTTAAAAACAAGAAAAATCCAAAGCCGTAACAAACAAGCTTAAGCTTATATAATGTCATTAATCCTGCATTATCATGGTAACCCAGACAGGCCCGAAATAGGTGGGTATGTATGCTTAAATTACCCATCTCCTGTCGTGGTTTTCCTGCTCGGGCCATGTGTCGAGCTCTTCAACCACCTCGAGTGAAAACATGTAGCCTCTGCATCCGCCTTCCTCGGTGCAAAGCTCTTGTCTGCTCTTGCTTCTGAACTCCCACATTCCCAGTTGCGTTTTCTGAATTTACACATCAAGTTTAGACGTTGATCATACAGCATTTCAATGCTTATGTTTTCATTAATCAACAACTGAGTTTTGTCATAAAGCATACACTGAGAATTCCTCTGACTCCGGCCTCCTCCAAGGCTTCACGACAAGCTGCGTCTTCCATGGTTTCGTCGTCTTCCCATCCACCCTGCGTTACAAGAGCGCGCTGAATTAGATGGTTATTAAACACGTCTTTTCGTTCTTCAATCTTACGCTTCAAGAAACTGTGTGGCAGTACCTTAGGAAACACAAGATCGGCACGGTTTGGAGTTGATATCATTAGAACTTCCAGCCTATCTGTTATGGAATCAGATTGATCATTGCCTTCTTTTCGTGGACGAAAAGGAATACACCTATAAGTGAACAAAAGGGCAAATCAGTACTTTAGAAGTCCAAACAAGATGGAAAGAGATGCAAAAATACAAGTTGAAGACAAGTAGATAAGCCTTTAAGCGCGTATGCATTCTATTACGCCTGTGCAATGAATGTAGAATCCATGTCCATTTGGCTAATTGCTAAGGACAATTTGAGTACAAAAAGCAAGACTTTTCTCAACTTTGTTAGCTTTGTTTCATCCGAGACTTGGTCATATTCGGGTCAATATTATCAAGGTAAACTCATGGGCACGGGTTGACCCGAATGGACCAAGTAGGACAAACAATATATATTGGTCCAATTGAGCCAGCTAGATGGAGCCAATTTGGAATGAAATCTCACACAAACGCATGAAAACAAATTATTTCGTTTTATCTCATCACAGAGGAACACAACAAGAAAACAGATATCACTCATTTTCCTTGCATTACAAAAACACAAGAAAATATTCCTTTCAAACCTAGTGGACACCAATATAAAGTCCATTTAGCAACTTATAGGGTCAAATCTAGAGCCTTGTTCGCTATAAAGTAAATATGAAAATGCATAGTGCATTAGGATTTCCATTATTTATTCACCAATTAACCACTAATAACGGCTATAAATGCACAGATATGCGCCTAATTTATTCAAATCTTAGGAACGTCAAAAGTTTGAGGAATTCGGTATTTTATCTTCCGCACTACAGAAAGTGGACGATAGCATAAAATACTTCTAGTGGAATGAGGGAATAACACAACATAAGTACTATTCTGCTAACAACAAGTGGACTATAGCATAAAATTAGTCTTCTTAAGTCATTCAGTTTGGTTACTAAAATCTAAACGCCTCATGTTCTCAAAACAATAACATGGTTCGACTCGTTTTTAAGGGTACCCAAAAACCATTTATACTGAGCCATCGTTTGGTGGCTTCTCCGTCGAGCCACCATCATATATGGTGCTTATTTGACGCCTCATGAGTCGAAACACACCCGAGCTGCACCCAAACATCACAAAGACCTTATCAAATTGCACACTTGTTTACTGGATAAGGGGACCACTTTGTGCTTCGTCCACATGTTTATCTCTTCTTTAGAGATGAAGAATCCCATTCCCTCTATCCTCTAAGTTTACCCCCCCATATTCTCCTTTTTCTGAAATGAAGTTTACCAAATTCATCCAATTCTTGTCCCTACTATGTACTCTTCCACCATCACAAGAAAGTTATATTATAAAATAAGTTTTGCTCAGAATTTTTAAGTTAATTAATGTTAGATAAATACAAATAGATAAGATGTCATGTAACAGATACGAACCCTTAGAAAAATACTACAATTATGACAGATAAATTAGACTACGAAATCAAATTAGGTGTTCAACTTCAAGTTTGTTTACTTTGTGGATTGAAAGATGTTTTTACCTAAGAACTCCTTTGGGATGTGGTCCTCTTTACTTTCAAATCACAACTCTCTTTTTCTAATGGTAACAGGATCCCTTCCACGGACCTAACTTATTCGAATTTCAAAAAACACAATGTACCGACATTGAAATCTCACCGGCTCCAACTCCTCCAAGTAACAAAACAATATAGAAGTAGCCTTTTAGAACCCTAAAGGACTAAGCAAAATTACTGACTACTACAAGATATGCGAGTTGCGTGGCAGTATCAATGATATCACGGAGGAAAAATTAAAAAATGGAAAGCCAAATAATAATAAGCATACTGTAGATATAACGGAAGCAGGATTAGTGTATGCCATTGACTTAAATTAATTGATTAAGTCATGATTAATCATTCAGTTAGGAGGAGTAATCACTAGGTGGCCGGAGTTGACTCGTAAAGAATTTACCCGGAGACAAGTCGGCGGTTGTCCTCGTAGCGTTGGCGGTCGCGCCCCGTCCTCGCCGACACGCACTCCATCACCAAATTCGGCCCCCTAATCCCTCGAATTGCGCTTCTGCAACGAAAACCTAATTCAGCCAAAACCGAAATCGGAAGAGGGGAATTGAGATCGGAGAAGAAGGCAGCGAGTATCGGAAGGTCTGTACCGTGGATGCAGGCGTTGTAATTAGAGGAATCGAGGCTCCTTTGCGCAACACACGGAGATTTCGAACATTTTGAGTTGCTGAGAAAGAAAGGAAGTAGTTGGAAGACGGAGTTTGAGAAATTGCGAGGGAAAGTTTGTGTGAGAAGACGGAATTAGTGGCGATGGGGGAGTATATATGGACGTATAAAGAAAGAGTATTATAGCCAAGGGGAAGAGGGGGAGAAGGAAATGACGGGGTTCTCAGAATCAGCACCTGCTTCGTTTTTATCACGACTCATGAGAGAGTGGTGATTTTGTAATATCTAAAATTTCCTCTACTAAATAGGATAATTGGCCGAAAATAATCCCAAGTATCGACTTTCAAACAAAAATAACCCCAAGTTTAAAAATCACCGCCAACGAACCGAACTATTACCATATTAACCAAAAACGATTTATCGATGACTTCTCCATTAAAGTTGATGACGTGGCTAACGGAAAGCTGACATGTCAAATTAATATATAACACTTTTATTTTCTTATGCCATGTCACTAAAATAGATAAAAAAAATCAAATGCCACATCATTAACTTGTTAATTAGCCAATTTTCCTTCGATTAAAAATCAAAGAGGGTCTACGTACAAAATCAACGAACAAAGTTAAAAATTGAAGCACGAAGACTCATTGCTGTGCACGATGAACAACCCCGTGAAGACGATGGACTAGAATTCCGCCAGGTCGACGGAGACGACGAAGGACCTCGAACGCGCTCACCACCACTTTCATCGACGCCATTATTCGAATCTCCCATCAACTCCTAAAAATTTCCAATTTTCTAGTTAGGATTTCAAAATTGTTTTGCGAATTTTGGGAGTTTGGGATTAGGGTTTATGAATTGTTTTGGTAATTGGAGGTTGAAACCCAAAAATTGTCAATTTTCTTGTTCCCCCGCCATTTCAAGGTTTGGGTTGCTACTGATTTTGTCGGTTTTGCTAAATAATTATTGAGAAATGACACGAAGAAAATTGGTAGTCTTTAAAAAATTTCTAAGATATATTGAAGTGCAAGGAAAAGTTTGGATCGATACCATTGTTGATGTGAAGGGGGGCATGGGATTTGTAGGGTGACCTGTAGAAAAGCTACAGATTATACAAGAGCCATTAATTGAGATTGCCCTTCCCCATTTCTTCACCGGACCCCCCAAATTTCAAAATTATAAGAACTGAAAACAAAGAAGTTAATGTTGAAGAGGATGATCTCTAAGCTACCATGAGGATTGGGGCGGAGCTTGTGCCCGTCTGTATGTTTCCAATAATTCACAATCTGTGGTTGTGCGTACTGTACTTCTCCTTTGTAATGTTATGGTTGGTTTTGCCTTTCATTTTCCATGGTCAGTTTGTGGTCACTTTCACATTAGAAAAACTCTAGACAAAGAATCAAGCTGGTGCTTACTCCAAAAAAAATCATTAACATTTTTCTTTGTTCCCGTTGGCTATTCAGTTTATAACTTGTAGCTTGATTCTAATACAAAAAATTGATTATATGTTCCATACATTTTTCCTTTCAAGTGGATAGGAAAAAGAAGCAACAAGGATCAACCATTAGGCATCAAGTTATCCTTTTGAAAAACTAGCCACACCAGTAGTAACTTATGTTGATACATTTTTTTTTCCTGTTGGCTATCCTTTGTTGCTGTTTTCCTTTCAATTGATTATCTGTGTTGATACAAGTATCAAGGATCAACAATAACTTTTGAGCTGATTCAATTAGCCTTCCTGAGTTTCGACCAAAAACAAATCAGCATTCCTGAGCTGATTTAATTAGTTTTTGCAATAGTATTATGCTACACAGATTCATTGACAAGTTAAATTTGAAAAAAGCTAGCCACACTAGTAGGCATCCAGATCACATACAATAGAAAATGATGGGACATAGTCCAAAGGGAAGCTTGTAGAAGACAACAAAAAATCAAGACAAGGAACTGAGATTATAAGAAAACAATTGCAGCGAGAAGGAAGAAAATAAAATGTACTCCAGAGGATCAAAGAGGAGATGATAGTAACATATGAATAAGAAGGAATTAACACTCTAGACATCTAAGAGGAAGAAGAAGCCACAAGCACAAACTAAAAGAAAAGCTCATGAGCAAGCAAGACCGAAAAGACAGACAAATCACCAAAAAAAACCAGGACCACAAAAGCAGATCAGGAGGCAACTACAGAAATCACATGGAAACCACACAAGAAAGGAGATTTAGAGAACATGCAGGTCAAAAGAAACCACACTAATCAAAAGGAAATCAACTATGAAAATTACACAAAAACTGAAGATGCAATAGTTAGAACAAAATTGAAGAAGTAGCTCAACAGACAGCAAAGGACACAACCAAACTGAGCATGTCCTGTAATAATTACTATCAAATATTATTCTGCAACTAGCAGCACACTTAATTTCCTTGACTACAATGCACACAATTGCACCCATGAGAAATGAGCACTGCACACATGAGAACTTAATAGCAAAATAGACCCAAGGAGGTAACCTTCTCAACAAAAAGACAAACAAGTGGACATTTTTTCCATGACTTCCTGAACTTCACATTTGCAATAATATTATGCTACACGGATTCACAAACAAGTTAAATAATCAACTCAATACCTTTCAATTTTTGAATCAGGTTTCATAGCTCAATACCATTGCATGAAAATTCCATCAACAGTGATAAAAATTAAGAAGCTCTTATCAAGAGGACAACTAATTGTACTAAAGGTACTCAGCTGATTTTATTACAGATTCTAATTATATCAGCTCACATCAAAATTACACCAAATATTCAATAGTCCAAGACGACGTTAAAGGTGCTCAACCCTACAACATTAAAAGTATTCCAATAATATTCACTACTCTTGTGCTTTCAAAATGAACTACTTGTGGAAGCCATTGAAGTTATTGTTGGTTGTCAGTAAAAGTGCTGCTTGCTTGAGATATCCCACTACTGCCCTCTTGAGATGCACGATGCCCATGTGCCTAGAATTCATATCAAATAGACCAAGTGCACAATTAATATCAAGTGTATTATCGATTGGGGAAAAATGGAAAGGCTACAATCATAAAGGATACCTGTAATCGTGTAATGGACATGTAGTGGAAGTCCCCAACTTGCTTGAATGTAACTCTTGAATCCATTTCAGTAGAATGCTTCCCTCTCCCTCTCCCTCTCCCTTTCCCTCTCCCTTTTCCATTTGTAGCACCAATAACTTGCCCTACAACATGCTTAGTAATAAGTTGCCATAAAATAGAGCAAAACAAAATCATAACAGATTACACATACCTGAGGAGCCCATAGTTGTCTCAGAAACTGAATTTTTCCTAGGCCTTCCTCGTGGCCTTTTCTCAACTGAAGTAGATATCTCATTTCTCTGTGGGCACCTCCTAACATTATGCTCAGCTGAACGGCATCTACCACACCTCATTGTTGCCCCGTGCCTCGTAAGTTTTCCCGGCCTTTTAGGATCTTCATGAGGGTCTTTTCTACGGTTCTTTCTAGGTCGCCCTGGCTGTTTTCTTAGGGGAGGAGGGTCCAAAGGAAAATTCAGCTTTGGCCAATACTTCTCGCTAACACATGGGTCTATATTTTTTGCATAAGCCTTAACATATGTCAACTTCTTGTAGCAATTATCAACATAAACCTCGGGACTCAACTTCATATAAGCAAGTGCAGCTACTGCGTGTTGGCATGGAATGCCAGTGATATCCCATTTCTTGCAGGTGCAAGTTCGAGCTTCAATATCCACTTTTAGGACATCTAAATGATGTTTAGCTTGGAAAACTGTCAAAGATGAGGGTGAGACTCCTACATCCCATGCTTTGAGCTTCTCCTCTTCTAGCTTTACTTTGATCCTAGGGCAAATAGCATGATCTTCATATCCTTCAACCAATTGTTGTTTTTGAACCATTCTCTTCATGAGTAAGCTCCTTATATTATCTAGCAAATCAATAATGGGTTTTTCCCGAGCTTTAAGAATATACCCATTAAACGTCTCAGCCATGTTGCTGACCACTACATCACATTTGCTTACATCTGAAATGAAAGCCTTGCAAAATACCCTTGGATTTTGATGTAACAAGTCATCTGCAGCCTTACCAGATATCATCTTAAGCTCTTCAAGAGCCTCTTCAAAATCAGGTTCTGTATATGCTCGAACAACTTTCCAAAAAGCAAATTTCAATTCATCTCCTTTATGAACTTTTTTCCAATTCGCATATATATGGCGTGCACAGTTTCGATGGTCAGCTCTAGGGAAAATAGTAGCAGCCGCTGCAACAAGCCCCTACAAAATGTAAAGAAGTAATATCTATTATTACTAAAAAAGTATAAAATGTATCAATTACTTAGAAGGAGAATAAATAAAGTTTCTAACCTTTTGTTGATCCGACATGAAGGTGTATCCTTCACCATTTGTCCCATCTAGTTCAGACTTCAATTTTTTTAAAAACCATTCCCAGCTGTTTCTGTTCTCTCCCTCAACTACAGCCCAACAAATTGGAAACATTTGATTGTTTCCATCTCTACCAATTGCTGCAAGTAGGATACCACCCAAGAATGTCCTAAGATGGCATCCATCTAAGCATATAAACCTTCTACATCCATCAATGAATCCACTTCTTAATGCCTTAAAGCACACGAAAAATCTCTCAAACGTTGGAGGAGTTGATGGGATTGTAACTAACTCAAACGTACTTCCTTTATTTGCCCTTCTTAACTCTTCAATGTACCTCCCAACCTTCGCATAATGCTGTTTTAACGAACCATGTAACATTTTGAGGGCAGTGGCCTTTACCTTATATGCAACACACGCTTTAATGATGACACCATACCTCCTTCTCACACTATCAATTATGTCTCTTGCTCCCCATTGAGGATTATCTTTAAAGCGCCCTAGATATTCCTTAGCAAGCCATTTCGAGGTAAGTAAACGATTCCGTTGCATGTCTCTGACACAAGTGTGGTTAATTTTAACTTTTCTCACCATCAAACAACCCTCTCTTTGATGCCATGATGCATAAAGATAGAATGGACAGCCTTCCTTACACTTCACTCCAATTCTTCCCCTATGTTTGTCAGACAAACCAAATGTCAAACTATAGACATTGAAGATACCGTACCTTCGTACAGCTTCCTTAAATACAACAATGTTTGGAAATCTCAAACCAACTTCCCACTCTAGGTTTTTGTAGTCTGTTTTTGGACCAACTGTCAACTTGCTTATTGTTTTCCTCCTAATCTTAGCATCATGGTCTTCAGTTTCAGATATAATTTTCATGTCACAATCAGAGTCTTCATATTCACTCAATTGCCCTTCCATTTGCTTCTTAACTTCTGTTTTGTATTCAATAACTCTCTTTCTCATAGTCTGAAATTCCTCATCAGAGGTATCCATTTCACGTGCATTAAGGCCAATGAAATCCATTTCTTCTTCTTCAGATGACTCTTCAAGTTCGTATAAAACTTTTTTACCTTTAAAACTCCTAGTCATTCTCCCTTTATTCTTGTTGGATTCATCTTCATCACTACATTCATATGGATCAGCTTCTTCCACGTCAGATCCATCCTGACTGAATTCTTCTTCAAGAAAATCATATTCATCGCATTCACTGACATCATTGAAATCATTCCAGTTCATGTCTTCTTCATCAGATTCACAAAGACTTTTTTCAAGATCATTTCGAAGATCCATCCCATCTATATTCATGACTGTACAAACAAAATAGCAAAACAACAGTTCATATTCAACAATACAGTATGCACCAAAACAAAAATTGGTAAAATTTTACCTAGTTGTTCTTTGGAACATTTTAACAAACATATAGTGTGCTAAAAACCTATGTTATCAAAAGCCCTTGAAAGTTAAATTATCAAGGCAAAAAATAACATGAGTGCAAAAAATCATCGTAATCACCAGTATACACTATGAAGTAGCAAATAAGTTAGCTATCAAAACAAAAAATCTTTTGAGAGCCCTTGTGATATTGAATAGCATGAAAGTCGAGTATATAGCAACATACCCATCAAACAAGAACGGATAAGTTTTCAAGTCCTTATAATTCGAATAAGTATCCCAAAACCCTAAATTCGAAATACTTGCCTGTTCAAGCGAGATGGAGATTCGAATAATGGCGTCGATGAAAGTGGTGGTGAGCGCGTTCGATCGAGGTCCTTCGTCGTCTCCGTCGACCTGGCGGAATTCTAGTCCATCGTCTTCACGGGGTTGTTCATCGTGCACAGCAATGAGTCTTCGTGCTTCAATTTTTAACTTTGTTCGTTGATTTTGTACGTAGACCTTTTTGATTTTTAATCGAAGGCAATTGGCTAATTAACAAGTTAATGATGTGGCATTTGATTTTTTTTTTATCTATTTTAGTGACATGGCATAAGAAAATAAAAGTGTTATATATTAATTTGACATGTCAGCTTTCCGTTAGCCATGTCATCAACTTTAACGGAGAAGTCACCGGTAAATCGTTTTTGGTTAATATGGTAATAGTTCGGTTCGTTGGCGGTGATTTTTAAACTTGGGATTATTTTTGTTTGAAAGTCGATACTTGGGATTATTTTCGTCCAATTTTCCTATTAAATATGATACAGTGTAATACAGTAGATCGTTAATGAAAAACTAGTTTAACCCCCGTACCATGTACGGGTAAATGCGATTATAAACCCAATTTAATTAGATATGTTACCTCAATGATCACTTAAAAAATATAGAATTATATATGTGTATCTTCGTATTATGATTAATGTTTTTTACGATAAATATCACATTTTATTAAATAATAATATTTATCTAAAGATTACAACTAATTCTTGGTAAGGGATAATTCTTAATTTTCGGGATAATTCTTAATTTTCGACAATTTTTATGGGATAAGATTATATGAGATTCTAACTACCTAATTTATATAGATGAGGGCCCAACTGTTTATTTTTATCAAATCATATATATATTTATCTTTCTATTGTGATTAGTATTTTTATATACGCAAGGGCCCGGTTAATTATTTTATTAAAAATATGACTCGTGGCGTAATTTTTTGTGAAGACTTTGTCTCCGCTTTATACTATAGACACTATAGATAAATAGTCATATATGGGATAGAGGGAATATGGGGTCAGTTAAGCCAAATATGGGGTATTTTATACGTTGTTAAGTGAAATATGAGATATTTTATGGATGGTTTTAGGTGATTGACCCCTTATAATAAAATGGATATTCAAGTCTATTGGATTGTCTAGGTAAAAATGATGATAAATGTTCAAATTTCATACATAACTTAGAAGAAAGCGTGACCATCTTTGAAAAAACGCGGATGATGAAATTAAAGATGATAAAATACCTTCAAAACCAATTCTATAATATGGAACATTTATAATGCCTAGACAACTTTATGTCTTTATAGGGTCTGTTCGGTGGGAGGTAGCTTATTGACAATAATAGCTTTTTTTTGGAAGAGAGTTCTAGAACCAAACAAGAACTTAATATAAAAGAGTGCTAATAAATTAATGAATAAAAAACACAAGAATGGTAAAGGAAGAAGTCTTTGGTAAAAAAAGCTATTTTGAAAAATAAGATATTATAAGTTATTATATGAGTGTTGCCAAACAAGGCCATAGTTTTTTGGTGCAATATAAGAACATACAGCAACTACAAACTCAGTGCAATTCTCTTACGAGAATCTGGGGGGTTAAGATGAGAGGCCCCTTGGCTAAACGCAGAGGGGGGCGTCCAAAAGACCCAAAACTAAGACTAGAAATGCCTACTACAACTGCAGGAGCGCACAAAGCATAAAACACGAAAACACCTAGCGCAAATCAACTGCAACAACAAAAACCCACAGCACAAAAGCACACAAAGGTGCAATATAAGAACATAAAGTCAAAAAATATAGATACAACAAAAAAGATGTTAGGGATGAGCTACAAGTAAACGTGTTAAACGGATCAGTTCGGATGAGTTTGGGTTGAGTGTGTTCTCGAGTCAATCGGAATACAAGTCAAGTCGGGGGTAGAATTTTAGTTTGGCAGTCTATACTAATCAATATATATTATAAAAGTCGCCCGTTTTCGAGCCACCACGTTGATTCTGGCCCCACCAGATACTTAACCAAAATTATTTTAAAGTCTTTTAATTAACTACCATAATTTTACTACGTAAATTTTTAATCTTTAAATTAGGAGAGAATTGGGTGGGGGGGACTAATTTGGTGACAATATGGGGGAAGTGGACTCAAGGTGAAATTAATGGGGGAAGGGGACTCAAATGATGACATGTGGGCATTAAAAGTCCCCACTCCTCTCCTCCTTTCTCTCTCCTCTCATTATTTCTCAGCTCTCTCTTTCCCTCTCCCTCTCTCTCTCCCTCTCCCTCTCCATATTTCCCATCTCTCTCTCTCTCTCCCTAATTCCTCTTCCACCCTCTCTTCTCCTCTCTTCCTATTTCCTCTCCCCCTCCCTCAAGGTGGCCGACGAGGCCGAGGGGCGGATGAAGAGCCCGACAGGGCGGCCGACAAGGGCGACGGGCCGGCCGAAGAGGGCGACGGGGTTGACGGGGAGACCGAAGAAGGCGACGGTGCGGCCGACGAGGGCGACGGTGCGGCCGACAAGGTGGCGGACAAGGTACTTTTCTCTTTAAAAGCTCTAAATCTAGTTTTTTTTTAAATTTTCTAGATCTAGGGTTTTTGAAAGTTCTAGATCTAGAATTAGATCTAGATCTACGTTTTGTTTCGTTGATGTTTTTAGATTTGGATATAGATGTAGAATTTTTTATCGATCTAGATCTAGATCTAAAAAACGGTGACAAGTTTCTAGATCTAGATATAAAAAACGGTGACAAGTTTCTAGATCTAAATCTAAAAAACGGTGATAGAAACCCTAGAGTTAGATCTAGGGTTTTCTGGTTTGTCACCAAGTTTTGCGGTGACAAACCAGAAACCCCTCTTTTGCGGTGACAAGATCTGCACTTGATATAGGGTTTTCTGGTTGTCACCAAGTTTGTGTGTGATCTAGGGTTTTCTGTACACGGTGACATGTTGAATGCAATTCAGTTTTTATGCGGTGACATGTTGAACGCATATAGGTTCTCTGTTTGGTTTAACATTGTGTGCTGGTGACAGCTTTGATTGCTAGGTGATGATAAGTTTTTATATATTACTTTTAATTATAGCCTATTAGCTCAAATGGTAGAGCAACGTGCCTAGCGTACGATAATGTGGGTTCGAATCCCACATAGGCTTACTAATAATTTTTGATGACAAGTTTAAGTGCAATTTGGGGGTGGTTCTAGGTAAGGTGACAAGTTTTTGTACGTGATGAACAAATTAGAGTGCAATATTGGTGATATTAGTTTGAGAGGTGACAAGTTGTAAACGCGATGACAAGGTTTTGTATGGGGGGGTTTGTACGTGGTGACAAGGTTTTGTATGGGAGAGGGGACTTTTCTGTACGCGGTGACAAGGTTTTGTTTGGTGGTGACAAGTTTGGGTGTCATGACGCCATGTTCTGGGATGTTTTTGTAGTTGTCACCAAAAAAGCCTATTTACCTCATTATTTCACCGCGCCGTCCACTTCCCCTATTGTTGTCACCATCTGAGTCCATTTACCCAAAATCATCTTAAATTAACTACCTTATCAACAATATCTATCCATACTTATATTATATGCTACGTAAATTTTCAACCAAAATTGCATATTATCTATCCATATTATCCTAATATCTATCCATATTAATATATGCTTTATAGAACAATGACTATATTAATTGGTATGCTACGTATATCCGGGTAATACCATAACGGAGGCAATCTTGATTTACGGTTAATACCATATATATATATATTAATACGTTGATTTCTACGTAAATTTTTAACCACTATGATTTTTCCTAATAATTATCCACCTTATTTTTGATAAAAAAAATAGTATTTATTTGTGGTATTTCACTTAATTTGATAAAATTATATTATCTATTTATGTAAAAGATATATTCAAATTTTTGAATTTTGCTAAGATATTCTATCTTTTTTAATATATCACTTAATTGAAAAACGTGATTCTAATATATATCTTGAATTTTTGAAATATAATTACTATGAACTAATTATATTTGATTTACTTAATTAAATTTAGAATTTTTAGGATAATAATTTAACTTATTTTTTAATAGAAAACTAATTTTGTTACTTTATTGTTTCATAAACTTGAATAAATTTAGCATTTTTAAGCTTAAGTTAATTATTTTCTATATTTACATGATCTACTATATTTTTTTACCCATTATATTTGATTTTTTTTTCTGTCTTGATAACAAAGTTGATTTTTTAGCCAAATAATAATTTCGATTTATATCTTGATAACGTACATCTTTTTCATAATTTTTATTTATTTACAAAATAATCCCACAAATTTTCTCAAATTATGCAAATGCCTCTTATTTTCCTAATACAAACATACAAGTGGTCGTTTTTGAACCACCACATTAATTTTGACACTACCTCATATATTAAAAAAAAGAACTGATTTTTATTATCGCATTATATAGGGTTTTCCTATTGAAATGCTTCTTATCTACTTATAAGAAAAAACTTTTGTCAATTATTGATTTTTTAAGCATTACATGGATAAATTTTTCACAAACAAATTAAGAAAAGTCTATGAATATTGGATTCAACTTATTTCTTTAATACAAGTAAATTTGTGGTTTCCGACATTTTGGATTAAATTTTTACAAACTTATCAATTTATCAGTTGATGATTTTCTTAACTATATTTACATTTATGATAGTCGTTATTAATATATGATAAAAATTGTAAGTAAAATATCAATTTATATTCTTATAATCAGGTTTTATAAAAATATACAAATGAGTGAAAAAATTATGTCTTATATATTTTTTGGGTTATATGAACTTCAAAAACAATATCACTCTTTTTAAAAAAACATGTTCATATATCAAAACTTATATAATATTTTCCATATAAATATAATTTTATTTTAATATTTTAAAGTGAAATAGTCGTGCATGGCACGACAAGTTAAGCTAGTATAGTATAAAGCGGAGTCAAATTCTTCACAAAACTTTGCGTCACGTGTCATTTCTATAATAAAAAAATAAAGTGGGTTCTCCTTTATATAATAAGTTGAAATATAATATGATAACTACTTTTGATCTTAAAATGGTAAAACTTATCAAAACATACTTTGTTGAAGCAATAAATTTAGTATAGATATATTTTTTATTCTAGGATGAAAGAATTTTTATATATATACTCCCAAATTAATCTGTAAGACTTAAAAAATGAATTAAGTACCAAAAAAACGGACTCAATTGTTTTCATCTTTATTTCTATTTTGATATACAATATATGTAATTGATTTTAATTTATCATAATTTACTTATTTCGATTTACAAGACTTCCCCCAGACTTTATAATATTTATAATCAGCACCAATTACTTTTCCTATAATTAAACATCACAAATAAATCAAAATAAAACAGGACATATATTGTAAAGTGATTAGTTACGTGAATACATTAAAGAAAAGTAAACAATAATTCATGCTCAACTACGTACATCGGTACATGCATAGTTCCATACACAAATAAATAAAAATTTAAACTTGTATTGAAGTAAATTAAGGAGAAAAAATAAACGAAAATTTCACCTGGTAACCCTTAAGTTAAGGCAATTTCACCTGGTACCCAATACTTTTCCAAATTTTGTGTGGTAACCCTCACCTTTTAAAATTTTTTGCCCCATACCCAACCGTTAACTTTAGCCATACAAAACGTTAATTGAATTAAAAGACTTGGGATTCAGCCGGAGACATGAAAGCAAAGAGCTGATGGCATCAAACGTTCGCCAAGAATGCTGATGGCGGCGACAAGTAAAATGAGGCTAATTTCTTCTTATAATTCCTTACTTTACAAGGAGATTTGAATTATCAATTTTTCCCATTACTTGAGTTTCTGATGAAGATCACTAATTAGCAAAAGGAAGATTCTTTTTTGGGTGGTGGTTATCAACAATTTTTGCCCCCTTTGGTTCTGCTCTATCTATCATGCAAAAACTTTTCAAGATCATGCTTTTCATGAGGACTTTTTTCAAATGCATGTGTAGCAATAGTCTCTGTCCCAATCATGAGAAGTGAAAAGTGAGGAATTCAAGGAAACTCAGAAAGGTGAGGAAGTCGTAGACGGATCCTCCGGGCGTCAGGTACGACGCGCATCACTACTCTTCGTCGGCCGGCGTCGACTTCGGGACCGGATCCTCCCGGCGGAGCAAGTCGATGGCGTCACCGATGTTCGGATGGTCGGAGGCGGCGGCGTTCTCGTCGAGCAGGATGAGGTGCGGGGATCCGAAGGCCCTGATTTCGTCGGAGAGATACGGGAGCCGTTGATTCAGAACCAACCGACGGTGGAGATGGGAGGGGACGGAGGGAGTTAATGTGCAATTGTGAAAGTCGTAGAGACAATTAATGGGAGCCAACAACAAGGAGGACGTTGTCGGTGTTGTCTACCATCAGAAGTCGTCGATCGGTGACTCCGTCCTTTGCAAATCTGTCCACCAACAAGGAGGATGTCGTGACTTTTACATAGATAGAAGATGAGAAATGTTTTGTATTGGTATTGTTTTAATCAATCTAACGCTTTTTATGGCTAAAGTTAGCGGTTGGGTATGGGGCAAAAAAATGTAAAAGGTGAGGGTTACTACACAAAATTTGGAAAGGTGTAGGGTACCATGTGAAATTGCCTTAACTTGAGGGTTACCCATTAAAATTTCCGAAAAATAAATTATCGTAGTTCCTTATAAAAGTTAACACACTTCCTATTATTTAGCAGTAAAACATTTGAATCTTTAAGAAACTTTACAAATGAAAGATTTGATAGAACGAGATTGACTAGATAAAATTAGCCAAAATTTACATGTTTAGTATTAAAAGTAAAAAATAAAATCATTCACATTAGTGAATACGCGTATTTTCAAATATAGTGCATGGTAACTTTTTGTGCTATATAAAGGGTAGAAATGTTGTTGCCCTAAAATAATAAAACATGTGTGTTGTCCGGGGTGTCGTTGATCGTTTTTCATCTTAATTAGTTAATTTTTTTTGAAACAATCTAATAAAAAAATTATATCAAACAATATATATATATATATATCATATTATTTTCTATATATTTTGAAACAATTAAAATCAAATCCAGAAATAATCTTTGAAGCCGTAAGTTTTGGAACAACTAAACTAAAATAAGGAAAGGTCTTGAATTTTAGACAAGAAAAATTACTAATGCGGAGGTCCTACAAAATATTTGATGACAACTTAGTATATTTATTTTGCATCATATACATTACTTACATACAAATGATTTGTTTCTTTTGTTACTTTCCCGAGTTTGGATAGTTTTTAATACATTACTGATTATTTCATGTTGTTTGATTTAGTTAATTTTATTTCGTTACTTTATTTATGCTTTCATTGTTTCTTTTGAAGCAAAAATAACACACTTAAGTGTACATAATCGTTGCCCGTACATATGATACGGGTCTTTGACTAGTTTTTTTAAAATATAAAGCTGGATCAAGATTATAAAGAAAAGGGAGATTAATTTTTGTGCCCTAAGTTTTGGGCTTTTTCCAATGGTGCCCTATGAAATAACTTATTTCAAGTTATAACACTAAACCTTTTGCATAGTTAGGCCCTTACTCTTTAACTTCTTATTTCTCCATCCATATGATTTATAAGAAAAAGAGCAATGATTTTCAAATTTAAGAAAAAACAAAGAATTTTAAAAATTGGAAGAAAAAAACATTCAAACCCTAAGCGCTCTGAGTGCTCCCATTGAATCAACTCACCCTCTATGAAGTCTATGCCAAGCTCCTCCACAAATCGGGCTTGAAGCCCGTCATGCCCGACTTCCCCACGACCCTCATCCACCGGTTCAGCAGCATGTCCAACAACTTCATGTTCTACAAGCTCGCTTGGCCTATGAACAACCGACAAAGATTTCACCAAGCAAAGGGTTTTATATATTTTTTTTTCCAATTTCTTAAATTCTTTTCCTTTTTTATTAAAAGAAATTGAAAATCACTTCTCTTTTTCCTTTAATTGATATGGATGGAGGAACAAGAAAAGGGTATTGGCCGAACTAAGATAGAAGTTGAGTAGTATATCTCAGAATAAGTTATTTTTTAGGACACTCTTCATAAAAGCCCAAAACTAAAGGGTAACAAATGCAATTTCCCTAAATAAAACTATGTGTATGGTCTTATTTGTATAATGTCTAAGATACCTGTTAGTACACAAAATATGCCGTGTACAAGTTTCAACTCCTTCTTCAATGACCTTCTTCTTCAAGCTTTTTCTCCCAGCCCCTTCGCCTTCAATGATCTGCAAAACAATGGACCAAGGGGCGAGTGACCCCTAATCCACCTCCGATGCTTAAGTCAGAATAGGTACAATGTCGATTAAAAGGCGTCAGGCAGAGCGATGGCTTAGGACTTACCTTCCACATGGTATACATGTGTATTTATAGAGGAGAGGGACAAAGGGGGGCGCGCGCCTCTAGGGGATCGGCCCACTAGGGTTATCGCGATGCCTTGCTCCCTAAGTCAACCAAATATCCTATCTCAGGCGAAGATAAGATTCTCCTCCATAAATAATATCCTAACTAGAGTAACTACCCTATTAAAGGATAAAGCATAATAAATATGGATAGCAAAATAAATAAGATAGAGAAATAAATGTAAACTAATTGATATGAAATCATGCCCGCCTACAATACCCTAATAATGTTACTCAATACTTTGGGGCGTATCGTTGAGATTCTCCCCCCGATCCTTAATAATTAGTTATTGGCGGTTGCATACAATAATAATCTCATCATTCCCCATATGCTACGGCTTGACCACGCCGGGTTTAGATTTGGTTTAATAATTTCATGGTTAGGACTTAGGACTTAAATCCAACTAATAATGCTTCAAGTTTGAACAGGTTTAGGGTCGAACTAGCAAATGACCCGTACCTTGTACGGGGATGTTATGTATTTATTTATTAATTTACGTATGAATTTACTGTAACAATTACAAATATTATCATATGCATACTTTAATTTAAAAATATGTTTATTTTTTTGATTATAAAATGACATAATTCTTGTATATCATAATATATATATAAATTTTATTTATTTATTAATTTTTATACATACATAAACATATAATTAAATAATTGAGGAAGAATGACATAAGATAAGATGCATTATCACATTTTATTAAAAATTGATACAAATCTTTTGTTATTTAAATTAAATTGCATAAACTAACTTTTATAATAAAAATCAACAAGTTTAAATAAAGACTCAGATTAATATATTATAATATTAAAGATATAGATGATATTTAATAAGATAATTTGAAAACCAAATTATATTGTATATATGTTATTGTTTTTGAAAAAATAATTAAATATTTAATAAAAATATTAATGAATCATTATCTTAACTAAAAAAACAATGTGTTTTTCTAAAGCGTAATCAATATGTAATATTAGCGATATATATGGTAAATATAACATCTAAATTTTTTATTGATATTTTAATATGATATGGTAGTTAAAAAAAATATTTATTATATTATTTTAATATAATGAATACTTTTTCTCATATATAGTGGTAGAATTTGCTACCATTGATGATTTAAAAAATTACCATAATAAAATTACGAAAAATAAACTATAGTTAATATGATATTTAATTAAATGGGTAAAATATTATGATTATGATTTATACATGACAAAAGACATTTTTTCTAAATAAAGTTTATGATAGATATATGTATTAATTAAATGTGTATAATGATAAGATAGAGATTTTAAAATATTGCTAGAATTATTAAATAAACAACTCAAATTATAAGATAGAATTAATATCTTAATTAAGTATGTATAAGATTATGATAAAATCAAGATTTAGTAAGATAGATTTTTAAATAAGGGGGGTGATGTGGCGCAATATGGTGGCAGAATTTGCTTCCGCTTTAGTATATAATAATAATAGATTATTAGAGATTTGCGCTATTTCTATAATCGTTGTAATAACTTGAATAGTTGAATACATTGGGTCCAATCATTTTGCAATTATGAGTTTCAATCATTTTTACTTTTTTTTTTGAATGGATGTGACTCGTTTGGTTGAGTCGAGGCTTGTGCACATTAGGATCTTTTTTTTTTAGGTTCACATTTGATTTTTTTCCTGGGACTTCATAAAGAAAGTTGTGCTGTTTTGTTTTCTATCTATCTTACTTTGTTTTTCATATGGTGTCTTTATTTTGTAACTCTAAGTTTAAGTTACTTTAAATAAATTTTGTATGATTTGAATTCAAATCATTACAACAAAAATAGATTTTGGGATTTTGTGTGCTAAAAAGAAAAGAAAAGAAAAGAAAGAACCTAAATACGATCTTTCGACTTCGTCTTATGGTTTGATCGGTCTAGCACTCTATCATGCATTAATGATTCATTTTTATTACTAAGATATTGGTGTATACAAATTATGAAGTAGGTTACGGATGAGCTTCTACCAAATGTTAGTTCCGACGGCTCCGACCTACATGAAACAGTTCAGAAAAGGGAACAATATGCATCTTTGATATCAACTTTTCAAATTTGACACTACTACGTACGTAGTACTTGGCTTGGAAGAAAAAAAACTCGTGGAATTTGTTTGCACGCCAAAAATTTAATGGAGGTTAAACAGAAGATTGAGAATGTTTGGCTTGTTTGCAATAGATGTAAAAAAAAAAAAACATATACGAGGCAAAAGACAAAATAGTAAAGAGAACATTTGGCTAATGCTCATTGAATTAGTAAGGAGAACATTTGGCTAGTTCATGCTCTTGTTAATTTTATGTGTTGAAATTCATGAGGTTTGTCTTGCAGTGTTATGGTGTAATGTGCTTTTGCGCGCCTTTCTTGATCATTTATTCAGCGAATGTGAACAAAAACCGATATGGAGGAATGAATAATAGTAGTAACAAGGGGTATTTAGAGAGCTAGAAATAAGTCGATTTTCGAAGGTTTTGTCGCAGACTCCTATAGAGTTTGTTAAAGAGGCTCAAGTGTTTCTATATGAATTTTTGAAAGTCTAATAGAAAGCTATATCATTGCTGACATGTTTTTACTTGGTTGTTGGTCTCATTAAGATAAATTGCGATGATGATGATGATGATGATCGATCTAGGCAACGCAATTCCCGTGTAGGAGTACTAATCAAGATGTCCATTTTCCGTTAGGTTCAAAATAAATATTGTTGGAAAATTTAATACTATATAGTTAGTGAAAGATATTGTTCGTAAGAGTTGAGTCGAAACCTCCTAAATACTATTCTTGGAGGTTTAATCATTTAACTAGATAAGTTCTAAGTTTAGGTTTAGTAGTTTGATTAGATAAGTTTCAAGTTTAATTATTTGACAAGATAATCTCATATCCTAAGGTAGTTGGATGATTTAGTTGAATGCAAGTTCCGGTTGTTGTGCTTATTAAAAGCACACTATGCAGATGCATTCTTATTAAGTCATTATGGCCAAATAGGCAAATAGTCAAACGAATTATTGCGTTTTCTTTTTAAAACATCATATTCTGTTCTCACCGCCACTTTCATGGTGATGGTGCCATTACTAATTACTCAAATCACATGCCATTCAGATTCTCTCGTATGTTCTATCATTAAAAAAGTATCGTTCACTTGACGTGTATTTAGTTCATCCTCAAATGGTTTTTATATGTTCACCTTGAACGTAGACTCTCTGCAGATAACTTGCAAGAGCCTTTTGATTCACCTAATGTCTTCAAAATCTGTACCTACATAAAATTCCCATTTGTAACTTTTTAATACCCTTTATCCTTTTGTTTTTTTTAAAATTCAGTCTAAACAAAATGAATGCATTTCATACTATTAAAAATAAAAGTTTCAATTTGAGTTAAATTAGGTACGAAATGAGCTTCCCAACGCCAATGGGAATCAGTGAAAGCCCCGTTAAATTTTGTTTAGCCAAGCCCATTAAACCAAGAAGCATTGATGCCAATGTGCATGCCATGTATTGCCTATTCGCCTATTCCTATTCTCTTATGGCATACCCAACTTTAGAAAAATTCGAGTTTTTAGCTTCATGAGCAGTCAGCACTCAAGTGAAAAATTGTATAGATGCCCTGTTATATAATATCATATGTTTACGTTGCAACAATACTAAAACAAAGCAACAAGTCCTCTTTTTTGCTATGTAGCGTTATGAGACGATATTACTATATTAGTATCATAAACCAAGCTCTTTATGACTTGTATCAAGACTACAGCATACTGACTGAAAGTGGACCATGGACGGCCCATTTTCTTATCAAGACTGCCTTTATTGAGAGATGAAAGTGAAACCATGTTGTAGAAAACTATATTCCTACAAGCCTTAAACTATATGTTAACCCATACCTCCTACATTTAGAGAAATATGATTAAAAAAAATCTCATATACCAAATGCAGAAATATAGAATCATAAATAGCATATTATAGTAGCAAGAGCCGACAGAAATACAATAATAGTAAAAATTAGATAAGTATGTATAGCATTAAAGTTTGGGTACATGCACCTCATTTAACAATCTGATATAGCCGGGTTTTTCTTAATTTATCTCTTATCTCTTATCTCTTATATATATAAGGGAAATTACCAAAAGTAATGGAGGCAATACTGCAACAGGGAGTACAACAAAATTAGGCAATGGAGAACCTCAGTATGTCAATAATTTACTTCATGTCGAATCAGAAACCAGAACAATTTTTACTGGTAAAAAAATCATCTACCTACTAGTCATTTCAGGTGTGAGAATATAGCTCAAATGAGTGAATTATACTCGGCCACGGCCGTTATTTTTGCTCATGCATGAGATGGTAACAAAGTAAGCTGCTGTTTAACTGGCTCGGAACAAGGTAACTTACTATTCCAATTGCAGATGCTTCTTCAATGCCTCGTAAACAAGGTAAGTGATGCTTGCAGAAGGGACGACTTTGAGGAGGTTCGGAAACAACCCTTTGTAAAATCCTCTTTTGCCTTCACGCTGGTATGTTCTCCAGAATACGTCAGACATTGTCTCCCCTTCTTTTGAGGCCTCAGCTTGCATTCTGAAAAACAATGCTGAATTTTAGCTAACCTTACCAAGTTTCTATAATGTAAGTATTTGGAAGGTTTTTCCGAGTTTTAAAGCCACTTTTTAGTTTTTACATAAAACCACATAATAACAAAGAAAAGGTTTTACCTCGTTCTCACAACTTGTAACGGGTAGACACAAGTTGCTCCAACTGAACCAGAAATTGTTCCACAACCTAATTGCACAAGTGCACCCGGTTCTTCTGCACGTGGCAAAGGTTTGAAAGTAAGACAGACACATGCTATATATTTCTCCAAAACATGACAAACTAGATAAAAATAAAACACTTGGATCTAGGATTTTACCATTTTCATGGAGGATATATTTCTTAGACATATCTTTCAGTGTCTCATATGCTGCAAGATCTATGCCAGCATAAGGAACAATCCCAAGAAGAGAAGGGACAAGACCACGGTAAAATGCTTTAGAACCCTCTTTGACCCATATATCTTTTGACAAGGCTCTAAGACTTGGAGCTTTTGCATCCTTACACGTCTGTAACCGAGTTTTTACAAGATCCAGAGGATAAATGGCAGCTTGTGCGATAGCACCAGCTAGCCCTCCAGCAACAAGGCGGTCAAGGGCACCTATATCAGCTTTATCTTCCCCTTTGGCATTCATGATGTAGGTTTTAAGCATTTCAAAAGCATAGAATTTTATTGCACTTTCAGGGGCTACTTTCACAACATTTAGTCCATTGCCACGAAAGAATGCCAATAATTTCCCTTCCTTCCATATTTCTTTTACAGCTGTCATGATGCGGGCCTGATCTGTTTGAACTTGCATTTTGACTTTTAAACGGTCAAGAGGTGCTGTTGCAGTACGGGATGCAGCTCCAGCAATACCGCCTGCAATTAAGTATCTGGTTGCATGGACATGTTTGCTAATGCCTTCTGGTATAATAGGCTGTTCTCCAATGTCAACAAGGCAAACCCTCTCGTAGTAACGGTATATATTCTCGATTGTTACCTCATGTGGGTAAAGCAAAAGAAAGTCCCGCCACTCCTCAAACGTTATCACACCATTATTATCCTTATCTACACGCTCTACAAAGCCGGCAAGCTCCTCATCGTTGATTTGAATGCCTACATATAAAATACTGTTGTGGCTTGTAGGGTGGAATAAACAAACCAAAACTAAAAGTACACAAAATGCATGCTAAAACATGCAAATATCTAATTCAAAGAACAAGATATACCTAATATATAGCAAGCTTCTTTACAACTATATTGGATCTAATATGCCTCATAAAATATGACTTGATCATGCGTAGAAGGTATCTATATATACTAATCAAAACAAATTAGACCCCATCATAATTTTGTGTGCACCCATGTACAATTTACCATGAAAATGCTGCAAACACCAAAAATGATCCAATAGTGTTAATTACAAATCTTCCCATGCAATATTTCTTTGTTTTCCCCCCTTGCGTTCATACATGGTTACTTATATTCGACTCTAGCCCATGCAGCCATGCCTATATTTTTACACTTCAAAAGCTTCAGTTCATGTTTCAAATTACAGTACTCTTCACAATGCAGAATGAAAACAGGGCTACCAAGCATACAGCATATAGTCATACAGAGAGCTTGTGAACAGTTCAGTTCCATCATCCAAACTCCAAAGTCAAATTTATTTATAAGACGTGAGTCATCAAACTCAAACAACTTAATAATAGTGACTATAATCTAAGTGCAGTAATTCCCTTTGAGTCCAAGTAACATCCATTAAATTAGCCAGCATTGAGAAAAATCATGAAAATGACATCAAAGAATACAATGAGACAATTAAGTATGAAAATGGAAGATGGATAATTGAAAATACAAATTGGGCGAATACAATGCATGAAAATGAAAATCGTAGTAACAGAGCATGAAATCAAAGTTAGAAAACAAAATGAGCTACTTTCAATAAAAAAAGAAGAAGCTGACTATAGGAAGAGAACAATACAACATTAGCAGTTATGAGAAGGCTACCTGTATGGTTGGAATCAAAGACTACACTACGTAACAATAGGAAGAAAACGACAAGACATGACTTTGTAATTTCAGATCTCCAAAAATAATATACTGATTAAGCGGTATCTCTTTTCTACATTTACCCTATGTTTACGATCCCCTGTTTGCCAAAGCCATCTTTTTTTCCCTAAATACACAAGTAAACGTGATCATAAGGAGGACATACAGAACTAGTGGATAACTAAAATAGGGCTCAGACAAGAGGGAGTCCTTTTTTTAATATAAACCGAGCTGAGAAAACAGTTAGTGTACATCTTATACAGTCATCTAACTAGTAGTTAAATGCCAGATACAATATGTACGGACCAACAAAGATGGGAGGTGCCTAACTTACTGATAACACGTGCACGATCAACAATGACATCATTACTAGGCTATTTCTTAACTCAGAGATGAAATTAATAGGAGAAGCACATCAGCAGTCTGAGCAATGAATCATGCGCCTAAACTAGTATGCATTGAGTTCTTAGTATAGCAGTAGAAGAAATAGTTGAATAATGCCGTTACAGATACCCACTACTAATACTACCACCGCAAGATGAAAATCGAAGAAAGGACCAGATTAGACATAAATCAAGTCATTTCATTATAAGGGAACCCAATTAGACATGGTATTTTTTGCTTTTCCATTCAAAATCATTACAACACCAAATTCTTCTGAGGTCCAGAGAAATGACAGAGAAGGTTTGGTTTCCGGTGCATAAGCTCAAAAAAGAATGACAGCTCCCACAGAGAACCAATAATGCCAGAAGAATAAGACGGTTGCTAGGAGACTTATCATGACAGATACAGTGAGTAAATCCTAATAATCTAAGGTGTGTTTAAATGACATGACGCAATACCTTGCGTAATAATGCATAATCTGGCATCATTATAGTGCAAAATAACACAATATTGATTGTGATCCAGACACCCTAATTCTATATTTCTATCTGTATCCAAATACAAAGAGATGAGACTTCACTAGAACCATAAGATAAAGAACGTCTTCTCTAGGATATATTGATAATAGAGCTAGACATCAAATCTTAAAAATACAAATGTTACAAAAGTAAGCTATGGCAAGTTTGGATGAGGAAAGATAGTACGTTTCTTCATAGACTCTATAATAACTCTAATGACCAGGTTTTTATCAAAATTTATATCATTGCCAAGGGGTTTACTGAGCATATTCACAAGTATACTAATGGCTGCTAATTGCAGATGCTGAACTCTATATTTTTCAATCTACTATAAAGTCATTTGATACAACTAATCTGCTTCCTAGGATTCAACTTAAAATCACCAATGTCATATTTTGTGAGGGATGGCTTCTTTTAGTTGCCCAATTGAATTCTGAATATCTTCAACTCTAGTTTGCTTACAGTGGGTGAGAGAACCCAAGTTTGCAGAGAAAGATCTTCACCCCCCTAACACAATCGGCCTCTATTTTTTCACAAACTCATCTGCATGAATTACAAATTACATCTTAGAACTATATCCAGTTGTATGTGTCAGTTTTCCACAGTGATTTCGTATCTTGAATTCTTGACCCATGATTATTAATTGCTCTACCACTCATCTTTATTATATTTTTTTTCCAAAGATCTTCAGCCACAAAAGGATGGACCAAGGATAACTCTATTTTCAGTTACTCATAGGTTGGATATTATTTTTGTTGTTCATAGAACTACAGGAACTGCTACTGGACAGTTCAAGAGTGTGTGGTTAAATGCAAAAAATGGAGAAAGAGACCACTAAACTCGACAATTACATGTCATTAGCCCTCTAGACCACAATGGCATGATAGGCAATAGTTCAGTGAATTTATATTCCGCACCAACTTCCCTTGAAGAAAGAAAAGAATGAAAAGACATAGGCAAACAGGATAAGAAAAAGGCCATGGACAATGGTAGAGCAGTAGAGATTAAATTAATTCAGAATGTTGACATTTCTTTCAAGACAACACAAGCAACACCCATAAGTACTAAAAAATTAGGCCATCAACTTACACACCATGATCATACAGCTACATTTAACCATGATACATTGTGATTCGCTGCCATCTAAAACCAGACTCCAGAGACCAATGTAATTTATTTAATTCCCAAGTGTATACAAATGAAATAACATATAAACATACAGAATAATCAAAACTAATGCACATAAAATCTCAAACAACTAATACAATCTATCATTTAAGAGTTCCAAATCGCAGCATACGTAAAAGCAGAAGGTAACTCTTTCCTTGTACTAAAAAGAAGGCACGCAACAAGAAAAGGTAGTCTGATGGAGTAGAATCGTCACGGATCTTGTATATACATTTTCGAAAAGAACTGGCATGCATTTAGTAATGTTTAAAGGTATAGAATTACCTGCTTTTACCAGAGCATCATAAAGCTCCTCTGGGGAAATGCAACCATTATGCTCCACGTCAATAGCCTGGAAGATACGATAAAGCTCAAGCTCCTTAGCATCCATGTAGCGACGGAATTCCACATAATCAACTCTTCCATCCTTGTTGGCATCACACACATTCAAGAGGTCTTTAGCATACTTATATTCTGATGGAATATGAAGCTCCGAGAGACCGGCATCAATCTGAGCATAGTCCAAAAACCCCGTATTCAACTTATCAAAGAAGTTAAAGAGATTACGAAGTCTCATCTCCCTCTCCTCTTTGGACTCCTGCAATGCCAACAGCACATGATCCATTGTAACAGGCCCTGATTTCCTAACCGGCTTGCAACCATCACACCGCTTTGATTCCTTCTCTTTCTTCTGTTTCGCCTCCATAATGTAACAAATCTAGATACTCAGACCACCACACCGCCTTGTCTGAGATTTATACACTCAGGCACACCGTCAAGCAAGTCCAACAACCTTGTTTAAAGCTTTTCCAAACCCCTCTGACTTCCAAGGAAACTCGGAATTCCAACAGCGTGCAATGGGAAAAGGTGACTACAATTCAATTCATTCCCACATTTGACCGAGTTAAGTGCGACAAATTTGACCTAGCCTTCAACTTTCAGCAATTTCTATTCCCCAAACAGTGATCATTTGGCAGAGAGAAAGTCACAAATGAAATACGGAAACCTGTACGAAGCCTTCAAATCAGCAAGATTTCGTCAAATTAGGGGGAAATGCTCCACAAGAATCTGTTGCGATTGACTGTAAATCGAAATCGGGAAGCTGCAATCGAGTAATACACACCTAGCAATGCGAGAGAGGACGAATCTGAGGTCCGTAGCAGGAAGAAGTGGAACGACGAAGAGTCGGAAAACGATGATCTCCGGAATCTCTTACCTGAAGAAACGGGGCAGTCTCATGGAAATTCCGGCAGGCATCCCCGGAAAAGTGGAGGATCGCCGGCGAATTTGCAGAGGGGAAAGCACATTCAGAGGGATTTGAGAAATCGGGAATTCCAATCCACTGCCAAAGTGCTAGACGGAGATAGAACCCAATTGCAAGAGGTTGCAAGGGAACCGAATATTGGATATTTTCTCATATTCTATGTTTGTTTTTTCTTTTCTTTTCTTTTCAAATAAAGTTGGAAAGTGCATGACGACTTGGGTAAAATTAAAAAATGTGTATATAAGTTAGTTATCCAGATAGTATAATATAAGCATGGATTAAGCTTTTTGAATCCGTGTGATCATCACACACAGTAACAGTAACATGGGAAATTTTTGATGAACTATTACTTTTTATGTCCATTTATATATAATAGATTTAACAAATCACAAGTAGATATTTACCCAATAATTTCTATCTTGAATTTCTAAATGAAACGTAAATTAAATACATATGTAAAGAGCTCGTATCATATTGTTGTACATGAGTATATTATCTTGCATTAAAGTAAAATATTTATTATCTTTCATTTGAAAAACTCTATTTGGAAGTAAAAGATGATAACTAATTACTTATATTATTATTATTTTAAATTAAGAAAACAACTATAAAACTTATGAATTACACAAACATATCTAAAAGTATTATAATTATATCATAAAAGAAAAATAAATGTAAATTAAATGTAAATTAAATTAAAAAGAATACATCTGATTATGTCATTAATATCAATCATGTCATTAATATGCTACAGAAATGAATGACAATAATAATAATAATAATAATCATATAGTGTTACCATAGGAAATTTTCATAATGAAGTTCTAAAAGTTAATTTAAAATTAATGATGAAAATAATTAAACAAAATGTATGATAGTCTAATCTAATACAAAAATAATATTATTAAGTTAAGGAAAATTCAACCCAAAAATAATATTTCTCAAATATATTATGTGAGATGAAATCAACCCAAAAATTATATTTTTGATATTGGTGGAAAATATAAAATCATATTGAACTTTGATATGTTATTAACCTAAATCTACACTTAACACAAAATAACTGAACCTGAACGAGCCGTCCCGTTTGACAAGTTTAATATGAATAATATTGATCACTACAACTATTTACAAATTGAATTAAGATTTTTATCATGCAAATGTTTAATTAAACAATTTATTTCACAATTTGATAATCCTAAATATGCACATTTATCATAATAATTTGTGATATAAAAGGAGGTGCTTTTAAACTTGAAAATTTTATAAAATTTATATAAGATTAAGACTATTAATTATGCTGGTTTGATGAGTCAGTCATTTTGATTTCAAATTAAGTATAAGGTTGTGATATTATATATGGAGAATAAACATATTGACGGAGTTGATTCGAAAGGTCAGACATTTTGAGTTTGAATTGAGTACATGTTTGAACTGTTATGTATGGAGAAGAAACCAATTAATAGGGTTGATTCTGTATGTTCGTCATTTGAGTTCGGATGGAGTATAAGTTTGAGTTGATATTATATATCTAGAATAAACCTATTAAGTACAAGATTGAGATTTCACACCATTAAATTCGAATTTCTCCACGTAGGATTATGTCATTAAATATTAACCAATTAACCAATTCTTAATGTTTTAGCTTTCACTTATCGGATTCAAATAATATATGTATTTCTTTTATAAAACTTATACAATATATAAATCAATATATTTTAAATTTATTTAAAGAAGTCTCTGGCAAGGCCCGAGGTTATAACTAGTTTATTTAAATAAGACATAAGCTCCGACATATTATTTACTTATATTAGTTAACATAGACGTGGTTCCGGTTCCAATGGAACCGGGCAGCCGAATCAAAATCGGCCGAAACCGGAACCGGAATTGGACCGACGGTTCCAGTTCCAAGGATGGTTACAGTTCCGTTTCCCCTTCTCCCAAAACCGGCGAACCGACGGTTCCATCCGGTTCAAACAGTCGGTTCTAAACCGTCCCAAACCGCCGGATTCTCCTCTTTTAAACAAACAATATACATAAATTATACTAAACATATAAAAAATACAACTCAAGCACTAAATGTTTATATATAATAATCAAAACCAAATTTATAAGCCAAAAGTGGCTAAATATACTCAAATTTAACAATATTTAATTTTGAAAATATAGAACAAAAAATAATTTCTTAATTTTTAAACTTTTAGCCGGCTCCAGAACCGAAACCGGAACCAGCCTAGGAATAGTCCCAAAACCTAAACCGGAGCTGGAATACCGGCCAAGGATCGGTTCCGGAACCGGAACCGGAACCTGAACCGGCAGTTTCAGAACCGGAACCACGTCTCATTGAATTTATAAGCTAAAGTTATTACACTTGATGCTGAAGTTGAAATTATTTAAAAATTGGGTGTTTGGGATAGGAAAGTAAATAAATAAGTTTTCATAAGCTCTCATTATACTAGGACAAACTCATTATTTTTTTGGAATATTTAAGCTTCTACAAGTTTTCGTAAGCTACGATAAATTAGTTTTACCGAAGACATATTGAAAAGCTTATTTTTTCCGGTATACTCTGATAAGCTTAAATAAGCTACCATAAATACCATTTAAACACTATCAAACCAAGCTATAATGACGCGTTTCATAAAATAAAAGTTAACAATTAACATTGGAAAAAGGAAACTATAATAATTGATACCAAAATGATACATTATATGAAGTTGGTTTTTGTTCAAACAACTTCTTAAGAGGAACAAACTTGTCAGAGTACAAGTGACAATCCTACCATAGCATTGAATCATGAAACAATATGTTCAAATCCAACTATTTATGCATAACTAGAATTCATGACCCGTGCTACGACGGGTTTAAAAATTATTTTGAAACTTTATTAATCAATTTTAATTGAAAAAGTGCATAAAATTGCATGAATGTGAAAAATGGACTAAGTATATATGATAATATAAAATATAATAGATTATATTAAGTATAAAATAAATAAATATTCCATAAGAAATAAAAATGATTTGTTAATTGAATAGGCACAATATTTGTTGATGTAATCCATTTATCACAAAATATATATAAAAATGATTTGTTAAGATGGTGAATTATCATTGACAAAATTGGCAAATCTCATCTACGCAAAAATTACATAATATTATGTAGAGGTAAGCTTTTAACATTTTTCTTTTTTGTTTAGGTTATGTAACTAATATAAATTCTAATATTAGTTTTTTTATGGAACTGTAATTTATTGGGGGGCTCTCAATATTTGATTATATATACCATATAATTAGTGTATGGAATAGTATCACGCTATAATTAGTGTCTAGTATCCAAGATATTATTCGTGCGTATCCAAGATAATGTACTATTGTCCGGCATGTTGGAATAGTTTCACGGGTACGTTATTTTAGAATTCTGGTTTCTTTGGAATAAATGTATATAGTTATCTTGCTCACAATCTGTTAGGAGTTACAGATAATTGGAAGAAGTCAATTCTAAGGCCAACATTTGTAGCAGTCAACTTTAAAGGTATATAAAATTATTTTTTCAACCAAATCATAACGAACACCCATGAATGGCCGTGTTAGGAGTTGCTGATTTTGTTAACCATATTAGGAGTTATAGGTTTGAACTAATTTACAAAAATATAATTTTAGTTCACTCCATACTAATTGAATAGGTACAATCTTTGTTGATGTAATCCATTTATCACAAAATATATATAAAAATGATTTGTTAAAATGGTGAATTATCATTGACAAAGTTGGCAAATCTCATCTACGCAAAAATTACGTAATATTATGTAGAGGTAAGCTTTTAACACTTTTTTTTTTGTTTAGGTTATGTAACTAATATAAGTTCTAATGTAAGTTTTTTGCGGGATCTGATTTGAATTAATGTAAATCCCTTTCGTAGTAAGAAAGTAAAAATTACTCTCGACTTGATAATTATGCCGTAGGTGTTAAAAAATATTTAAACAAAAATGCTACTATAGAGGATTGAACCCCCAACCATTGGGTAATTATAGGAAGGCTTTACCACTATGCTATTTTAGTTATTTTGATTATTATTGTATGGTGTTTATTATATGGGGAAGATTGTAACCATAACTTAATAGGACAATAAATGAGGACACCACCTAACTTTTATATATATATATATATATATATAGATAGGTCATTCCTACATATTAATACGGTGAATTAAAGATTTCCACAATAGTTTTATTTCACAAAAAAGATTTCTATTTTCAAAAGTCTTAATGCAAAACCAACCAATTGCATCCATAAACAAACGTGATCAAACCTCAAAAGAGAGTGATGTTAGACATTGTTGTGAAGTGAATCATTCAACTCTCCTATTGTGTATATCAACATTCTCCGATACCTTCTATGCTCTAATTTGATCATTGTATATAAGACTTTCAAATGATGGGTTGTCTCGTGCTTTCCAAAGCATAACAATTACTCTAGTATCGTGCTACAAAAATGATTGTATGGTTCATTTCGTTTTATTATTAGTTAAGATTGTTATAAAGATCATATAATGATCAAATCGGATTTATAAATCACCATATCACCACTATCCAAATGTAATATCAATTTTAGCTCGAAATACAAGTATCACTCCTCTCCTCGCACCGTTGTCTATGTCTTACTAAACAAATCACTTTCTAAATCGTTTCCATCAATAACAAATTTACTTCGTGAACCATTGATGCCCATTCCTCAGAAAGGATGGGACTATAGAAGTGAGACAACCACTCGGCTGTCGATAAACAACTAGTACCAGACTTCAAAAGATTTTTTGTATTTTATTTTGGGGGTAGAAATTGCTTTCCTAATGCACAAATAACGGATAAAGGGCGCACACACTATAGAGGACGCTAAGGAAGCAAAGGTTTTGATAAACAAGACACCACCATCAAAGGGAACCGGTATAATTCATCTTCGCTATTAGATAAGGAAGTCCGAATGTTTAGAAATAAAATTGATGATATAATGTGGCAAAAGAGCCCAAAAGGAAGAGAGCCCTAGATTTTTTTGGGGATAGTAAGGAGAGTAGAGATCAACTTTCAAATTTAGATCGAAATTGTCATAAATGGATAAGAAATTAAAAATCCTGATTTTCGAATAGAAGTTAGTAATATGACGAATTCCTTTCGGCCACCGTATGTGTGTTCTAATAAATGCTATCGTTTATTAAAAAAAGGTAACCAAATTGCCAGGAAGGGATTTCCTTTTGAATGGTGAAACAATATGTTCAAATCCAACTATTTATGCCTAATAGGTCATTCCCACATGATAATACGGTGAGCTAAGATTTCCACAATAGCTTCATTTCATGAGTAAGATTTGTATTTTCAAAAGTCAAAGCCAACCAATTGCATCCATAAACAAACTTGATCAAACCTCAAAAGAAGGTGCATAATGTTAGACATTGTTGTGATGTGAATCATTCAACTCTCCTGTTGTGTATATCAAGATTATCCGATACCTTCAATGCTCTAATTTGCTCATTGTATATAAGACTTTCAAATGATGGGTTGTCTCGCGCTTTCTAAAGCATAATAAGTACTCTAGTATCGTGCTACAAAAATGGTTGTATGGTTCATTTCCTTTTATTATTAGTTAAGATTGTTAAAAAGATCATATAATGATCAAATCGGATTTACTAATAATAATATAAATAGGTTTTTGATAGTTATAGTGAAAAACACACTCGAATGATCACGCCATCATATATTTTAAATATACCACCATATTGTACAAAATTTTTTATCTGGAAATTGAGATGATATTTACTTAAACTAAAGATATTTTCAATTCCCTTTTAAAAATTTTCATTTCTATTCTTCTATATAATTTTGATTTAAAAAATAAATGTGAAGTATAACTCCATATAAATTCTTAGAGAGAAGAAAGAAAAAGTTGGCTCATGTTTATCTCTTTATCATTTCCATGTCATAGTTCCTAAAATAATAGGTTAGATTCTTTAGCTTGGAAGAAGTAGTGTATCACAAGAAAAAGAATATGAATTAGTGTACCATAAGGAAGGGATTGTAAAATGGCATCTTTTATTTACAACTCAGTACTTATCCAGAGTGTATTTCAATCCCCCACTCCACCCAAAAGGACATTGCTCAATCCAATCCTCCATCTATAAATACTCCTCAACGTCCACCTCTCTCTTCACACAATTCACTCGATTGATTTATCACATAAATCTATAAACACACACAAAATGAGTTTCTCTAATATCCCTGCAGATTACACAGTTGTGTCAGGATCAAGGATGGCTCTTACGGTGGATAGGTCGAATGCAGGACGAGAGTTCAAGGTTCGAGACATATCCCAGGCCGATCAGGGACGCCTCCAAATTCAGTTGGCGGAGTCAGAGATGCCTGGACTTGTGGCTTGTAGGGCGGAGTTCGGTTCCTCAAAGCCTTTGAGGGGTACGAGGATAACCGGGAGCCTCCACATGACCACCCAAACTGCTGTACTGGTCGAAACCCTGACCGCCCTTGGTGCTACTGTGCGTTGGTGCTCTTCCGACGCCTTCTCCACCCAGGACCATGCCGCTGCCGCCGTTGCCCGTGATTCTGCCTCAGTCTTTGCATGGAGAGGCCAATCTCCTCAGGTCAATTGCATAATATGTTGTCCGCCTTTTGTTGTATTGTATTATTCGTTGACCAGACTAACATATGATAAGTGCTTGAATACACATATATATACACTTTGTATTTGGCACGAAAAATAACCAACCCGTAGTGACGAATGTCGATATATAGATGCACGTTGTTTTTACCTTTAATGGATGCTAATAAAATATTGAATATAATTATAGATATTATGAAGTGGGTACTAGCTCATGATTGAAGAGTTAAAGCACCTGTAATCTCTGGCAAGTGTTATATACGAGGGTCATAATTCGGTTATTTTAGGAACTATTGACTTCTAACGCATTTTGAACTCGCATATCCTCTCCTCTTAGAACTACTCATGTTCCATGGGTGGATTTTGTAATTACTAAATCACTTTTAATGTGTACGTGTTTATTTTGCTGATTTTGTATCAAGTGAAGGTTTTGCGGAAAACAAGTAATTATTTATAATAAGAGATATTATTCATTTTCGCCTCCAAACCTTATTATTGATCGTGTCATCTTTATAAAGTAGTAGTTTACATGATTGTTTGTATCAATACATGCATATGATACTAAAGGGCATTATTGATGGAATTTAGGAATATTGGTGGTCCGTGGAGAGAGCATTGGATTGGGGTCGTGAAGGCGGACCAAATTTGCTGATTGATGATGGTGGAGATGCAACACTTTTGATCCATGAGGGGGTAAGGATAGAGGAGGAACATGAAAGGCATGGGAGATTGCCCGATCCCGAGAGTGCTGATAATGAGAGGTCAAGGACCATGCTGCACGTGATCAAGGATGGGATTAAGGTGGATCCCAGGAGGTTTAGAAAGATCCGGGAGAATGTGGTTGGTGTATCCGAGCTTACTAGCAGTGGTCTCAGAAGATTGTACCAGCTACAACAAAATAAAACCCTCTTGTTTCCCGCCATTAGTGTGAACGATGTTGTCACCAGTAGGGTAAGTGCTTGCATGAATGCATATTCTAACCAATTTCCTTGTTTCAAACAAAACCTTTGGGTGTGTGAATGTATCTACTTCATTTTGTAGATCGAGAGCTTCCATGGAAGTCGACAGTCCTTCCTTAACAGTTTCTTTAGAGCTACCGATAATGTCGCAGTTGCTGGTAAAGTCGCCGTTGTTGTCGGCTTTGGAGATGTTGGCAGGGGTTGCGCGGTTGGTCTAAGGGGGCTTGGTGCTCAAGTATTTGTTGCGGAAATAGACCCAATTCGTGCCTTTGAAGCCACCGCAGAAGGATTTCCTCTTCGTGCCGTGGAAGATGTTGTCTCCGAAGCTAACATCTTCGTCACTGCCACTATGAACAAGGATGTCATCCGGGTCCAACACATGCAGAGGATGAGGAACAATGCTATTGTCCTAAATATGGGTCAGTTTGAGAATGAGATTGACTTTGAGGGTCTCAAGGCTTATCGCGGTATTAAAAGGGTTACGATCAGGCCTTTTATCTCCGACCAATTCGTCTTTCCCGAGTCTAGTAGAAGAATCACTGTCCTTGCTGAAGGGAGAAAATTGAACTTTGCATCCGCTTCTGGTCACCCAAGCTTCTTAAGATCATTTTCATTCACCAACCACTTGATGGCCGTACTCGAGCTTTGGAATGAAAGAAAGTCGTCTAGCTATGAGAGGAGGGTGTACTTTCTTCCTAGGCACTTGGAGCAAAAGGTTGCGAGGCTACACCTCAGTCATGTAGGAGCCGAAGTCACTAGGCTCACTCAAGAGCAAGCAACTTACCTCAATGTTCCAATTGAAGGTCCATATGGTCCATGTAATTTTAGGTCGGGTCAGTGAGCATCAAGCAAAGACAATGAGTTGAATAAGGATGTGTAATCCATAAGTATCGTTTGAGTTGAATAAAACGAATGAGGACCGCCACTTCTTTATTTGAGTTTTTGCGTCTTCTAATTTATTCCTGATTGACATGCTTGAAAGACCTTAGAAAAAGGATTGTCTTAAAACCGTATGTCAACCAATCAAGCTAACATAGCAAGAAAATGCAGCTTATGATTTTAGTGAAGCTCTTCGATAACCATGAAAGGTTTTACTAAGATATATTACCGAGGATAGTGATACACATGAAACAAAAATAAGAACATAAAATTACGCTTTATAATTCACCTTATCACCACTATCCAAATAAACTATCAATTTTAGCTCGAAATACAAGTATCACTCCTCTCCTCGCACCATTGTCTCTGTCTTACTAAACAAATCACTTTCTAAAATCGTTTCCATCAATAACAAATTTACTTCGTGAACCATTGATGCCCATTCCTCAGATTGGATGAGACTATAGGAGTTTGACAACCTCTCGGCTGTCGATAAACAACTAGTACCAGACTTCAAAAGATTTTTTGTATTTTATTTTGGGAGTAGAAATTGCTTTCCTAATGCACAAATAACGGATAAAGGGCGCTACACACTATAGAGGACGCTAAGGAAGCAAAGGTTTTGATAAACAAGACACCACCATCAAAGGGAACCGGTATAATTCATCTTCGCTATTAGATAAGGGAATCCGAATGTTTAGAAATAAAATTGATGATATAATGTGGCAAAAGAGCCCAAAAGGAAGAGAGCCCTAGATGTTTACTGGGATAGTAATGAGAGTAGAGATAGACTTTCAAATTTAGATCGAAATTGTCATAAATGGGTAAGAAATTAAAAATCCTGATTTTCGAATAGAAGTTAGTAATATGGCGAATTCCTTCCGGCCACCGTATTTGTGTTCGAATAAATGCTATCGTTTATTAAAAAAGGTAACCAAATTGCCAGGAAGGGATTTCCTTTTGAATGGTGAAACAATATGTTCAAATCCAACTATTTATGCCTAACAGGTCATTCCCACATGTTAATACGGTGAGCTAAAATTTCCACAATAGCTTCATTTCATGAGTAAGATTTGTATTTTCAAAAATCTTAATGCAAAGCCAACCAATTGCATCCATAAACAAACTTGATCAAACCTCAAAAGAAGGTGCATAATGTTAGACATTGTTGTGATGTGAATCATTCAACTCTCCTATTGTGTATATCAAGATTATCCGATACCTTCAATGCTCTAATTTGCTCATTGTATATAAGACTTTCAAATGATGGGTTGTCTCGCGCTTTCTAAAGCATAATAAGTACTCTAGTATCGTGCTACAAAAATGGTTGTATGGTTCATTTCCTTTTATTATTAGTTAAGATTGTTAAAAAGATCATATAATGATCAAATCGGATTTACTAATAATAATATAAATAGGTTTTTGATAGTTATAGTGAAAAACACACTCGAATGATCACGCCATCATATATTTTAAATATACCACCATATTGTACAAAATTTTTTATCTGGAAATTGAGATGATATTTACTTAAACTAAAGATATTTTCAATTCCCTTTTAAAAATTTTCATTTCTATTCTTCTATATAATTTTGATTTAAAAAATAAATGTGAAGTATAACACCATATAAATTCTTAGAGAGAAGAAAGAAAAAGTTGGCTCATGTTTATCTCTTTATCATTTCCATGTCATAGTTCCTAAAATAATAGGTTAGATTCTTTAGCTTGGAAGAAGTAGTGTATCACAAGAAAAAGAATATGAATTAGTGTACCATAAGGAAGGGATTGTAAAATGGCATATTTTATTTACAACTCAGTACTTATCCAGAGTGTATTCCAATCCCCCACTCCACCCAAAAGGACATTGCTCAATCCAATCCTCCATCTATAAATACTCCTCAACGTCCACCTCTCTCTTCACACAATTCACTCGATTGATTTATCACATAAATCTTTAAACACACACAAAATGAGTTTCTCTAATATCCCTGCAGATTACACAGTTGTGTCAGGATCAAGGATGGCTCTTACGGTGGATAGGTCGAATGCAGGACGAGAGTTCAAGGTTCGAGACATATCCCAGGCCGATCAGGGACGCCTCCAAATTCAGTTGGCGGAGTCAGAGATGCCTGGACTTGTGGCTTGTAGGGCGGAGTTCGGTTCCTCAAAGCCTTTGAGGGGTACGAGGATAACCGGGAGCCTCCACATGACCACCCAAACTGCTGTACTGGTCGAAACCCTGACCGCCCTTGGTGCTACTGTGCGTTGGTGCTCTTCCGACGCCTTCTCCACCCAGGACCATGCTGCTGCCGCCGTTGCCCGTGATTCTGCCTCCGTCTTTGCATGGAGGGGCCAATCTCCTCAGGTCAATTGCATAATATGTTGTCCGCCTTTTGTTGTATTGTATTATTCGTTGACCAGACTAACATATGATAAGTGCTTGAATACACATATATATACACTTTGTATTTGGCACGAAAAATAACCAACCCGCAGTGACGAATGTCGATATATAGATGCACGTTGTTTTTACCTTTAATGGATGCTAATAAAATATTGAATATAATTATAGATATTATGAAGTGGGTACTAGCTCATGATTGAAGAGTTAAAGCACCTGTAATCTCTGGCAAGTGTTATATACGAGGGTCATAATTCGGTTATTTTAGGAACTATTGACTTCTAACGCATTTTGAACTCGCATATCCTCTCCTCTTAGAACTACTCATTTTCCATGGGTGGATTTTGTAATTACTAAATCACTTTTAATGTGTACGTGTTTATTTTGCTGATTTTGTATCAAGTGAAGGTTTTGCGGAAAACAAGTAATTATTTATAATAAGAGATATTATTCATTTTCGCCTCCAAACCTTATTATTGATCGTGTCATCTTTATAAAGTAGTAGTTTACATGATTGTTTGTATCAATACATGCATATGATACTAAAGGGCATTATTGATGGAATTTAGGAATATTGGTGGTCCGTGGAGAGAGCATTGGATTGGGGTCGTGAAGGCGGACCAAATTTGCTGATTGATGATGGTGGAGATGCAACACTTTTGATCCATGAGGGGGTAAGGATAGAGGAGGAACATGAAAGGCATGGGAGATTGCCCGATCCCGAGAGTGCTGATAATGAGAGGTCAAGGATCATGCTGCAAGTGATCAGGGATGGGATTAAGGTGGATCCCAGGAGGTTTAGAAAGATCCGGGAGAATGTGGTTGCTGTATCCGAGCTTACTAGCAGTGGTCTCAGAAGATTGTACCAGCTACAACAAAATAAAACCCTCTTGTTTCCCACCATTAGTGTGAACGATGTTGTCACCAGTAGGGTAAGTGCTTGCATGAATGCATATTCTAACCAATTTCCTTGTTTCAAACAAAACCTTTGGGTGTGTGAATGTATCTACTTCATTTTGTAGATCGAGAGCTTCCATGGAAGTCGACAGTCCTTCCTTAACAGTTTCTTTAGAGCTACCGATAATGTCGCAGTTGCTGGTAAAGTCGCCGTTGTTGTCGGCTTTGGAGATGTTGGCAGGGGTTGCGCGGTTGGTCTAAGGGGGCTTGGTGCTCAAGTATTTGTTGCGGAAATAGACCCAATTCGTGCCTTTGAAGCCACCGCAGAAGGATTTCCTCTTCGTGCCTTGGAAGATGTTGTCTCCGAAGCTAACATCTTCGTCACTGCCACTATGAACAAGGATGTCATCCGGGTCCAACACATGCAGAGGATGAGGAACAATGCTATTGTCCTAAATATGGGTCAGTTTGAGAATGAGATTGACTTTGAGGGTCTCAAGGCTTATCGCGGTATTAAAAGGGTTACGATCAGGCCTTTTATCTCCGACCAATTCGTCTTTCCCGAGTCTAGTAGAAGAATCACTGTCCTTGCTGAAGGGAGAAAATTGAACTTTGCATCCGCTTCTGGTCACCCAAGCTTCTTAAGATCATTTTCATTCACCAACCACTTGATGGCCGTACTCGAGCTTTGGAATGAAAGAAAGTCGTCTAACTATGAGAGGAGGGTGTACTTTCTTCCTAGGCACTTGGAGCAAAAGGTTGCGAGGCTACACCTCAGTCATGTAGGAGCCGAAGTCACTAGGCTCACTCAAGAGCAAGCAACTTACCTCAATGTTCCAATTGAAGGTCCATATGGTCCATGTAATCTTAGGTCGGGTCAGTGAGCATCAAGCAAAGACAATGAGTTGAATAAGGATGTGTAATCCATAAGTATCGTTTGAGTTGAATAAAACGAATGAGGACCGCCACTTCTTTATTTGAGTTTTTGCGTCTTCTAATTTATTCCTGATTGACATGCTTGAAAGACCTTAGAAAAAGGATTGTCTTAAAACCGTATGTCAACCAATCAAGCTAACATAGCAAGAAAATGCAGCTTATGATTTTAGTGAAGCTCTTCGATAACCATGAAAGGTTTTACTAAGATATATTACCGAGGATAGTGATACACATGAAACAAAAATAAGAACATAAAATTACGCTTTATAATTCACCTTATCACCACTATCCAAATAAACTATCAATTTTAGCTCGAAATACAAGTATCACTCCTCTCCTCGCACCATTGTCTCTGTCTTACTAAACAAATCACTTTCTAAAATCGTTTCCATCAATAACAAATTTACTTCGTGAACCATTGATGCCCATTCCTCAGATTGGATGAGACTATAGGAGTTTGACAACCTCTCGGCTGTCGATAAACAACTAGTACCAGACTTCAAAAGATTTTTTGTATTTTATTTTGGGAGTAGAAATTGCTTTCCTAATGCACAAATAACGGATAAAGGGCGCTACACACTATAGAGGACGCTAAGAAAGCAAAGGTTTTGATAAACAAGACACCACCATCAAAGGGAACCGGTATAATTCATCTTCGCTATTAGATAAGGGAATCCGAATGTTTAGAAATAAAATTGATGATATAATGTGGCAAAAGATCCCAAAAGGAAGAGAGCCCTAGATGTTTACTGGGATAGTAATGAGAGTAGAGATAGACTTTCAAATTTAGATCGAAATTGTCATAAATGGGTAAGAAATTAAAAATCCTGATTTTCGAATAGAAGTTAGTAATATGGCGAATTCCTTTCGGCCACCGTATTTGTGTTCGAATAAATGCTATCGTTTATTAAAAAAGGTAACCAAATTGCCAGGAAGGGATTTCCTTTTGAATGGTGAAACAATATGTTCAAATCCAACTATTTATGCCTAACAGGTCATTCCCACATGTTAATACGGTGAGCTAAAATTTCCACAATAGCTTCATTTCATGAGTAAGATTTGTATTTTCAAAAATCTTAATGCAAAGCCAACCAATTGCATCCATAAACAAACTTGATCAAACCTCAAAAGAAGGTGCATAATGTTAGACATTGTTGTGATGTGAATCATTCAACTCTCCTATTGTGTATATCAAGATTATCCGATACCTTCAATGCTCTAATTTGCTCATTGTATATAAGACTTTCAAATGATGGGTTGTCTCGCGCTTTCTAAAGCATAATAAGTACTCTAGTATCGTGCTACAAAAATGGTTGTATGGTTCATTTCCTTTTATTATTAGTTAAGATTGTTAAAAAGATCATATAATGATCAAATCGGATTTACTAATAATAATATAAATAGGTTTTTGATAGTTATAGTGAAAAACACACTCGAATGATCACGCCATCATATATTTTAAATATACTACCATATTGTACAAAATGTTTTATCTGGAAATTGAGATGATATTTACTTAAACTAAAGATATTTTCAATTCCCTTTTAAAAATTTTCATTTCTATTCTTCTATATAATTTTGATTTAAAAAATAAATGTGAAGTATAACTCCATATAAATTCTTAGAGAGAAGAAAGAAAAAGTTGGCTCATGTTTATCTCTTTATCATTTCCATGTCATAGTTCCTAAAATAATAGGTTAGATTCTTTAGCTTGGAAGAAGTAGTGTATCACAAGAAAAAGAATATGAATTAGTGTACCATAAGGAAGGGATTGTAAAATGGCATCTTTTATTTACAACTCAGTACTTATCCAGAGTGTATTCCAATCCCCCACTCCACCCAAAAGGACATTGCTCAATCCAATCCGCCATCTATAAATACTCCTCAACGTCCACCTCTCTCTTCACACAATTCACTCGATTGATTTATCACATAAATCTTTAAACACACACAAAATGAGTTTCTCTAATATCCCTGCAGATTACACAGTTGTGTCAGGATCAAGGATGGCTCTTACGGTGGATAGGTCGAATGCAGGACGAGAGTTCAAGGTTCAAGACATATCCCAGGCCGATCATGGACGCCTCCAAATTCAGTTGGCGGAGTCAGAGATGCCTGGACTTGTGGCTTGTAGGGCGGAGTTCGGTTCCTCAAAGCCTTTGAGGGGTACGAGGATAACCGGGAGCCTCCACATGACCACCCAAACTGCTGTACTGGTCGAAACCCTGACCGCCCTTGGTGCTACTGTGCGTTGGTGCTCTTCCGACGCCTTCTCCACCCAGGACCATGCTGCTGCCGCCGTTGCCCGTGATTCTGCCTCCGTCTTTGCATGGAGGGGCCAATCTCCTCAGGTCAATTGCATAATATGTTGTCCGCCTTTTGTTGTATTGTATTATTCGTTGACCAGACTAACATATGATAAGTGCTTGAATACACATATATATACACTTTGGATTTGGCACGAAAAATAACCAACCCGCAGTGACGAATGTCGATATATAGATGCATGTTGTTTTTACCTTTAATGGATGCTAATAAAATATTGAATATAATTATAGATATTATGAAGTGGGTACTAGCTCATGATTGAAGAGTTAAAGCACCTGTAATCTCTGGCAAGTGTTATATACGAGGGTCATAATTCGGTTATTTTAGGAACTATTGACTTCTAACGCATTTTGAACTCGCATATCCTCTCCTCTTAGAACTACTCATGTTCCATGGGTGGATTTTGTAATTACTAAATCACTTTTAATGTGTACGTGTTTATTTTGCTGATTTTGTATCAAGTGAAGGTTTTGCGGAAAACAAGTAATTATTTATAATAAGAGATATTATTCATTTTCGCCTCCAAACCTTATTATTGATCGTGTCATCTTTATAAAGTAGTAGTTTACATGATTGTTTGTATCAATACATGCATATGATACTAAAGGGCATTATTGATGGAATTTAGGAATATTGGTGGTCCGTGGAGAGAGCATTGGATTGGGGTCGTGAAGGCGGACCAAATTTGCTGATTGATGATGGTGGAGATGCAACACTTTTGATCCATGAGGGGGTAAGGATAGAGGAGGAACATGAAAGGCATGGGAGATTGCCCGATCCCGAGAGTGCTGATAATGAGAGGTCAAGGATCATGCTGCAAGTGATCAGGGATGGGATTAAGGTGGATCCTAGGAGGTTTAGAAAGATCCGGGAGAATGTGGTTGGTGTATCCGAGCTTACTAGCAGTGGTCTCAGAAGATTGTACCAGCTACAACAAAATAAAACCCTCTTGTTTCCCACCATTAGTGTGAACGATGTTGTCACCAGTAGGGTAAGTGCTTGCATGAATGCATATTCTAACCAATTTCCTTGTTTCAAACAAAACCTTTGGGTGTGTGAATGTATCTACTTCATTTTGTAGATCGAGAGCTTCCATGGAAGTCGACAGTCCTTCCTTAACAGTTTCTTTAGAGCTACCGATAATGTCGCAGTTGCTGGTAAAGTCGCCGTTGTTGTCGGCTTTGGAGATGTTGGCAGGGGTTGCGCGGTTGGTCTAAGGGGGCTTGGTGCTCAAGTATTTGTTGCGGAAATAGACCCAATTCGTGCCTTTGAAGCCACCGCAGAAGGATTTCCTCTTCGTGCCTTGGAAGATGTTGTCTCCGAAGCTAACATCTTCGTCACTGCCACTATGAACAAGGATGTCATCCGGGTCCAACACATGCAGAGGATGAGGAACAATGCTATTGTCCTAAATATGGGTCAGTTTGAGAATGAGATTGACTTTGAGGGTCTCAAGGCTTATCGCGGTATTAAAAGGGTTACGATCAGGCCTTTTATCTCCGACCAATTCGTCTTTCCCGAGTCTAGTAGAAGAATCACTGTCCTTGCTGAAGGGAGAAAATTGAACTTTGCATCCGCTTCTGGTCACCCAAGCTTCTTAAGATCATTTTCATTCACCAACCACTTGATGGCCGTACTCGAGCTTTGGAATGAAAGAAAGTCGTCTAGCTATGAGAGGAGGGTGTACTTTCTTCCTAGGCACTTGGAGCAAAAGGTTGCGAGGCTACACCTCAGTCATGTAGGAGCCGAAGTCACTAGGCTCACTCAAGAGCAAGCAACTTACCTCAATGTTCCAATTGAAGGTCCATATGGTCCATGTAATTTTAGGTCGGGTCAGTGAGCATCAAGCAAAGACAATGAGTTGAATAAGGATGTGTAATCCATAAGTATCGTTTGAGTTGAATAAAACGAATGAGGACCGCCACTTCTTTATTTGAGTTTTTGCGTCTTCTAATTTATTCCTGATTGACATGCTTGAAAGACCTTAGAAAAAGGACTGTCTTAAAACCGTATGTCAACCAATCAAGCTAACATAGCAAGAAAATACAGCTTATGATTTTAGTGAAGCTCTTCGATAACCATGAAAGGTTTTACTAAGATATATTACCGAGGATAGTGATACACATGAAACAAAAATAAGAACATAAAATTACGCTTTATAATTCACCTTATCACCACTATCCAAATAAACTATCAATTTTAGCTCGAAATACAAGTATCACTCCTCTCCTCGCACCATTGTCTCTGTCTTACTAAACAAATCACTTTCTAAAATCGTTTCCATCAATAACAAATTTACTTCGTGAACCATTGATGCCCATTCCTCAGATTGGATGAGACTATAGGAGTTTGACAACCTCTCGGCTGTCGATAAACAACTAGTACCAAACTTCAAAAGATTTTTTGTATTTTATTTTGGGAGTAGAAATTGCTTTCCTAATGCACAAATAACGGATAAAGGGCGCTACACACTATAGAGGACGCTAAGGAAGCAAAGGTTTTGATAAACAAGACACCACCATCAAAGGGAACCGGTATAATTCATCTTCGCTATTAGATAAGGGAATCCGAATGTTTAGAAATAAAATTGATGATATAATGTGGCAAAAGAGCCCAAAAGGAAGAGAGCCCTAGATGTTTACTGGGATAGTAATGAGAGTAGAGATAGACTTTCAAATTTAGATCGAAATTGTCATAAATGGGTAAGAAATTAAAAATCCTGATTTTCGAATAGAAGTTAGTAATATGGCGAATTCCTTTCGGCCACCGTATATGTGTTCGAATAAATGCTATCGTTTATTAAAAAAGGTAACCAAATTGCCAGGAAGGGATTTCCTTTTGAATGGTGAAACAATATGTTCAAATCCAACTATTTATGCCTAACAGGTCATTCCCACATGTTAATACGGTGAGCTAAAATTTCCACAATAGCTTCATTTCATGAGTAAGATTTGTATTTTCAAAAATCTTAATGCAAAGCCAACCAATTGCATCCATAAACAAACTTGATCAAACCTCAAAAGAAGGTGCATAATGTTAGACATTGTTGTGATGTGAATCATTCAACTCTCCTATTGTGTATATCAAGATTATCCGATACCTTCAATGCTCTAATTTGCTCATTGTATATAAGACTTTCAAATGATGGGTTGTCTCGCGCTTTCTAAAGCATAATAAGTACTCTAGTATCGTGCTACAAAAATGGTTGTATGGTTCATTTCCTTTTATTATTAGTTAAGATTGTTAAAAAGATCATATAATGATCAAATCGGATTTACTAATAATAATATAAATAGGTTTTTGATAGTTATAGTGAAAAACACACTCGAATGATCACGCCATCATATATTTTAAATATACTACCATATTGTACAAAATTTTTTATCTGGAAATTGAGATGATATTTACTTAAACTAAAGATATTTTCAATTCCCTTTTAAAAATTTTCATTTCTATTCTTCTATATAATTTTGATTTAAAAAATAAATGTGAAGTATAACACCATATAAATTCTTAGAGAGAAGAAAGAAAAAGTTGGCTCATGTTTATCTCTTTATCATTTCCATGTCATAGTTCCTAAAATAATAGGTTAGATTCTTTAGCTTGGAAGAAGTAGTGTATCACAAGAAAAAGAATATGAATTAGTGTACCATAAGGAAGGGATTGTAAAATGGCATCTTTTATTTACAACTCAGTACTTATCCAGAGTGTATTCCATTCCCCCACTCCACCCAAAAGGACATTGCTCAATCCAATCCTCCATCTATAAATACTCCTCAACGTCCACCTCTCTCTTCACACAATTCACTCGATTGATTTATCACATAAATCTTTAAACACACACAAAATGAGTTTCTCTAATATCCCTGCAGATTACACAGTTGTGTCAGGATCAAGGATGGCTCTTACGGTGGATAGGTCGAATGCAGGACGAGAGTTCAAGGTTCGAGACATATCCCAGGCCGATCAGGGACGCCTCCAAATTCAGTTGGCGGAGTCAGAGATGCCTGGACTTGTGGCTTGTAGGGCGGAGTTCGGTTCCTCAAAGCCTTTGAGGGGTACGAGGATAACCGGGAGCCTCCACATGACCACCCAAACTGCTGTACTGGTCGAAACCCTGACCGCCCTTGGTGCTACTGTGCGTTGGTGCTCTTCCGACGCCTTCTCCACCCAGGACCATGCTGCTGCCGCCGTTGCCCGTGATTCTGCCTCCGTCTTTGCATGGAGGGGCCAATCTCCTCAGGTCAATTGCATAATATGTTGTCCGCCTTTTGTTGTATTGTATTATTCGTTGACCAGACTAACATATGATAAGTGCTTGAATACACATATATATACACTTTGTATTTGGCACGAAAAATAACCAACCCGCAGTGACGAATGTCGATATATAGATGCACGTTGTTTTTACCTTTAATGGATGCTAATAAAATATTGAATATAATTATAGATATTATGAAGTGGGTACTAGCTCATGATTGAAGAGTTAAAGCACCTGTAATCTCTGGCAAGTGTTATATACGAGGGTCATAATTCGGTTATTTTAGGAACTATTGACTTCTAACGCATTTTGAACTCGCATATCCTCTCCTCTTAGAACTACTCATGTTCCATGGGTGGATTTTGTAATTACGAAATCACTTTAAATGTGTACGTGTTTATTTTGCTGATTTTGTATCAAGTGAAGGTTTTGCGGAAAACAAGTAATTATTTATAATAAGAGATATTATTCATTTTCGCCTCCAAACCTTATTATTGATCGTGTCATCTTTATAAAGTAGTAGTTTACATGATTGTTTGTATCAATACATGCATATGATACTAAAGGGCATTATTGATGGAATTTAGGAATATTGGTGGTCCGTGGAGAGAGCATTGGATTGGGGTCGTGAAGGCGGACCAAATTTGCTGATTGATGATGGTGGAGATGCAACACTTTTGATCCATGAGGGGGTAAGGATAGAGGAGGAACATGAAAGGCATGGGAGATTGCCCGATCCCGAGAGTGCTGATAATGAGAGGTCAAGGATCATGCTGCAAGTGATCAGGGATGGGATTAAGGTGGATCCTAGGAGGTTTAGAAAGATCCGGGAGAATGTGGTTGGTGTATCCGAGCTTACTAGCAGTGGTCTCAGAAGATTGTACCAGCTACAACAAAATAAAACCCTCTTGTTTCCCACCATTAGTGTGAACGATGTTGTCACCAGTAGGGTAAGTGCTTGCATGAATGCATATTCTAACCAATTTCCTTGTTTCAAACAAAACCTTTGGGTGTGTGAATGTATCTACTTCATTTTGTAGATCGAGAGCTTCCATGGAAGTCGACAGTCCTTCCTTAACAATTTCTTTAGAGCTACCGATAATGTCGCAGTTGCTGGTAAAGTCGCCGTTGTTGTCGGCTTTGGAGATGTTGGCAGGGGTTGCGCGGTTGGTCTAAGGGGGCTTGGTGCTCAAGTATTTGTTGCGGAAATAGACCCAATTCGTGCCTTAGAAGCCACCGCAGAAGGATTTCCTCTTCGTGCCTTGGAAGATGTTGTCTCCGAAGCTAACATCTTCGTCACTGCCACTATGAACAAGGATGTCATCCGGGTCCAACACATGCAGAGGATGAGGAACAATGCTATTGTCCTAAATATGGGTCAGTTTGAGAATGAGATTGACTTTGAGGGTCTCAAGGCTTATCGCGGTATTAAAAGGGTTACGATCAGGCCTTTTATCTCCGACCAATTCGTCTTTCCCGAGTCTGGTAGAAGAATCACTGTCCTTGCTGAAGGGAGAAAATTGAACTTTGCATCCGCTTCTGGTCACCCAAGCTTCTTAAGATCATTTTCATTCACCAACCACTTGATGGCCGTACTCGAGCTTTGGAATGAAAGAAAGTCGTCTAACTATGAGAGGAGGGTGTACTTTCTTCCTAGGCACTTGGAGCAAAAGGTTGCGAGGCTACACCTCAGTCATGTAGGAGCCGAAGTCACTAGGCTCACTCAAGAGCAAGCAACTTACCTCAATGTTCCAATTGAAGGTCCATATGGTCCATGTAATTTTAGGTCGGGTCAGTGAGCATCAAGCAAAGACAATGAGTTGAATAAGGATGTGTAATCCATAAGTATCGTTTGAGTTGAATAAAACGAATGAGGACCGCCACTTCTTTATTTGAGTTTTTGCGTCTTCTAATTTATTCCTGATTGACATGCTTGAAAGACCTTAGAAAAAGGATTGTCTTAAAACCGTATGTCAACCAATCAAGCTAACATAGCAAGAAAATGCAGCTTATGATTTTAGTGAAGCTCTTCGATAACCATGAAAGGTTTTACTAAGATATATTACCGAGGATAGTGATACACATGAAACAAAAATAAGAACATAAAATTACGCTTTATAATTCACCTTATCACCACTATCCAAATAAACTATCAATTTTAGCTCGAAATACAAGTATCACTCCTCTCCTCGCACCATTGTCTCTGTCTTACTAAACAAATCACTTTCTAAAATCGTTTCCATCAATAACAAATTTACTTCGTGAACCATTGATGCCCATTCCTCAGATTGGATGAGACTATAGGAGTTTGACAACCTCTCGGCTGTCGATAAACAACTAGTACCAGACTTCAAAATATTTTTTGTATTTTATTTTGGGCGTAGAAATTGCTTTCCTAATGCACAAATAACGGATAAAGGGCGCTACACACTATAGAGGACGCTAAGGATGCAAAGCTTTTGATAAATAAGACACCACCATCAAAGCGAACCGGTATAATTCATCTTCGCTATTAGATAAGGGAGTCCGGATGTTTAGTAATAAAATTGATGATATAATGTGGCAAAAGAGCCCAAAAGGAAGAGAGCCCTAGATGTTTACTGGGATAGTAATGAGAGTAGAGATAGACTTTCAAATTTAGATCGAAATTGTCATAAATGGGTAAGAAATTAAAAATCCTGATTTTCGAATAGAAGTTAGTAATATGGCGAATTCCTTTCGGCCACCGTATTTGTGTTCGAATAAATGCTATCGTTTATTAAAAAAGGTAACCAAATCGCCAGGAAGGGATGTCCTTTTGAATGGTGAAACAATATGTTCAAATCCAACTATTTATGCCTAATAGGTCATTCCAACATGTTAATACGGTGAGCTAAGATTTCCACAATAGCTTCATTTCATGAGTAAGATTTGTATTTTCAAAAATCTTAATGCAAAGCCAACCAATTGCATCCATAAACAAACTTGATCAAACCTCAAAAGAAGGTGCATAATGTTAGACATTGTTGTGATGTGAATCATTCAACTCTTCTATTGTATATATCAAGATTATCCGATACCTTCAATGCTCTAATTTGCTCATTGTATATAAGACTTTCAAATGATGGGTTGTCTCGCGCTTTCCAAAGCATAACAAGTACTCCAGTATCGTGCTACAAAAATGGTTGTATGGTTCATTTCGTTTTATTATTAGTTAAGATTGTTAAAAAGATCATGATCAAATCGGATATACTAATAATAATATAAATAGGCTTTTAATAGTTATAGTGAAAAACACACTAGAATGATCACGCCATCATATATTTTAAATATACCACCATATTGTACAAATTCTTTTATTTGGAAATTGAGATGATATTTACTTAAACTAAAGATATTTTCAATTCCCTTTTAAAAATTTTCATTTCTATTCTTCTATGTAATTTTGATTTAAAAAATAAATGTGAAGTATAACTCCATATAAATTCTTAGATAGAAGAAAGAAAAAGGTGGCTCATGTTTATCTCTTTATCATTTCCATGTCATAGTTCCTAAAATAATAGTTTAGATTCTTTAGCTTGGACGAAGTAGTGTATCACAAGAAAAAGAATATGAATTAGTGTACCATAAGGAAGGGATTGTAAAATGGCATCTTTTATTTACAACTCAGTACTTATCCAGAGTGTATTCCAATCCCCCACTCCACCCAAAAGGACATTTCTCAATCCAATCCTCCATCTATAAATACTCCTCAACGTCCACCTCTCTCTTCACACAATTCACTCGATTGATTTATCACATAAATCTATAAACACACACAAAATGAGTTTCTCTAATATCCCTGCAGATTACACAGTTGTGTCAGGATCAAGGATGGCTCTTACGGTGGATAGGTCGAATGCAGGACGAGAGTTCAAGGTTCGAGACATATCCCAGGCCGATCAGGGACGCCTCCAAATTCAGTTGGCGGAGTCAGAGATGCCTGGACTTGTGGCTTGTAGGGCGGAGTTCGGTTCCTCAAAGCCTTTGAGGGGTACGAGGATAACCGGGAGCCTCCACATGACCACCCAAACTGCTGTACTGGTCGAAACCCTGACCGCCCTTGGTGCTACTGTGCGTTGGTGCTCTTCCGACGCCTTCTCCACCCAGGACCATGCCGCTGCCGCCGTTGCCCGTGATTCTGCCTCCGTCTTTGCATGGAGGGGCCAATCTCCTCAGGTCAATTGCATAATATGTTGTCCGCCTTTTGTTGTATTGTATTATTCGTTGACCAGACTAACATATGATAAGTGCTTGAATACACATATATATATATACACTTTGTATTTGGCACGAAAAATAACCAACCCGTGGTGACGAATGTCGATATATAGATGCACGTTGTTTTTACCTTTAATGGATGCTAATAAAATATTGAATATAATTATAGCTATTATGAAGTCGGTACTAGCTCATGATTGAAGAGTCAAGGCACCTGTAATCTCTGGCAAGTGTTATATACGATGGTCATAATTCGGTTATTTTAGGCACTATTGACTTCTAACGCATTTTGAACTCGCATATCCTCTCCTCTTAGAACTACTCATGTTCCATGGGTGGATTTTGTAATTACTAAACCACTTTTAATGTGTACGTGTTTATTTTGCTGATTTTGTATCAAGTGAAGGTTTTGCGGAAAACAAGTAATTATTTATAATAAGAGATATTATTCATTTTCGCCTCCAAACCTTATTATTGATCGTGTCATCTTTATAAAGTAGTAGTTTACATGATTGTTTGTATCAATACATGCATATGATACTAAAGGGCATTATTGATGGAATTTAAGAATATTGGTGGTCCGTGGAGAGAGCATTGGATTGGGGTCGTGAAGGCGGACCAAATTTGCTGATTGATGATGGTGGAGATGCAACACTTTTGATCCATGAGGGGGTAAGGATAGAGGAGGAACATGAAAGGCATGGGAGATTGCCCGATCCCGAGAGTGCTGATAATGAGAGGTCAAGGATCATGCTGCAAGTGATCAGGGATGGGATTAAGGTGGATCCCAGGAGGTTTAGAAAGATCCGGGAGAATGTGGTTGGTGTATCCGAGCTTACTAGCAGTGGTCTCAGAAGATTGTACCAGCTACAACAAAATAAAACCCTCTTGTTTCCCGCCATTAATGTGAACGATGTTGTCACCAGTAGGGTAAGTGCTTGCATGAATGCATATTCTAACCAATTTCCTTGTTTCAAACAAAACCTTTGGGTGTGTGAATGTATCTACTTCATTTTGTAGATCGAGAGCTTCCATGGAAGTCGACAGTCCTTCCTTAACAGTTTCTTTAGAGCTACCGATAATGTCGCAGTTGCTGGTAAAGTCGCCGTTGTTGTCGGCTTTGGAGATGTTGGCAGGGGTTGCGCGGTTGGTCTAAGGGGGCTTGGTGCTCAAGAATTTGTTGCGGAAATAGACCCAATTCGTGCTTTTGAAGCCACCGCAGAAGGATTTCCTCTTCGTGCCTTGGAAGATGTTGTCTCCGAAGCTAACATCTTCGTCACTGCCACTATGAACAAGGATGTCATCCGGGTCCAACACATGCAGAGGATGAGGAACAATGCTATTGTCCTAAATGTGGGTCAGTTTGAGAATGAGATTGACTTTGAGGGTCTCAAGGCTTATCGCGGTATTAAAAGGGTTACGATCAGGCCTTTTATCTCCGACCAATTCGTCTTTCCCGAGTCTAGTAGAAGAATCACTGTCCTTGCTGAAGAGAGAAAATTGAACTTTGCATCCGCTTCTGGTCACCCAAGCTTCTTAAGATCATTTTCATTCACCAACCACTTGATGGCCGTACTCGAGCTTTGGAATGAAAGAAAGTCGTCTAACTATGAGAGGAGGGTGTACTTTCTTCCTAGGCACTTGGAGCAAAAGGTTGCGAGGCTACACCTCAGTCATGTAGGAGCCGAAGTCACTAGGCTCACTCAAGAGCAAGCAACTTACCTCAATGTTCCAATTGAAGGTCCATATGGTCCATGTAATTTTAGGTCGGGTCAGTGAGCATCAAGCAAAGACAATGAGTTGAATAAGGATGTGTAATCCATAAGTATCGTTTGAGTTGAATAAAACGAATGAGGACCGCCACTTCTTTATTTGAGTTTTTGCGTCTTCTAATTTATTCCTGATTGACATGCTTGAAAGACCTTAGAAAAAGGATTGTCTTAAAACCGTATGTCAACCAATCAAGCTAACATAGCAAGAAAATGCAGCTTATGATTTTAGTGAAGCTCTTCGATAACCATGAAAGGTTTTACTAAGATATATTACCGAGGATAGTGATACACATGAAACAAAAATAAGAACATAGAATTACACTTTATAATTCACCTTATCACCACTATCCAAATAAACTATCAATTTTAGCTCGAAATACAAGTATCACTCCTCTCCTCGCACCATTTTCTCTGTCTTACTAAACAAATCACTTTCTAAAATCGTTTCCATCAATAACAAATTTACTTCGTGAACCATTGATGCCCATTCCTCAGATTGGATGAGACTATAGGAGTTTGACAACCTCTCGGCTGTCGATAAACAACTAGTACCAGACTTCAAAAGATTTTTTGTATTTTATTTTGGGCGTACAAATTGCTTTCCTAATGCACAAATAACGGATAAAGGGCGCTACACACTATAGAGGACGCTAAGGAAGCAAAGGTTTTGATAAACAAGACACCACCATCAAAGGGAACCGGTATAATTCATCTTCGCTATTAGATAAGGGAGTCCGGATGTTTAGTAATAAAATTGATGATATAATGTGGCAAAAGATCCCAAAAGGAAGAGAGCCCTAGATGTTTACTGGGATAGTAATGAGAGTAGAGATAGACTTTCAAATTTAGATCGAAATTGTCATAAATGGGTAAGAAATTAAAAATCCTGATTTTCGAATAGAAGTTAGTAATATGGCGAATTCCTTTCGGCCACCGTATTTGTGTTCGAATAAATGCTATCGTTTATTAAAAAAGGTAACCAAATTGCCAAGAAGGGATGTCCTTTTGAATGGTGAAACAATATGTTCAAATCCAACTATTTATGCCTAATAGGTCATTCCCACATGTTAATACGGTGAGCTAAGATTTCCACAATAGCTTCATTTCATGAGTAAGATTTGTATTTTCAAAAATCTTAATGCAAAGCCAACCAATTGCATCCATAAACAAACTTGATCAAACCTCAAAAGAAGGTGCATAATGTTAGACATTGTTGTGATGTGAATCATTCAACTCTTCTATTGTGTATATCAAGATTATCCGATACCTTCAATGCTCTAATTTGCTCATTGTATATAAGACTTTCAAATGATGGGTTGTCTCGCGCTTTCCAAAGCATAACAAGTACTCTAGTATCGTGCTACAAAAATGGTTGTATGGTTCATTTCCTTTTATTATTAGTTAAGATTGTTAGAAAGATCATATAATGATCAAATCGGATTTACTAATAATAATATAAATAGGTTTTTGATAGTAATAGTGAAAAACACACTCGAATGATCACGCCATCATATATTTTAAATATACCACCATATTGTACAAAATTTTTTATCTGGAAATTGAGATGATATTTACTTAAACTAAAGATATTTTCAATTCCCTTTTAAAAATTTTCATTTCTATTCTTCTATATAATTTTGATTTAAAAAATAAATGTGAAGTATAACTCCATATAAATTCTTAGAGGGAAGAAAGAAAAAGTTGGCTCATGTTTATCTCTTTATCATTTCCATGTCATAGTTCCTAAAATAATAGTTTAGATTCTTTAGCTTGGACGAAGTAGTGTATCACAAGAAAAAGAATATGAATTAGTATACCATAAGGAAGGGATTGTAAAATGGCATCTTTTATTTACAACTCAGTACTTATCCAGAGCGTATTCCAATCCCCCACTCCACCCAAAAGGACATTGCTCAATCCAATCCTCCATCTATAAATACTCCTCAACGTCCACCTCTCTCTTCACACAATTCACTCGATTGATTTATCACATAAATCTTTATACACATACAAAATGAGTTGCTCTAATGTCCCTGCAGATTACACAGTTGTGTCAGGATCAAGGATGGCTCTTATGGTGGATAGGTCGAATGCAGGACGAGAGTTCAAGGTTCGAGACATATCCCAGGCCGATCAGGGACGCCTCCAAATTCAGTTGGCGGAGTCAGAGATGCCTGGACTTGTGGCTTGTCGGGCGGAGTTCGGTTCCTCAAAGCCTTTGAGGGGTACGAGGATAACCGGGAGCCTCTACATGACCACCCAAACTGTTGTACTGGTCGAAACCCTGACCGCCCTTGGTGCTACTGTGCGTTGGTGCTCTTCCGACGCCTTCTCCACCCAGGACCATGCCGCTGCCGCCGTTGCCCGTGATTCTGCCTCCGTCTTTGCATGGAGGGGCCAATCTCCTCAGGTCAATTGCATAATATGTTGTCCGCCTTTTGTTGTATTGTATTATTCGTTGACCAGACTAACATATGATAAGTGGTTGAATACACATATATATATATATATACACTTTGTATTTGGCACGAAAAATAACCAACCCGTGGTGACGAATGTCGATATATAGATGCACGTTGTTTTTACCTTTAATGGATGCTAATAAAATATTGAATATAATTATAGCTATTATGAAGTGGGTACTAGCTCATGATTGAAGAGTCAAAGCACCTGTAATCTCTGGCAAGTGTTATATACGATGGTCATAATTCGGTTATTTTAGGCACTATTGACTTCTAACGCATTTTGAACTCGCATATCCTCTCCTCTTAGAACTACTCATGTTCCATGGGTGGATTTTGTAATTACTAAATCACTTTTAAAGTGTACGTGTTTATTTTGCTAATTTTGTATCAAGTGAAGGTTTTGCGGAAAACAAGTAATTATTTATAATAAGAGATATTATTCATTTTCGCCTCCAAACCTTATTATTGATCGTGTCATCTTTATAAAGTAGTAGTTTACATGATTGTTTGTATCAATACATGCATATGATACTAAAGGGCATTATTGATGGAATTTAGGAATATTGGTGGTCCGTGGAGAGAGCATTGGATTGGGGTCGTGAAGGCGGACCAAATTTGCTGATTGATGATGGTGGAGATGCAACACTTTTGATCCATGAGGGGGTAAGGATAGAGGAGGAACATGAAAGGCATGGGAGATTGCCCGATCCCGAGAGTGCTGATAATGAGAGGTCAAGGATCATGCTGCAAGTGATCAGGGATGGGATTAAGGTGGATCCCAGGAGGTTTAGAAAGATCCGGGAGAATGTGGTTGGTGTATCCGAGCTTACTAGCAGTGGTCTCAGAAGATTGTACCAGCTACAACAAAATAAAACCCTCTTGTTTCCCACCATTAGTGTGAACGATGTTGTCACCAGTAGGGTAAGTGCTTGCATGAATGCATATTCTAACCAATTTCCTTGTTTCAAACAAAACCTTTGGGTGTGTGAATGTATCTACTTCATTTTGTAGATCGAGAGCTTCCATGGAAGTCGACAGTCCTTCCTTAACAGTTTCTTTAGAGCTACCGATAATGTCGCAGTTGCTGGTAAAGTCGCCGTTGTTGTCGGCTTTGGAGATGTTGGCAGGGGTTGCGCGGTTGGTCTAAGGGGGCTTGGTGCTCAAGTATTTGTTGCGGAAATAGACCCAATTCGTGCCTTTGAAGCCACCGCAGAAGGATTTCCTCTTCGTGCCTTGGAAGATGTTGTCTCCGAAGCTAACATCTTCGTCACTGCCACTATGAACAAGGATGTCATCCGGGTCCAACACATGCAGAGGATGAGGAACAATGCTATTGTCCTAAATATGGGTCAGTTTGAGAATGAGATTGACTTTGAGGGTCTCAAGGCTTATCGCGGTATTAAAAGGGTTACAATCAGGCCTTTTATCTCCGACCAATTCGTCTTTCCCGAGTCTAGTAGAAGAATCACTGTCCTTGCTGAAGGGAGAAAATTGAACTTTGCATCCGCTTCTGGTCACCCAAGCTTCTTAAGATCATTTTCATTCACCAACCACTTGATGGCCGTACTCGAGCTTTGGAATGAAAGAAAGTCGTCTAACTATGAGAGGAGGGTGTACTTTCTTCCTAGGCACTTGGAGCAAAAGGTTGCGAGGCTACACCTCAGTCATGTAGGAGCCGAAGTCACTAGGCTCACTCAAGAGCAAGCAACTTACCTCAATGTTCCAATTGAAGGTCCATATGGTCCATGTAATCTTAGGTCGGGTCAGTGAGCATCAAGCAAAGACAATGAGTTGAATAAGGATGTGTAATCCATAAGTATCGTTTGAGTTGAATAAAACGAATGAGGACCGCCACTTCTTTATTTGAGTTTTTGCGTCTTCTAATTTATTCCTGATTGACATGCTTGAAAGACCTTAGAAAAAGGATTGTCTTAAAACCGTATGTCAACCAATCAAGCTAACATAGCAAGAAAATGCAGCTTATGATTTTAGTGAAGCTCTTCGATAACCATGAAAGGTTTTACTAAGATATATTACCGAGGATAGTGATACACATGAAACAAAAATAAGAACATAAAATTACGCTTTATAATTCACCTTATCACCACTATCCAAATAAACTATCAATTTTAGCTCGAAATACAAGTATCACTCCTCTCCTCGCACCATTGTCTCTGTCTTACTAAACAAATCACTTTCTAAAATCGTTTCCATCAATAACAAATTTACTTCGTGAACCATTGATGCCCATTCCTCAGATTGGATGAGACTATAAGAGTTTGACAACCTCTCGGCTGTCGATAAACAACTAGTACCAGACTTCAAAAGATTTTTTGTATTTTATTTTGGGCGTAGAAATTGCTTTCCTAATGCACAAATAACGGATAAAGGGCGCTACACACTATAGAGGACGCTAAGGAAGCAAAGCTTTTGATAAACAAGACACCACCATCAAAGGGAACCGGTATAATTCATCTTCGCTATTAGATAAGGGAGTCCGGATGTTTAGTAATAAAATTGATGATATAATGTGGCAAAAGAGCCCAAAAGGAAGAGAGCCCTAGATGTTTACTGGGATAGTAATGAGAGTAGAGATCGACTTTCAAATTTAGTCGAAATTGTCATAAATGGGTAAGAAATTAAAAATCCTGATTTTCGAATAGAAGTTAGTAATATGACGAATTCCTTTAGGCCACCGTATTTGTGTTCGAATAAATGCTATTGCTTATTAAAAAAAGGTAACCAAATTGCCAGGAAGGGATTTCCTTTTGAATGGTGAAACAATATGTTCAAATCCAACTATTTATGCCTAATAGGTCATTCCCACATGTTAATACGGTGAGCTAAGATTTCCACAATAGCTTAATTTCACGAGTAAGATTTGTATTTTCAAAAGTTTTAATGCAAAGCCAACCAATTGCATCCATAAACAAACTTGATCAAACCCCAAAAGAAGGTGCATAATGTTAGACATTGTTGTAATGTGAATCATTCAACTCTCCTATTGTGTATATCAAGATTATCCGATACCTTCTATGCTCTAATTTGCTCATTGTATATAAGACTTTCAAATGATGGGTTGTCTCACGCTTTCCAAAGCATAACAAGTACTCTAGTATCGCGCTACAAAAATGATTGTATGGTTCATTTCGTTTTATTATTAGTTAAGATTGTTAAAAAGGCATATAATGATCAAATCGGATTTACTAATAATAATATAAATAGGCTTTTAATAGTTATAGTGAAAAACACACTCGAATGATCACGCCATCATATATTTTAAATATACCACCATGTTGTACAAATTTTTTTATTTGGAAATTGAGATGATATTTACTTAAATTAAAGATATTTTCAATTCCCTTTTAAAAATTTTCATTTTTATTCTTCTATATAATTTTGATTTAAAAAATATTTGTGAAGTATAACTTCATAAAGAAAAAGTTGGCTCATGTTTATCTCTTTATCATTTCCATGTCATAGTTCCTAAAATAATAGTTTAGATTCTTTGGCTTGGACGAAGTAGTGTATCACAAGAAAAAGAATATGAATTAGTGTACCATAAGGAAGGAATTGTAAAATGGCATCTTTTATTTACAACTCAGTACTTATCCAGAGTGTATTCCAATCCCCCACTCCACCCAAAAGGACATTGCTCAATCCAATCCTCCATCTATAAATACTCCTCAACGTCCACCTCTCTCTTTACACAATTCACTCGATTGATTTATCACATAAATCTATAAACACACACAAAATGAGTTTCTCTAATATCCCTGCAGATTACACAGTTGTGTCAAGATCAAGGATGGCTCTTACGGTAGATAGGTCGAATGTAGGACGAGAGTTCAAGGTTCGAGACATATCCCAGGCCGATCACGGACGCCTCCAAATTCAGTTGGCGGAGTCAGAGATGCCTGGACTTGTGGCTTGTAGGGCGGAGTTCGGTTCCTCAAAGCCTTTGAGGGGTACGAGGATAACCGGGAGCCTCCACATGACCACCCAAACTGCTGTACTGGTCGAAACCCTGACCACCCTTGGTGCTACTATGCGTTGGTGCTCTTCCGACTCCTTCTCCACCCAGGACCATGCCGCTGCTGCCGTTGCCCGTGATTCTGCCTCCGTCTTTGCATGGAGGGGCCAATCTCCTCAGGTCAATTGCATAATATGTTGTCCGCCTTTTGTTGTATTGTATTATTCGTTGACCAGACTAACATATGATAAGTGCTTGAATACACATATATATACACTTTGTATTTGGCACGAAAAATAACCAACCCGCGGTGACGAATGTCGATATATAGACAGGCCTGGCAAATTCTAACCCGACCCGACAAAACCGCCCCGCCCGCCCTGCTTGTGACCCGACCGATGTCCGAAACAAAATTACAAATATAAATTTGAAACCGACCCGACCCGACCCAGTCTTACCCGACCGAACATAACACGTTAATAGAAATACCCGAACCCGATCGTATCCGATAATATCATCCCGATACCAACCTAACACCCGAGTTACCCGAACCTGACTGAACCCGACAGCCGAAATGACCCGAACCCGATTGTACCCGTCACCCAAAATGACCCGAACCCGAATGAAACCGACACCCGAAATGATCCAAACCCGATGATACCCGACAAATTTATGTTTTTGACTTCACATGGAAATATTTTATTTGAATGTATTAATTATATTAGTGCAATTCAAGGGATGAAAATAAAGACAAATCAATTACTATTATTAAAAACCAAATCCACTAAAATCCATTTCAAAGGAATAACTAAAAAAAATATTAACCGAAGCAAGTAGGCAAGTATGTATGAACTTGCAACTTCAAGGAATAACTAAGAAAATTAAAATGATGACAAATCAAATATATGCAATTTAAGTTTACATAAGGTTCACAAAAAAGTAGATATTCTCATCAACCGCAGCAATAACCGAACTAGACCATCAACAACCAATAGGTCTAAACATCCAGCCTACAAAAAAAAACAACAATTAACTAATAGAGTCCTTGTTAAGCGTTAAATAATTTCAAGTATTTGCTCAAAAAAAAAATCAAGTATCATTTTTTTTATCTTTTAAAAATAAGTCCTTGTTAAGTACTTTATAACTCTAATAGAGTAATATAATAAACATTTTGTCAATACATATATGTATGTACACCGTAGCATCAAATAACTTAAAAAACATGGTAAAAAGCTTAATTGATACATCTTAATGAAAGGTGAAACTCTTAATTAATTTAATGTGGTAAAGACAATATACAACTTAATAAAAGACTAGTAAAAACAATGCATACCTAACTTAACATGGTCAAGTCGGGTCGAGTCATAGCATGTCATTGTGCAGATCGAATTGGTCTAATGGGTCAAGAATATCGACTGTTCTATTATTTTAAAAATAATATCATGATTAAATAATATTTTCATATATTATAATATCTAAATAACTTCAAAAATACTACAAGTATAATAAATCTAGTCAATCCAATATATTTCAGGTTTCAACCAATCGAGTAAGGGATAATTAGGTTCGAATTTATTTTGACCCACTAATTTTGGTTAAGGTTTCAAACATAAAAATTCTCGACTGGTTTGAATTAATTTTCAGATCAGGTAGAACTGTGACGGGTCTAATATTACTTAAATTTTTTATACCCACCATATCAACCCAAATCGTATTCTGTACCATTATCCATAGTTCAAATAGAAAATTTATTGTCTAAACCCAAATCTTTCAAAACATTGTAGCAGTTTAACATAATATTTAGAAAGTGGCGCTATTTAAAGAAAAAAAGAAAGTGGCGGACTGTCAAATTCTTAAAGCAAAAAATTGAAGTTATGGCGTATTGTAAATTTTCAATCAAAATTGAAGCAAAAAAGTGGCGCTACATGCCTAAAATCAAAACGCTAAAATTTTGGCGGATTGTAAACTTTAAAGCAAAAAAAAAAAAGTAGCGTGTTCTCAATTTTCAAAAATCTTTAGAAATAAAGACCCCTATTTTGATCAAAATAATATCCTATATTTATAAATTATTCAAATAATATATATCTATACATTCTAGATTTATCATAAAAAGATATCTTTATCCAATTATCATATATCGATACATCAAAATAATATTTATATACATAATCTATCGAAATAATATTCTATATTTATAAACTATCCAAATAATATTTATATTATGTTTATTATATTTTATATTTTAGGTTGGTTTATTAGACAAATCAAGTATTGATAATTAGGATAAATTTATAAATAAGAAAATATACTACAATCAAAATGTATATGGCAAAAACAAGTTATTTTAAATTAAATATAATAGTACTATCATGGCGTGTTTTATTAGTAAGTGGAATTAGATTTGTATAAATTCAATAATATAACGTGTTGTTTTAGCACTTAAAATTTGTTTCATAATATGTGTCGTTTTAGGTTTTCAAAATGATTTATTAGGGGTGAATAATGATAATTTTTATTGGAATGTGTATTTGTTGACTAAAGTTGTTCATTCATTGGTCAAAAAAATGTAATGAGTGGTAAGATTAAGAAAAAGTTGTAAGTTTTAAAGTGAATGATTGTTTTTCTTAAAAACTGTGTTAAGAGCTAAAACGACACTTATTGTGAAACGGAGGGAGTAATATTTAAGAAGAGCTAAGCTAGTATTACAATCAAGGGCGGAGCTAGGGAGGGTCTTGTGGAGTCTGGTGTTCCTTCTACCCTCTCATTGAGATTTCTTTGGCTCCGCCGTTGAATACAATACAACACAAAAAGTAAAAAACCATAACGTAACTGGTTTAGATTTAATAACCCGATTCTATAATGAAATGAACAATGAACCCCATTACCCAACATACACATTAATGACCGATACCATTGATCATAAGTAAAAAACTAAAAAAACCCGAATAACCCGCTCGTTTGTCACCCTTGTTATCTACTTATCTTGCTCGACTGAATAAAGAAACCCGATTTTAATCCGAAGCCCGATTCAATCGAAACCGATCCAACCGAAACCCGATTTGACCGAAACACGATTCCACCGAATAAAGAAACCCGATTTTAAACCGAAGCCCGTTTCAATCGAGACCCGATCCAACCGAAACCCGAAACACCTCACCGATTGGTAACCGATAACCCGATTCACCCGACAACGAAAAACCCAACCCGCCCCGCCCCGACCCGACCAATCCCGATTACCCGGTTACATGTCATGCACTACAATATGGAACGACCCAAAACCCGAACGACCCGCCCGAAACTCGCCCGACCCGCCCGTTTGCCACCCCTATATATAGATGCACGTTGTTTTTACCTTTAATGGATGGTAATAAAATATTGAATATAATTATAGCTATTATGAAGTGGGTACTAGCTCATGATTGAAGAGTCAAAGCACCTGTAATCTCTGGCAAGTGTTATATACGAGGGTCATAATTCGGTTTTTTTAGGCACTATTGACTTTTAACGCATTTTGAACTCGCATATCCTCTCCTCTTAGAACTACTCATGTTCCATGGGTGGATTTTGTAATTACTAAATCACTTTTAATGTGTACGTGTTTATTTTGCTGATTTTGTATCAAGTGAAGGTTTTGCGGAAAACAAGTAATTATTTATAATAAGAGATATTATTCATTTTCGCCTCCGAACCTTATTATTGATCGTGTCATCTTTATAAAGTAGTAGTTTACATGATTGTTTGTATCAATACATGCATATGATACTAAAGGGCATTATTGATGGAATTTAGGAATATTGGTGGTCCGTGGAGAGAGCATTGGATTGGGGTCGTGAAGGCGGACCAAATTTGCTGATTGATGATGGTGGAGATGCAACACTTTTGATCCATGAGGGGGTAAGGATAGAGGAGGAACATGAAAGGCATGGGAGATTGCCCGATCCCGAGAGTGTTGATAATGAGAGGTCAAGGATCATGCTGCAAGTGATCAGGGATGGGATTAAGGTGGATCCTGGGGGGTTTAGAAAGATCCGGGAGAATGTGGTTGGTTTATCCGAGCTTACTAGCAGTGGTCTCAGAAGATTGTACCAGCTACAACAAAATAAAACCCTCTTGTTTCCCGCCATTAGTGTGAACGATGTTGTCACCAGTAGGGTAAGTGCTTGCATGAATGCATATTCTAACCAATTTCCTTGTTTCAAACAAAACCTTTGGGTGTGTGAATGTGTCTACTTCATTTTGTAGATCGAGAGCTTCCATGGAAGTCGACAGTCCTTCCTTAACAGTTTCTTTAGAGCTACCGATAATGTCGCAGCTGCTGGTAAAGTCGCCGTTGTTGTCGGCTTTGGAGATGTTGGCAGGGGTTGCGCGGTTGGTCTATGGGGGCTTGGTGCTCAAGTATTTGTTGCGGAAATAGACCCAATTCGTGCCTTTGAAGCCACCGCAGAATGATTTCCTCTTCGTGCCTTGGAAGATGTTGTCTCCGAAGCTAACATCTTCGTCACTGCCACTATGAACAAGGATGTCATCCGGGTCCAACACATGCAGAGGATGAGGAACAATGCTATTGTCCTAAATGTGGGCCAGTTTGAGAATGAGATTGACTTTGAGGGTCTCAAGGCTTATCGCGGTATTAAAAGGGTTACGATCAAGCCTTTTATCTCCGACCAATTCGTCTTTCCCGAGTCTAATAGAAGAATCACCGTCCATGCAGAAGGGAGAAACTTGAACTTTGCATCCGCTTCTGGTCACCCAAGCTTCTTAAGATCATTTTCATTCACCAACCACTTGATGGTCGTACTCGAGCTTTAGAATGAAAGAAAGTCGTCTAACTATGAGAAGAGGGTGTACTTTCTTCCTAGGCACTTGGAGCAAAAGGTTGCGAGGCTAAACCTCAGTCATGTAGGAGCCGAAGTCACTAGGCTCACTCAAGAGCAAGCAACTTACGTCAATGTTCCAATTGAAGGTCCATATGGTCCATGTAATTTTAGGTCGGGTCAGTGAGCATCAAGCAAAGACAATGAGTTGAATAAGGATGTGTAATCCATAAGTATCGTTTGAGTTGAATAAAACAAATGAGGACCGCCACTTCTTTGTTTGAATTTTTGCATCTTCTAATTTATTCCTGATTGACGTGCTTGAAAGACCTTAGAAAAAGGATTGTCTTAAAACCGTATGTCAATCAATCAAGCTAACATAGCAAGAAAATGCAGCTTATGATTTTAGTGAAGCTCTTCGATAACCATGAAAGGTTTTACTAAGATACATTACCGAGGGTAATGATACACATGAAACAAAAATAAGAACGTAAAATTACGCTTTATAATTCACCTTATCACCACTATCCAAGTGTAATATCAATTTTAGCTCGAAATACAAGTATCACTCCTCTCCTCGCACCATTGTCTTTGTCTTACTAAACAAATCATTTTCTAAATCGTTTCTATCAATAACAAATTTATTTCGTGAACCATTGATGCCCATTCCTCAGAAAGGATGAGACTATAGGAGTGAGACAACCTCTCGGCTGTCGATAAACAAATAGTACGAGACTTCAAAAGATTTTTTGTATTTTAGTTTGGGCGTAGAAATTGCGTCTTAGTGCAAGACTTCAAAAGATGAATTCTTTCTCCGAACTCCCTCCTTCAAGTTGTTTTCGTTTTTTTTTTATAACATTAGGGTGCAAATTGAATTAGTTTATATAAATAATTCAAATTTATTGAGAAATTGTATTAGAATTTTAATTTAGAGCAATTTTAAATTGAAGTTGAATTGTTTTAACAAGAAAATATATTGATTGGGATTGTCTGATTTTTTTTTTATCACAGATGTGTTCAAAATGACAATCATCCATTAATGGAGAAACAATAATGTCCATCATAATCCAATGGAAAAGAACAATTTTTCCATTAATTTGATGCGGATAATTTAACAGTCATCCCTTAATAATGGATGGACAATGTACATATGTGTTTTTATTAACATTCATCCATTATACTGGACAACCTAAATAAACTAGTCTACAAATTTTCTATGGACAATAAAGAATTGGCCATTCATTGTTAATGGACAATATATATGCGCTATAACAAGATTGCCCTATACGCTAAATAAAGTACAAGAAAACATTTACGAGCCTTATATAAGAGCCTAGTTACTACGTACACCAAATTTAAATGAAGCCTATATGCTTCATTATTATGCTAAGTAGCCCCCACCCACCCCACCCATTCCCTCAAAAAGATAATGTACAAAGATTTGATTCTATACAATATGTTGAATGAATTCATATATTGTCATTGAAATATCAATTAATATAAATTTTCTACCAACTATATAAACAATACACTTTAAAATAAATGAAATTCTATCCTTCCCATTTCCTTTGTGAAACTCAAATTTATGAATGACATATGCAGTGAACTCTTAGTCACATCCATCTCCAATAGAAATGATTTTTTTTTTCATTTGACCCCTAGTACTTTGTTGCTCATAGTTACTTATCATTTGAGACCTTAAAATTAAGAATTAGCATAAAAAGAATAAATATGATTGAAATCCAACATGCATATAAGATTTTAAGATTTCTTAATTATGGTTAATATGAACAATATAAATACTTACATGAACACTTCTTTTACACAGTATAACTTGTATTATTCATATAATTATAAAAACAAATGAATTGGAACACCTTAAATGGCTATATATGGAGGATGAATATTTGGCACCTTGATTGAGATTATGAGCCCGTTAATATGTAAGGAAATTTTATTTAGATACGTTCACTAAATAATTAACCAAATGCGACCAGATATTACTTTTTACTTAAAATACTAAAGTTGGAATCTAGGAGTTTCGGAATAGAGCAAGATATTTATTGATCCAGAGAGACTCCCTCTCCATTTGAACAATAGTGTAAAATAAATGTGATGAAGCATTTCTATATTATATAGGATGTAAAATGTAGGTGAAAAGTTGGCATTTACCGTCTTAGAAATGTCAAAAACGTACGTCTTGGGATATTATCGCACACGTTTGTTGTCGAAAGGGTAAACTTGAACAAATAAATTTATATTTAAGACCCCGTTGAGTGTAACGAAGTCAGGATTATCCACGGGAATTAGTAGAATCTAAAATCTAAGCAATCAATCCTAACAAAACAAGGCAAAAGAACACAAACATAATTCCAAGATAGGTCGGGCACGACCTTGTCAGGGTCGGGCACGACCACCTACTTCATCCTCACAAACACACAAGTGTAGAAAACAGAGTAGGTTGGGCACGACCAACAGGGGGTCGGTTCCTACCTTGGTTGGGTATGAAAAAGGGTTGAAATTCAATCTAAAAGATATCTAGGACAAGGGATTCACCTCAACACAATCATGCATGCAAACAACAATCAATGATCAACCAACCAACAATCTAAAGGATGACTTTCGCCACAAATTAACAAGTTAAAATCTCAACTTTCATAAAGATGGCAACTTGCAATTCTACTTGTTACCTAAAGGTTTTAACTTTCGTTTTAGACCAGAATAGTTATTCAAATTCACAATTTTATCTTTCAATTCAATTGCAAATAAGAAAATGCCCCAATTTTCATCAAGGATTTAAGCACAACAAGTTGGATAAAGGGATAGAGATTAAAGGTTAAGGTTTGATCAAAGATTCAAGTTTTAACATGCATAATCATGTTGGGTTTCACCCCAACCCTAGAAAAGTGACTACTCACTAATCATCATGCATTCAATCATCAAAGAAGAAGAAGAAAACATGATTCAAAACAAGCAACTTCAATTGAAAAGAGAAAGAAACTTACAGTTCTTAAGCAAGTCCACAATCTTCTCCTAGAAATCCCTCCAAGTCTCTCTCAAATTGTCTAGAGCTTAGATCATATGAAGCATAAGGTGTGTGATAATCCTAGAAAAAGGAACCCCAAGGCCCTTTATATAGAGGTAGACATGTTCTTAAAAAGAAAGTACAATCTATCTTCAAAGATCATAAATAAAACAACCTCTAAGGCAATTACTTAAACCGCAAGTAATCGTCCGCCAGCTCCAGGAGAGGTCGGTTCCGACATAAAATAGGTCGTGCACGACCTCCAACCGACTTTGGTTTGTTCTTCTCTTGGCTTGAAACTTGCTCCAAAGCTTGGTCTTTCTTCGGTGTTTCTTCTTTGATGTTTCTTGGTCTTTTTAGACTTCTCGTATCGCCATCTAAGACATCTCGAACTTGCATATCTCTTCATGAAACTCTTAGCAATCTCCAAAAGACTCCACTTCACTTAGCACTCGAACACCGCCATAAATCACCTTCACACCGCCTTCTAGAAAGCAACGAAAGAACTAGAAAACTCTTCTTCAACGTCCCAAATACCTACAAAATACAAAAACAAACGCAAACGACTGCAACCCTCGAAAGAGAGTTGAAACCATATGCAAAACCACAATAAACTATTAGAAAAGACATAAAACAACCTATAAAAGCTAACTAAGAAGCATGACATCATTTTCCCTAATTAATTATAATACTTTTTTCCCCAAAGAATCAATGAGATTAATTACTATGCTAATATGAATGAATGGAATGGTATACGTTAATACTCATTTCATTTAATTACATTCGGTTCCAAAATGTTAATAATTCGGATTAACGATTATGTGAGTGATGAGTGCTGAGAATGATTTTTAATCTGGACAATATAATTAGCAGTCGTTTATAATTCATTTTGCTCAATACTACCAATCAGTCGTTATATAATTCATGGAAGTTAGTTACAGATGGTAATTTGAGTTATACTTTACTTGTTACTAAAGAATTTACCCGGTATTACGTACTGGCTCAACATTTTATTCTGCAATATTCTTTTTGCAAATATTATTTATAAACATTTCTCATTAGTTTATATTCAGTTTATTAAAAATGATATAGATAAATAGATAGATATTTATTGGTAATATACAAATATATTTGTATTTTTTTTACTTTTTACAATTCTTAAATGAGAGAATGGGTCATAAATGATCCAAAATATTTCAACTTGATATGTTTTATTATAGAAGATTTAAGCATTTTAAATTTATGAGATCCATCCATTAGATTTTACTATTTAAACTTTGATTTTTCATTAAAAATTTTAGACGTACATAATGAAGTTTATAGTAAAATTAATATCCGTTTGAAAACAATGAAATGAAAATTGATTTTATCAATTTGGATTTTATATGCTGATATATGTTCAATGCTATATTATATAATCGAATGTGCTAAATATATCAGTAGTTAGATTAGGGGTGGTAAATAAGGTGGAGAGTTTATTGCCATTGGATTCAGGGTATGAAAATACAATGAAAATCATATACTTTGAATAAAATGTAAAGCATTTATTGCACTTTTTGCTTCTTCATATATGTTTATGGATTAATCTTACATGGACCCTATGTACTGAACATGGGATGCTCACCCCTTTACATAGGTGCATATGTAAAAGCCCGTTTATACGATGAATTAATTTGCACATCTTTTTTTTCTGCAAGACTCAAGCTAATTCAAAACATTAACTTTTATTAATAAATAAACGTGAATACATGCTCTTACAGACAAAGCTATGAAATAAAAATAAAAACCTAAGGTCTATTGAAAATCACGTGAGAAAAAGAGTACCTTATTTACATGAATATCCTAATCCTAAAATCCTTGAGTATAAGAATATAAGTAGGCGCAATCTCGACCGCACGAATTGTGGTCGCGGTTCTCGCTATGAGGGGGAGCGATGTCTCTTGAATTAGGGTCGTAGTCATGGTTGGTAGACCTATGATCGTTGTTTTGCTTCTGAGAAGGAGTAGCGCTTTCTGCTTCAAGTCCGTGATTACGACCATCTAACCCATGAGCACGGTTGTGCTCCCGACCCTCGCTTCTCGATTGTTTAAATGAATTCTGACTTGGGACGGCCTCCCTTCATGCACATGTGCGCGTCTAGTTGATTCGCCCATACACGAACCGTCACGTCTTCATCCCTAAATCGGATCATCCGATGAATAGTCGATGGTACCGCTCTCATCTTATGAATCCATGACCTACCCAAAATCAAGCTGTAAGGGGCAGTCTTTTGTGAAGTCATTATTTCACAAATTATAAAATAGAGAGATTGTGCATCAAAATTAGTTATTTCTCTATAAAAAGATTATTTACTTTGCAAACTTTTTTTAGATTTTTATTATTTTAACCGTAATTATGTGTGTATGAATATAATGATGCACATGCAGCGGCGGATCCGGGGGGGCGGAGGGGGGCGGCCGCCCCCCATCGCGCCGGAGCGCCACTACGAAGTACCTAGGAGCGGGGCGGCGGAGCGACGGGAGGGGGGCGGGATGGGGGCGGGAGCGGGGCGGGATTCGGCGTCGGTGCCAGAGAGGGATGGGGCGGAATGAACTGTGAACGCAAGGGCCGCATGCAGCAGGAGCCCGGAGGAACGGCCGTCGGCACTCGGCGCCGCCGCATCGGACTTGACAGCCTGGGAAGAAGAAGACCGAAGAAAGAGAAGGGTTTAAATCTACGACGTCGTTTCAAAAAAGAAAACTGGCTGCTTTTTATTTTTTTTAAAAAACATTTATTGCCCTTGAAAAACTCCCTGCTTTGTAGAGTATTTTTTAAAACGGGCTGCTTTGTATTTTAAAGGCTTTCCATCCATGTAGGTTTTTTATATTAATTAAATAATACACATAAAAAAATGAAGGAAAAAATTGCCCCTGAAATTAATAAAAAAAAGAAGAAGTTTAGGTTAGCAGCCGCCAAATTCGAAGAGCTGTCAATTTGGGGTTTTCACGAGAGCACCGCAGGTGAAGTCGACGAGCTGTCAAGGCGATTCCGAGTCTCCGACGGCGAGAGAGCAATCACGACTAAATCGGCTTAAAGCCCGCCCCCCATTGAACCAGTTCTGGATCCGCCACTGTGCACATGTAATATAAGATGCATTTTCTAGTTGTTTTGATACATATACATAAATAAGACAATTTTTATACATCGATTTTGCCTTATATGGCTCATCAAACTAACTATCCGTACGTGCATCAACTTTTGGATGCACGTTGCGAATTCGAACATTTTACTGTATTTTATGCATATTCTTTCATTTTAATGCATATTAACTCGTTTTAATGGACTCTAAAAAATGCTCTATTTAGTTGCACTTATTGTTGATTTTAACGTACGGAACGGCTATTCGTACACTATTTTTTGGCAAATATACACTAAATGGATCGCCTACCTTAGAAGTACAGTTTGGTGCGCCTAAGATAAGCGTACAAGGGCAAAATGGGAAAACAATTACTCTTTGGGGTGCACAGGGGCAGCACTATGCGCCTAACGTAGGTCCACTTCAGTGTGCCTAAGCTACGAGTACCACTCTGGTGCCCCTAAGCACCACCGGTGCCCTTAACGGTATAGAACTCTCGATTATATTGGGTCCATTCAGCCTAAAACGATCCAAACTGAATAGAACTCTCTATCTAAGACAACGTTCATGAAAGAGTAAGAACATAAACTGAAACGATAGTCAAACGTGATGAAAAATCAAACTTATGGAATCGAATTTGAATTGGGCCTATGGGCCCCTTAGGCCCAATACGATCCAAACCGAATAGAACTCTTGATTCAAGACAACGGTAATGAAAGAGTAAGAGCATAAAATGAAACGATAGTCAAACATGATGAAGAACAGAAACTAAGGAATCGAACTCGAATTGAGCCTATAGGCACATTAGGCCCAATACGATCCATACGGAATAGAATTCTCGATCCAAGGCAATGTTCATGAAAGAGTAAGAACATAAACTGAAACGATATTCGAACGTGATGAAGAACCAAACTGAGGAATCGAACTTGAATTCGGCCTATGGGCCCATCAAGCCCAATACGATCCAAACCGAATAGAACTCTCGATCCAAGGCAACGTTCATGAAATAGTAAGAACATAAATCGGAACGATAGTCAAATGTGATGAAGAACCTAAACTAAGGATCGAACTCGAATTGGGCCTATGGGCCCATCAAGCCCAATACGATCCAAACCGAATAGAACTCTCGATCAAAGACAACGTTCATAAAAGAGTAAGAATATAAACCAAAACGATAGTCAAATGCAATGAAGAACCAAAACTAAGGAATCGAACTTGAATTGGGCCTATGGGCCCATTAGGCAAAGTACAATCCAAATTGAATAAAACTCTCGATCCAAGGCAACATTCATGAAAGAGCAAGAATATATATAAACCGAAATGATCGTCCAACATGATGAAGAATCGAACTCGAATTGGGCATATGAGCACCTAGCTTAGGCGCACTAGAGTGTTGCTCGTAGCTTAGGCGCATCAGAGTGGTGCTCCTAGCTTAGGCATGCCAGAGAGGTACCGTGTTGCCCCTGGACGGTAATTGTTTTCCCATTTTGCCCTTTGTATGCTTATATTAGGCGTATCAAATTGCACTCTTAAGTTAGGCGCGCCATTTAGTTTACATTTAGTCAACAAATAGTGTATAAATAGACATTCCCTTGATATATATATATGCACAATCATATATTATAACACATAGTTTTGATGTACATTGGGGTTATTTTTGATGCACACACAAATGTATATAATATACATTTTTTGTTATATTAATGCACATATAACAATTTGTATTGAGCACATATGACTAGTTTCTGTATATAATATTATTTATACAAACATGTTTTATCTGATAAAAAAAACAAACATGTTTTGTATATTAGTAAGAAACGATAGTGAAATAAACAAACATTTTTTCTGGTCGAAACTAATTTCATGTCATTTTTTTTTGGTTGAGACTAATTTCTTGTCATTTAACGACTCATGATAATTGGTATTTCATACCTACCCATCTATTCGTATTTGATCCCTATCAAAACAATTGAATAGGAAATAACATTAAATACAATTCTGGAAAAACATTAACACTCCAAAATTATCTGACATGCTTATATGGAAAACGACATGTCAAGTGGGTTGGAGCAGAAGCTTGAAGTTGTCACCAAACTAAGTAAACGGGACCTACTACGGAGTACGTACGAGCCCTATTCTCTTTCCCACATTTCATACCAACCTCTAAATTTCAAACTCAGGCCACTAAACCAAACTAATTAGTCCATCTACCCCAAATGCATAGAACAACACGAGACACTTACGATCCAAACCATCCATACTTGGCCTTTATCATCCGAATTTTGAACAATTCAATACCCAAATCCTACTTATGAAAACCTCCACACGTTAATCCACAAGTTTTAAGCTTGGGATCGTCCCTCGGATTAAAACATCAAACTTAACCAGTGCTATCGATGACCAGTTTTTATAGGGTTATCGATGATCAGTTTGTTTTAACCTAGCTTGTTTGATTTTTAGATTAGCAAAGTTGAGTGGCCTTTTTTTTCCTTATAAAAACGAAATAATTTGAAGTGATCTAGTAGATCAAGAGAACGAGACGAAGTTTGATAGTCGGATAAAGTGACATGAATGGAAAAGACAACCAAAATAAATTGAAGTAGAAAAACAATATAATAAGATAAACAAACAAAGCTATAAACCTCATGAAAAAAACATGGACGTGGCTTCAACCACGATAGGAGAAAAATAGTTTTACGGATTAGAAGGGAATCCAACACAATTATAGTAGAGCTACTAAATGTTTATTCACCTAAATTTCCCAAAATGTGAAATTTTTTTGGTAATTTTGTCAATATAATCAGATAGTGAAACACCCCAATGTATAGGTAAAGTTTATTATACTCTACCGGCCATCAATAGTTACGTAGAGTACGTATCCAAATAAAAACAGATTAATTAGCATCAGATTAAACCCACATTACAAGTCTTAATTAAATATTAGATGATGGCAAGGCGTGAACCATTTGTTTTCCTATATTTTCAACAAGAAAAAACACAAACAAACCCAATTCAATTGACGATCGCTCACGTGGTTACCTCCAAGCCATCATCTGCCCGTCTCTCTTATACTTCTTGCTAGCTACGTACCTACTCCTCCCGCTCACTTGCTATATATATAAACTCTCTTGTCCTTCATCTCTACTCATCTCACACTACCAATCTCATCTCTTAACTCATTCACTCTTTCCCTTCACTTGCAACCCACGTACGAACCGCCGACTAGGTCGAGATGGCACCATCGGTCCAGGAGATCCGGAAGGCGCAGAGGGCGGAGGGGCCTGCCACGGTCCTAGCCATCGGGACGGCCACCCCACCCAACTGCATCTACCAGACCGACTACCCGGACTACTACTTCCGCGTCACCAACAGCGAGCACATGACCGGCCTCAAGGAGAAGTTCAGGCGCATGTGTACGTATTCGATCTTATTATTAACCCGTTACGCACGTACCTAAGTATTAAGATGTCACGTTATAACTAACTTTGTGTATATGTGTCTTTTAACTAATTAACAGGCGAGAAGTCGATGATCGAGAAGCGTTACATGCACTTGACCGAGGAGATCCTCAAGGAGAACCAAAACATGTGCGCCTACATGGCTTCGTCCTTGGACTCGAGGCAGGACATGGTGGTGAGTGAGGTGCCTAGGCTCGGCAAAGAGGCCGCTCAAAAGGCCATCAAGGAGTGGGGGCAGGCTAAGTCCAAGATCACCCATGTCATCATGTGCACCACCTCCGGTGTTGACATGCCCGGTGCCGACTACCAACTCGCCAAGCTCCTTGGCCTTCGCCCTTCCGTTAAGCGATTCATGATGTACCAACAAGGTACACAACCACACACACATACATGTGTTCTGAATCGAATCTCTTTAGAAAGAAGATCTTCGGTTTCATGGTAGTTTGTATACATAAACGATCAGAGTCATAATTGATGCTTTCAATTTGAACATATAGGTTGCTTTGCTGGTGGAACCGTCCTTCGTCTTGCAAAGGACTTGGCCGAAAACACCAAGGGAGCACGAGTGTTGGTGGTTTGCTCTGAGATCACGGCCATTTGCTTCCGTGGGCCAACCGACACCCACTTGGACTCCATGGTGGGGCAGGCCTTGTTCGGTGATGGCGCGGGAGCAGTCATCATTGGGGCCGACCCTGACTTGTCCATTGAGAAACCGATCTTCGAGCTGGTTTGGACCGCCCAAACCATCCTACCCGACTCTGAGGGCGCGATTGATGGCCATCTACGCGAGGTCGGGCTCACCTTCCACCTTCTCAAGGACGTTCCCGGGTTGATCTCCAAGAACATCGAGAAGAGCCTTACCGAGGCCTTCTCTCCTCTCAACATTAGTGATTGGAACTCCCTCTTTTGGATTGCACACCCTGGTGAGCCAATGAGCTAGTCTTTTCATTCACGTTTTCAATACATTATCTCTATATCTTTCTTGTACAATACATGAACAATGTAACGAGAATTGGTACGTACTTATGTATGTATAGGTGGTCCCGCAATCCTAGACCAAGTCGAGGCCAAGCTCGGGCTCAAGGAGGAGAAGCTAAAGGCGACAAGGCAAGTGTTGAACGACTACGGGAACATGTCGAGCGCGTGCGTGTTGTTCATCATGGACGAGATGAGGAAGAAGTCGTTAGAGAACGGGCATGCGACCACCGGAGAAGGGCTAGAGTGGGGCGTCTTGTTCGGGTTCGGACCGGGTCTTACCGTCGAAACCGTGGTTCTACACAGTGTGCCAGCTGCTCACTAGGGGAACTACAACAACACGTACAATTAAGTGCTGATACTCTGAGATATATGATATAACTAAAGGCTTGAAGGTGTGTTTCGATCGATCTTGTTGGTGTGTGGAGTTTGGTTCAAGTACGTTATGGTGATTTGTTTGTTTGGATTCGTATTGGGAGTGGTAGCTATAGCTAGCATGTGATATACGGTTTGCAAATTGTTGTTGAATGAATAAAAGTACTAATATTTTCTTCTTTTGCACCTAATTTACACGAGCATGAAAATTCCATCTTCCAGTCAAAACAACATATATATATGCACGACTCATGTCTTAATTATCCAGCAACGTATTGTTAGATGGCAGACATATTAAATTTAATGTGACCTGCAACAATTATGAACGTGTCTAGCTAACCCACCTCATTAATTTTAATTGTATAAAAAAAACAGCACGTCTAAAACATGATATGATGGTTCGACCAAAAAAAAATGATATGATGGGCTATATATTATAAGTATACAAAATGGTTAGGATTTATGAGTTGCTTCACTTAAAGCATACAAAATAGATTATTAATTAATTCGAGTGTGAATATATTAACTTGTTAATCAAATCAATTAATTGGTATATGGTTAGGTTCATTAAGTAGGTACGTTATGTAAACTAGCAAGTAGAAACGATATCAAGTGAGAAATAAGATTGCTCAAAAAAAAAGGGAGGAATAAGAATCAAAGAATGACAGTTTCTCAAAAAAACAAAAAAAGAATGACAGTTGGGTACGGTTGAGGAGATGGAATGGCAAATTTTAAATTTTTGTTTTTTTTGAGATCAGTGGCAAAATTTAATTGTTTTTTCTTTAACAAGTTATACGGTTGGAACAACACATCTCCACCAAATTCCTCAAGTACATGCATTTAGGGAACGAGTAGTAATAATTTATAAACTAGCTTTATATCTGTTCAATTAATCAGTAATAATTTGTACTTTTTAAGCATCATGGTATATAGGGAACGGGCCGGGGTTGTGTATCATTCATCCCCTCTGGCTACAGTTATGTTAAATAAATGGTTTTTGCACGCTAAAGTTGGACAAAAATCAATAGAGAATATACGTCGGGCTTAGAAATATAACTTCCGGTGTATATAGTAAATCACAATATACACCAAATCTATATTTTGGGCTATAAGCGTCTGGTGTATATAATCAGTTTTGTAGTAGTGACATTAATAAGTTTTTAGAAAATTTATGTTGTTTTTGGCCCATGAGATTAGCTATCCAATCTTCCAAGATAAATGAGGTAGTTTTTCTACATTTGAAAAGTCTTCAATTTGTGATGTTTCCATAAAAGGTCATAATTTATCTCATTCTCCGGTAGATTATCAATCCCATCCTCCAAAATTTTGTTTTGTTTCCCTTCGATCTTCTAGATGTTTGAAATGATTTCGTTGAATAGCCTCATGGGTAGGAAATTTGTGGCTTTTATTTGCGACCTGTGATAAATGAGCCAAATTACAAGACTAAAATGGGCATTTTTGAAATGTTGTTAGTTTTTTTTTGGTCAGCAAACGGGGCAAGCATAGGCCCTTATCATTAGATTAAATCAAAATCCATAAGTTGAACAATATTAGAAGGCATAGAAAGAAAAACAGAGAAATCAACATCCAAATTGAAACTAGACTTAGCAAGCTCATCAACCACATGGTTCGAAGCTCTAGGAGTATGTTGGACCGTCACCATCCCGTTGGAATCTTGAACGAGATGACGGAAGTGGACCACCCACAACAGTTGAAATGTTGTTAGTTGTGGTGCAGTTCTGAAACATGGTTAATATATATAGGACTGGCATAGAGCCTGATTTCTACCAAAAATATCATGGTCAATCCAACTGGTTTGCATTGTATGAAGGGGATCAACTTTAAGTGAGTATTGATGCCATTGAAGGTGTTCCTAAGATAAGGCACATCCGGGCGATTCATATCTTATGTGTATGTGGGTGTAATCTTTACACCAGAAAGAACGAGATAACCAATTGCATTCAATCGAAATATGATGATATTGGAGCTTCGATAGATCTTAACAAAGAAACTAAATCCATATTTTGGTTTTGGAGATCATTGAGAATGAGGTTGTATTCACTCTCGAACAAGGTGATGGAGGCGCTGAAATACTCTTTGACTGACATTTTTAAGTAATTGTCATGTTTCTTCCACTCGTGTTCACATAGATACCAGTTACCCTGGTTTTCGAGGAAGTTTGGTCAAGCAGCAACAAGGCGCTTAATCATAGCCTACACCAAGCAAACCATAGTATATGAAGTCTAAGAGTAAAAATGAGGAATATAAATGCATAAAAGAGACAAATCATAGATCCTACCCGTAGAGGTCTTATTTTTCTTTTCGGTTGGTGAGAAATTTTCCATCGCCTGATGGGTTGCATTGTTGAACCAATCACTATGAAGTTGAAACTCGGAAGGTTGATTGATACTCTACTCGCGAGCGCCCCCCATAAAAACCTCATCAGCCACCCCCTCCTCGCCAGACCTAGTGCTAACCGGAAACTGAAGCCCGACCTTGCTAGACCTGAAGACCGACTTCGAAGACTTCGGCTTGCCAGGCCCGCCTTTTGAAGCTCCATTTACTTTGCTACTCATCTTCGAATTTGAGATCGATCGGAAACCCTAATAAGCCTGAAAAGATGGGGGAAATCGATCGGTTTGAATGAGATTGAGATCGGGGAGAATTTTGAATGATGAGATTGAGATCGGAAACCCTAACTCACCATCCGCTCCCTCTTCATTCCCCTTCTTTCTTTTGCTTTTTTTTACTGGGTTTTCAACGGAAGTTTGGAAGGAAATTAGAAGAAGGGCACATTACGAACTTTTCCGAAACCTCAGGGGTATTTTGCGGAATAAATTTATTTTGAGGGCACCATCCGAAAAATTCCAAAACTCAGGGACACCATCCGGAATTTCCCTTAACTAAACCAAATCCACAAATTGTAACGATAAACAAGAATTTAGAATTGCTAATGTTTAATAAAATTTTAAACTTTCACGATAGAGTAATGGTAGGGTTATTTGGCAAAATCTGTGAAAACTACAAGGTTGCCACGTGAAATAGTGTAAATGAATGGATACCACGTGAAATTGCCTTAACTACAGGGTTCCAGGCGTAATTTCCGAAATGTAACCATAACTTTTATAGTAGAGTTTGTTTTCCAATTTTGGTTTCTTTGACTATCTTATGCCATCATCATCTTTGTACCTTCTTTATTAAAAAAAAAAAGTAGCTCTAGGACATATGACCATGCATTATTGGATGATTTCACTAGCAAATATCCTAAGTGATATATAATCATGATAGCATGGGGGAATCACATGAAATTTGCATCCAATAAACTCACTTTAGTCTAAAAATAAATGTCATAATTTTACTCAACTTTATATGTTGATTGTGTTTTTAGACAACTAATTTAGAACGAGTTATAAAAGTCGTTATTGAAACTTTTACGACATATGCAAATAGTTATTAGATTCAACAAAGTAATTAGTTTTTCAAAGGGTGTGATAGGCTAACGTATAGGGTAGTACCCAACTCTTATCAGTAAATTTTGTGCCAAATCCAAAAGCTTATAAGACATCCAAAAGCTTATAAGACATCTATTTTGGATCGAAAGAATCGTGAGAATATAAACTAAATATTACCCCTAAACTGAAGAATGTGTAGTACTAATCCCCGTACCTTGAAGGCAAGACTTAATTTAAATAAAAACTTACTTTAAATTTTATATAACGTTATTCAAAATAATAGTTTGATATAAAACCTTGTATTATTTAATTTAATTTTTTTTCTTATGGGATTTAATTTAATGATATATTATCTCTGTTATAATATATAATCTTTTAATCAAACATAGATTACTAGGACTATAATTTTTGTATATGGATTTATTACTTGTTTTTATCAATAGGTTTTTTTTATAGTTATTTTGCAAAAAAATCAAATCAAAACCAATTATATATATATATATATATATTGATAAGCAATGGAATTAGGGTCACCACAAGTACTACATGACTCGTCTAGAACATCCACAAGGGATGATAACTGGTTATTAACCAACTCTAAAGAGAAGAGGACAAACCGCTACATTAGAGTCTCGAGCCCGATACCTCATGATACACCCATGAATGCCCAACCAGTGAGCTAATGCGCTAAGCACAAATCATATATATATATATATAATTTTTATATATGTAAAATGTAAAAAAAAAATTTAACCAATAGAAAATTGGGAGGTGTAGGGACAGACGTAGAAGGTGAGGAAGATCGAGAGAAAGGAAACACAGACTCATCAAATGTGACATGACGTACGAGATAGGATGACCTTGTTGGTAGCTAGCTCTAGACATGTATACCCGCGGTGATTTTCAGGATACCCGATAAAGACACAGGGGATGACCGAGGCTAAAGTTTCTGTAAGGTTTGAGAGGAGAGATTGGGGAAGCATAGGCACCCAAAGACACGCAAGTGGGTATATGTGGGTGTGCAATTGAAGAGGATGTTAATTGGGGTACGATTTTCCAAGTTAGGAGAGGGCAATATGTTGAGGAGATATGTAGCCGTAGGGACCACATATGGCTAGAGGGAGATCGGGACGGAAACATGGAAAAGGGGGGTGCGAACCATATAATTGCGGGCTCTAATAATGCGCTCGGCTTTACTATTCTAGTAATAGGTGTAGGGGCAGAAAAACTGAAAGACACTCCCATTATTATGAAAGAACAAGTGAAAGTCTTGAATGTCAAATTCTTTTCCCATATCACAATGAAAAACTTTAATGGTGCAGTTGAATTAAGTTGCGATAAAACTAGACATCTACTCCCGGCGTTGCTCAGGGCGGTCCTTTGGTTGTTATTTATCTTATGTTTTGTATTGTTGTTATTACTTTGATTGTTTTGTATGGTTGTTATTTATCTTATGCTTTCGTTGCTTTTTTATATTCAAACAAAAGATTGTCTTGTTTAAATGATTGGAATGACATTATTATTGTATTTTTTTATTATTAAGATTATAATTCATTAAATATCAAAATATTATATTCTTAATCTATAAGTTGTTAGTTATTTTAGTGACATTAATTATCCAAACACTAATTTAATAGAGAAATTACGAAAAAAATCTTATAATTTTTTTATAATACAGAAATTTAATATTTAATAAGAAAAATCTGATTATTATGGAACTCATTGCCCTAAAATAAAAGTTTATGATGCATATAGAGAAAATATAGTTCAAGAACATATATAGTCTAAGCTAATAAGAAAGATATAAATGATTATAAAATAAACAAATAGAATTTTCATTTTTAGGCCGTATCATGTCATCAAAAATGTATTCAATCAGATAATATATAAGATATATCTAAATACTTATCAATGAGAGTAACATACTGCATTATATAAAGACGATTTATTTAATAATAGCAATTTAATAAGGAACAAATTTAAAAAGATAAATTATATTATACATTGTATAAAGTGATAACAATATAATCATAAATTAATTTATTAAGATAATTTATAGTATAAAATAAAAATAAAAATTATAGTATAAAGTAATAATAACAATACTATATTAAATTGAAAATAATACAATTTAATTAAAGAGAATTTAATTTGAGGCATTTAATGCAAAAAATAACAACTTTACATGTAGATAGATAGATAGATAGGATAGATAAAATAAATAATCACATAGTAGCATCTATAATATATAAGATAAAGAAATAAAGTGGAGTGAGGGCAATTAATGTCAAAAAGTTTCAAGTTTACATGTAGGTAAGATAAGATGATGAAATTTGACAAAATGACTAGAAATCTGCAATTTGTATTTCAAAGGAAACACCCACACATAATGAGAAAAATCATCAACGAAAATCAAGTAATATTAGTGCCCAACCGTGCTAACGACAAGAGATGTCCAAAAATCGCTATAAATAATGTGAAATGGAGCAACAATATGAGTTTTAGAATTCTGAAAAAGACAAACGGGAATGTTTCCCTAGCTAACATGACGGACAAAGAGTTGCTTCATACTTTATTAGAGCTAGCTAGACTGAACATACTCCTAAGAATGTTAAAAATAGGAGCACCAAGATGACCGCAACGCCCCACACGAGCGCCGACACGACAGAGAAGGCAACAGGATTAAGTGACGGAGAGGGGGTTTGTGAATGGATAGAGCTCGTCGGAGTTGTAATATCGCATTCGATGTGTTCCCGTTTTCAATAACTTCACAGAAAACCGTTAGGGTCAAATTTAATAGAAACATCATTATCAAAGGTAAAATTCTGTATTGAGATGAGATTTCTAATGAGTTGAGAAGCAACAAGGACATTTTAGAGGTGAAGGGGTCGGTTTTGGGTGGGTATCTAGGCTGATCCAAGACTTGTAGGTGGAGCATACTTGCCTTTGCCTACAATAATAGTAAAAGAATTGCTTATATTAGTAGAGGAGGAAAGATTACCTTGGTTGTTGGACATGTGAAACGACACCCCTGTATACATGATCCAGTTGTTGTTGTCTAACATATAGAAGGTCAGCGTGTTGAAGGACTAAGTGAGGTCTGTCGGGCTGTAGTTGTAACTCGGATTAGAGAAAGCGGTGTTTACTTGTTGCATGTTTTTGGGGCGAGGAGCTGCTCCAAGTATGCCGACACCCAACATCGATGGGAAAGGGCAGGGGGCCTATTTCCAAGCATTAGTGGCCATTCAAGAGTGCCATTCTACTACTGAAATGTCAGAACTTGCATCCATACAAACTGATAGAATCTGGCAATCGATCTCACAATTCTGTCAAGTATCTTAACTGTAATTCATCATCATTCTTATTATTTTGTGAATGTGGTATTACAGATATATACACGAGTAAGTAACCAAATCAGGTTACTTCTTTACAAATTTATACTAATGATAATAACTGTATATAACTGCTCACTTATGTCAGTTATATAACTAGTATTGACAGTTATGTAACTTCCACATAACTGTCTACTTAACTAACTAACAGACTACAAATAAACTACCTAACAGAGACTAACTGAAGTTTATATACACGATTATACACTTTCATTCACTCCCCTAAGCATGAACTATAAACTTCATTCCAAGCTTCTCCCTTAGTTCCACGAAACTCTGTCTTGCCAAAGGCTTAGTTAAAATGTCTGCCAGCTGATCGTTTGTGTGAACATAATCAACCTTGATTTTGTCTTGCTCCACACAATGAAATGAAACCTTGTATCAATATGTTTACTCCTGTCATGGAAAACCGGATTCTTAGAGAGAGCAATAGCTGAAATATTATCTATCTTCAACTGAACTTCACTCTTTCTCTTATCCTCTAAAGTCTCCACCAAAGCCTTCAACCAAATCCCTTGACAAGCGGATGTAGTAGCTGCCATATACTCTGCCTTACAAGAACTCAAAGCCACTACACGTTGCTTCTTTGAAGTCCAGGAAATGGCATTTTTTCCAAAGAAATAAACAATACCACTGGTGCTCTTTCGATCATCTATGTCACCAGCCAGGTCACTGTCACAATATCCTACTAATGTTGCTTCTCCGGTACCTTTTTTGTAAGAACATCCAAGTCTTATAGTACCCTTAACATACTTGAGTACTTTCTTGAGGGCCTCCATGTGAGTTTCTCTAGGATTTTCCATAAATCTACTCAAGACTCCAACACTGTAACACAAATCAGGCCGGCTATTCACCAGGTATCTGAGGCTTCCAATAATGCTTCTGTAAAGGGTTGCATCTACTAATTTCTCCCATGGATCCTGTTTACTTAACTTGATCCTAGGCTCCATTGGAATACCACATGGTTTGCACTCACTCATGTTCACCATCTGCAGGATTTTCTTGGCAAAGCTTTCTTGACTAAACTGAATCTCAGTCTCAGTTTGCACCACTTCTATGCCTAAATAATAACTCAGTAGACCCAGATCACTCATATCAAACTCCTTCTTCATCTCATTTTTAAAGGACACAATTGCATCAACACTTGATCCAGTTATCACCAAGTCATCAACATATACTCCCACGATCATGAGTTCTTTGCCTCCCTTTCTTGTGTACAAGGCGAGCTCAGACTTACACCTCATAAATCCCATTGATTTTAAGCTACTGTCCAGCTTGGCATTCCATGCACGAGGTGCCTATTTAAGGCCATACAGGGCCTTATTCAGTCTAAGGACCTTATCAGGGTATTTCTTGTCAATGAATCCCTCTCATTGTTTAACAAAAACTTCTTCTTTTATTTCTCCATTCAGAAATGCTGTCTTCACGTCCATATGATGGACCTCATACTCCTTATTTGCAGCAAATGCTAGGAGAGTTCTAATGGTTTCAAGCCTTGCTACTGGCGCATACACTTCTTCATAGTCAACACCAAATTTTTGAACATATCCCTTTGCAACTAGCCGTGCCTTGTGCTTTAGGATTTTCCCTTCAGGATTCTTCTTCACCTTGAAGATCCATCTTAATCCTATGGCTTTATGCTTCCTAGGGAGGTCAACTAGTTCCCATGTCTTGTTCTTATTGATGGACGCCAGTTCTGCCTCCATGGCTTTCTTCCATTCAATTTCAGAAGCTGCATCTTCATATCTAGTGGGTTCTTCACTTGATAGAAAACATAGGCCTACCTCATCATCTATCTCTTGAGTTTCATTGTAAATCTCTTGAATCTTCCTAAATTTCTTAGGGGTGTGATCATAATCTGTCTGATAGATTCCACTGTGACTGAACTAGGAGATTGATCCATGTCTAGATTATCATGTGGCAGATTATGAATCAAGGGTGTGGAGGGAGTCTGACTCATACCTTGATCATCACGATCATTTCCCTCATCCTGATGTGTTTCTTCCCTTCCTATCCCTTCTTCTGGAAAACTGAAAACCTGGAAATCTCCTATTTCCTGATCTGTGGTATTTTCATTCATCCAATTTACTCTTGCAGATTCATCAAATTTCACATCTCGGCTTATGATGATCTTTCCACTCTTTTGATCATAGAAACGGTATGCCTTAGAGCCATCCTCATATCCAATGAACATGACTCTCTTGCTCCTGTCTTCTAATTTGGATAGATGTGGAGTTACATCCTTCACATATGCCACACTTCCAAATACCCTTAAATGGTGTATCACTGGTGGCCTTCCATGCCACTCCTCATAGGGGGTGCTCTCATTGTTTCCCTTTGTAGGCGATCTGTTCAACAGATACACAGTTGTCTGCACAGCCTCTGCCCAAAACTCCCTTGGCACTCCCTTAGACTTCATTATACACCTTGCAGTCTCCACCACCATTTGATTTCTCCTCTCCACCACACCATTCTGCTGTGGCGTGTAAGGGGCTGTCAAGAACCTTCTTAACCCTTCCTTTTCAGCAAACTCTTTGAAAGCATTGGAGGTAAACTCTCCTCCTCTGTCTGTTCTAAGTGCCTTTAACTTCATTTCTTTTTCAACTTCAATGGCAGCCTTAAAACTCACAATTTTTGACAATGCTTCACCTTGCTTTTAAGGAACTTAGCCCACATATATCTAGAGAAATCATCAACTAGGAGTAAGAAGTACTTGTTACCTCCAAGGGATGGTGGAGATATGGGACCACATAGGTCTGCATGCACTAACTCCATGGGTTTCTCATCTCTGTAGGTTGCTGAATGTGGGAAAGGAGATCTGTGATGTTTTCCCACGGCACAGCCATCACAAAGTTGGTTGATATTCTCAATCTCTGGCAGGCCATTCACCATATTTTTCTTTGCCAATTTACTCAATGCATTGAAGTGTAGATGGCCATACCTGGCATGCCATAACCAACTCTGATTTTCCATCTTAGACAACAAGCATGCTTTCTTAGTCACTTGAAGATCAAGTGTGTACAACTTGTTTGGTTGCATTCTCACTTTTGCTACCAATTTTCCAGACTTTGAGAATAGCCTTAGTACACCTTCATTAATTACTGTCTTGCTTCCATTTAGGTCTAGTTGACCTATGCTGATAATGTTAGACTTGAGTTGAGGAATGTAATACACATTTGTCAAAGAAATGTGCTCTCCTTCCTTGCTTGTGAAGATTACAGACCCTCTGCCTGAGATTGTGGTAATAGATCCATCTCCAAATCTCACTTTTCCTCCTATGCTCTTGTCTAACTCGGTGAAGAAATCTTCATTCCCTGTCATGTAGTTGCTAGCCCCTGTGTCTAGATACCACTTGCTGAATTTTCCTTGCTTCACATCTTGAGTATTCATGAACCTGCACTGCAGCACTCTTTTCTGAATTTCTTCTTCCAAGACAAGCAAAGTTGGCTCATCATCATCATTCTGATTCATGATCAGATTTGCCTTCTCCTCCTTATCTTTGGAGTCGCACTCGACTGCAAAGTGCCCCATTTCACCACATGAGTAACACTTCACCTTGGACTTGTCAATCTTTCTCTTAAATTTTTGACTTCCATCCTTCTTCTCGTGTGAATCTACCTTGCTCTTGCCTTTGTTACCCTCAGAATTCTTGCTGCAGTCACCCTGAAATTTCTTTTCCTTGCCCTTTCTCTTATCTCTGGCCTTCCATTCAGCCCGGGTAAGGAGTGCACTATCCAGAGTTTTATCACCAAACTCTTGAATCCTTTCTTCATGTGCTTTCAGGGATCTAATTAGTTCATCTACAGTCTTAGTTTTCAGATCACAGAATTCCTCTATGATGGATGCAATTTGTATGAATTTAGATGCGGTGGATCTTAAGAACTTCTTTACCACACGTTCTTCATCAAGAATATTTCCAAGGCCCCTCAATTTACTTACAACAGTATTTAGTTTTTCAGAAAAATCATCTATGCTTTCATTTTCTTTCATTCTAAGGCCTTCAAATTCTCTTAAGAGCGTTTGAGTTCTTACCTCTTTGATCCTGTCAGCGCCCTCATTCATCATTTTAATCATACGCCATACTTCTTTTGCAGTTCTGTCTGCCCCTAATTGCAACATCATCTCCTCACTTATCGCTTGATATATGGCTGCAAGTGCCAATTTGTCTTTCTTAGTGTCTGTCATGTTTTCTTCTTCAACTGCTTCGAAGACACCTTGTGCAGACATAAAAAATTTCATTTTTATAGCCCACGCTGCATAATTCGTCTTTGTGAGCATGGGATATTGGAAAGAGATGTGTCTTTCACCATAGACTTTGATTCCTTCATTCTGTGCACTAATACTCGTGTTTTCTTTGAATTCTGTGAGTGAATCATCGGTTTCCTTATCTTTTGCCATGATTTTCGTGTTTTCTTTGAATTCTGTCAAGTATCTTAACCGTAATTCATCACCATTCTTATTATTTTGTGAATGTGGTATTACAGATATATACACGATTAAGTAACAAAATCAGGTTACTTCTTTACAAATTTATACTAATGATAATAACTGTATATAACTGCTCACTTATTTCAGTTATATAACTACTATTGACAGTTATGTAACTTCCACATAACTGTCTACTTAACTAACTAACAGACTACTAATAAACTGCCTAACAGAGACTAACTGAAGTTATATACACGATTATACACTTTCACAAACGGCGTCCGCTAAAACTAAATCACATTGTTGCCATAGCCTCATCCGCGACCACCACCACATCCACCATGCCCGCGACCACACCCAGTGTTGTGGTTTCGGTTTCAAGCGTCTGGCTGAGAAGGTGGCGCTGCTGGTTTAATTTTTCGGCGGGGGAGCAAAATCTTATGATGCCAAGGCAATAAGAGCTTTAGAATTTGCTCGCCGAGAGCAAATTTGTGTGAGAGAAATTCGCAGAGAACGTAATCGATGCTAGGTTTTATGAGAGAAATTGTGAGTTTGTTTTTTGCTTTTTTGGTTAAAATTAGTGTATTTACAAATATGATTGTAAATACACAGTTTATATTTTTAATCTCTATCGTAGATCCGGAGGATCTAACAATTCTCCTATTCTCATTTTACATTATAGTGGGTATTATCACTAGAATCATACTCATATAATGTATAACAATCATCCATATAGATAACAACTATTTCGGCTCCCTATAACTACGAAATTATGTAATTTTTTTTCTCTTATATAATTTCAAGATTAAATCTGATAAATTTATTTTCTTACATGCAACGATATATATTTGTCCACCATGTATTATTATAATTTTTTTATAGTAAAACCTAAATTTTATGATGTAATATTTCATCTTTATAATAAAGTGCTACTTATATCTTTATGATAAAGTGCTACTCGACGGTAGACCTCATAAAACATAACCTAGCTTTCTCACAAGAACTTAGTCGGACCTTACAAGACGGATACGACAAGAAAACATAGCAAAAACTCCAACTCGTATTATGAAATGGAATTGAAGTCAAATGTCATGAACTCAGTCCCAACAATTCGCTGATCAACCACTAAATTATATCGTTAGTTTTTTTTTTTTTTGGGTGGTTGTGCTTGGGATTGTGGGATACTTATGTAGGCTTTGTTGTCGATCATATCTATCTATCTATCTATTACTATATATTAAAGCGGAAGCAAATTTCGCCACCATATTGCGCCACATCACCCCCTTATTGAAAAAATCTATCTTATTAAATCTTGATTTTATCATAATCTTATACATATTTAATTAAGATATTAGTTCTATCTTAGAATTTGAGTTGTCTAATTAATAATTCTATCCAAATATATAAATCTATATCTTATCATTATACTCACTTAATTAGTTCTATCATAAACCTTTTTTGTGAAAAAATAATTCTTTTTGTCATAATCAATAAATCATAATCATAATATTTTACCTATTTAATTAAATATCATATTAACTTTAAATAATTTTTCGTAATTTTATTATGCTATATTTTTAAATCATCAATTGTAGCAAGTTTACCACTATATTTAAGAAAAATACTCATTCTATTAAAATAATATATTAAATATATTTTTACTATCATATCATATTAAAATATCAATAAAAAAGTAGATGTTATATTTATCATATATATATATATATATATCAGTAATATTTCATATTGATTGCACTTTGGGAAAAAAAGATAGATTTCTTGATTAAGATATTAATTCGTTCATTACATATCTGTATATTTGTTATTTAATTATTTTTTCAAAAGACAATAACATATAAACGAGATAATTTGGTTTTCTATTTAGCTTACTAAATATTATGTATATCTTTAATATTATAATATAGTAATCCGAGTTTTTATTTAAACTTATTGATCTTATTATATAAGTTAGTTTAAGTAATTTAATTTAAATGCCAAAAAAACTGTATCAATTGTTAATAAAATGTGATAATGCATCTTATCTTATGTCATTCTTCCTCAATTATTTAAATATATATTTATTTATGTATAAAAAGTAAATATATAAATAAAATTTATTTATAGATACAATGATATACAAGAATTATGTCATTTTATAATCCAAAAAATAAGCGCCGTTTAAAAAAAATAAACATATGATAATATTTGTAATTGTTATAGAAAATTACACAAAGCAATAAATAAATAAATAAATAACATTCCCGTACAAGGTACGGGTCATCTGCTAGTATTTAACTATATGTGTAATGTGGAATCATGTGTGCCATTTATCCGACACGTCATAGTTTAATAAATGCGGTTAACCAACAAATTACCCTACTAATGACATAGACCTACCCTTTTCATCTTCATCCATCTAGTTTTGAGAATGTGATTGAGATTGAATTTTTTTAATTTAAAATTATATGTTGCGTGGATAGAGAAAGACTTGCGATAATCAGTGTTTGTCAATAACTTATAAATGTAAGTAGGCTACTACTTTCGTCACTTCAATTGATAGGTCTTAGGTACCATTATGTATGCTCTTTCACATTGTTTGTTTTTGGTTAGTGAATAATGAGTGTCTAGACACAAAGTTGTTGGGATTAATTTAACCATCACCAAGGAAAATGACGGCGGAGTAAGGTTTTCTAATTCATTACTTACCACCGCAAGTACGTAGAACTTTAGCTACTTCATTATTCATAGCGTTTTAATTAAGAGATTAATAGAGAATAATACTTCTACCAAAAAACAGAGAGAATTATATAAACCGAGTGTGAAGTTACTTCGATTTATTACCATGAATAATTAAACATGACTTAATCGATCCGAAATCGAAATTTGACTCGAACCTGCTTTTTGCTAGAGAATATACAATCAAAATCCAAACCTATTGACTTATATATATATATATATTGATTTTTTTATAATTTCAATTATGAAATCCATTAGTTTGATTAATTACTCGAATTTTTAGAAAAATGATAAAAAAAATCTCTTTTACCTAAAATGAAAAAAGGTTCTAATTATTAAATATATATTGTATTTTTTTAAATATTAAAATTAGGTAAGATATCAAGGATATAAATCAAACTAATAAATTTTTAATAAAGAATTGAGTTATGTTATAATGTACTATAGAATATGTGAAATTCCTTCAATTTATTACCGTGAATATCAAACAATGGTCTAATCTGGTCAACCTTAATTTGTGTGGTGAATAATGATACTTGATGGACAATTTGGGATCGATAATCTTGTGTACGTTAAATTGAGATGCTCATCTATAATTACAAAAAGAAGGGCAAAGAAAAACTTACTCTTTGTTACTATCATTGGTGATCCAATAGACATTGCAAATGTTAAACCCAAACTAGAAAAATGGTTGAAATCTTAGAAATTAACGTTGTAACTTGTATTCTTTTGTTGACTTAGCTTTGTTTTATAAAATCCGGAAACCTTGTACTGTATATGTATACGCAGGAAACCACAATTGACTCTAATCAGTTGTTGTTTGGAGAGGCTGTGTTCCCATAATTCCCGCCAGAAAAAATGCAGGAGCTTCAATTAATGCATGAGATCTTTGGGAGCGAAATTTTTAGAGCTCTAAAAGACCTGGGACCAGTAGCGGAGCGAGAGGTTTCGGGTAGAGGGGTCACCAAAAAAATAAAATAATATATTTTTTAATTTTTTTAATCAAATAGTTAAAAAAAAAGGTCGGGTATGAATCGTATGATCCTAAGTTAACCCTAATCGATTAACACTAAAACTTAAGCAAAAGAAATCAGTTAAGCAAAATAAACCCTAATCAACATGGAAGGTCGGGTACTCGGGCAGGGCAGGATGAGAAGAAGAGGAGGCGACGAGCGACGGCGGGGAACACCTGGCGAGTGGGCAACCGGACCGGCGATGAGAAGCGGAGAGGGCGGAAGTGGCGACCCTGCGACTTGAAATTCGCGAATCTGCAATTGGTCGGGCGTCCCAAGCAACGAGAAACGACGATGGCCGATGAGGTCCTGGCGAGTGGCAGGAGTGGCGACCGGCGACGATTTGGGCGTTCCAATTCGAGTAGGCTGTAGGCGTCAATGGTGAAAAGAACAGAGGTTACGCTACTTCCTCCCAAAATCAGGCCACAATAAGATTTTTATTTTGTTTTTTTTAATTAATCAAAACGACGTCGTTTTGATGTTTTTTTAAAAAACACTCAAAACGACGTCGTTTTGGTAGTTTTTTTAAAATAAAAAAGGCACACCTTTCTTCAACCTGCCTGTGCTCAATGTCGCCGGACGCCGGCCCTAAATTTCTTCAACTCCGGCGTTTCTATTCACCACTCCTCCGTATAATTCTCAAATCTTCGACGGGTTGGGGGGTCACCGGACCCCCCAGGACCCCCTGGCTCCGCCCCTGCCTGGGACCGTTAAAATCTCGAGGACCTGACGATTTCCCTGCCATGTTCTACCAACACAATTGGGTGTGTGTACGAGTATGCTGAATGAAGACGTTTTTCTAGATGGTATTTGTGATGCCTCCTATTTCCAATTGCAAAAGTTGACAGCCTAGGCTTGAGCCATCTCGAGTCATATCCTTGTTCCCGCGACGCTCAAAGACCGGATCCTTGGAGAACGTGACCCGAGCCCCATTGGATCACATCAATTGGTATAAGAGCCTACACGGTCTTGTAAGTCACTCGAAACTTTGTTTATGCAATTTTTCTTGGCCTAACCAATTCATCCCGGTTTAGTGTGTGCGATCTGATTGTGTGAAGCCATTTTTTTTGACGTGTTCATCCATAGTATTTGCTCGTGTTTTATTGAATTCAACCTTATTGACTACTACTTCTTGTTCAAGTTTGAGTGATTACCGGCACCCACTACATATCTTGTCATTTAAAATTGCATGCACTAAAACAGCCTTCCATATTGTTGTCGTGCTAATTACCTTCCTTTGAGTGAATTTTTGATCTGGTGATATCCATTATCATTTTTTTTTGTACAACAAGGGGAAAACACTAGGCCTCCTAATCAGTGTAGGTCCAACCTAGATCATCCGCCCGGATGATCTTCAAAAAATCTCTAGCTTCAAGAATTCTTCCTTCACTTAATCCAAGCGTCGTCCTCAAGGATTCCTACCAGTGTTGCATTTCACAGCTTATCATTACACTAGCCAGAAGGGCTCGTGGGTAAGCATTTCTACCTGCTAGTTAGTCTGCGGCTCTGTTACTCTCCCTGTAGCAATGAAAAACGCAAACCTCCTAAAAGAAAGAAAGGTGGCCTTTTATGTCACTAATGACTGTCTGAATTTCCCAAGGGCATCTTCATACCCTCGTAATGTTGTTAATGATACATAAGTTATCACCTTCAACCACTAACTTGGTTATATTAAGGGCTTTGGCCCTTCACACCCCATCCAGCCAAAGCTTCAGCCTGGAGGATGGACGGGACGGCCAACTTTCGTCGATCCAGGGCAATATATTTTGAGTTATTATCTCTCAGAATAAATCCTCCATGCGTGGATGAGTTGGATCCCTGAAAACCGTCATTATTTAGTTTTAGGCCGATTGACCGAAAACTACCCGTATAATAGGCCACATTGCTCTAAACCACCCCTTATATACCTATTTACCGAAAACCACCCGTATACCTCATTCCGTCAAAAAACGACCACCTCTCCAAATTTCTCCGTTAAAAAGTCGTGAACGCGCGCGTGCGACGCGTTGATAAACTTCGATTTTGTTTTTTTTTGCCTTTTCTTTCTATCTCACAAAATCATGTTCTTCCCCAATCCCACCTCCCTCATCTTCATAAGCTTGTTGTTGTTCATCTCTTCTGCTACTCCCACAAATTCCACCTCCCTCATAAATTCATCAACACCCCATTGCTCCCCAAGTGTCAGATTCCCTCCTCCATTTCCCAACCCCAACCCCAACCCATATGCATCTGCAATGTCGGTCTCCTCTTTATAGACCTCCACCCACAAGTCTCTCTATTACTCTTCCTTTGATTAGTTTTTGGCGAAATCCGTGCTCATGAACTCCAAATACATGGCTAATCCTTCTTCTTCTTGTGGTGTTCCATCTCTGCTGACTAAACTCATTCTCAAAAACCCTAATCCCCACCCTTAATCTGATGAATTCATTTCAACTAAAAAAGCACAATTCTACCCAATTTCGAACGCTATTTTCAAACCCTTCTGGCAAAACCAGGCCCCCAGATCTCATCTTTACAATCAATACTTCAGATTTCGCACCCTATTTTCAATCAAAGGCTACAGAAAATATCTCAACAAAGATTCACATGAATCCACAATCAAATAAATAAAAAACGCGACATTTTCCCCACTTCCAAACCCTAAAACTCACCATTCAGTTGCCAATTATGCTCGATCCTTCCGCTTCGATGATGATCGACCTCCCCTTCGATCCCTTTTGCTTGCTTTCAATGGGTGATTGCCTGATTGGTGAAGACTTCCTCCTTTCACTCCTCAAACTAGAAGGTCTAGGGTTCGGTTTACTTTTAATTGTTGAAATCAGATTTTACTTCGGGTGGAAAAAATTAGGTTTTGTGTCCTAATGTGTAAATTCATTCATGAGCTTGACAGTGGAGAAGATGGTTGACGTGGAGAAGATTAGCCATGGATTTGGAGGTAAGAACCCTAGAAGAAGAAGGATAATGGATAATTGGGGAAGAACATGATTTTGTGAGATAGAAAGAAAAGGCAAAAAAAAACAAAATCGAAGTTTACCAACGCATCACACGCGCGCGTTCACAGTTTTTTAACGGAGAAACTTGGAGAGGTGGTCGTTTTTTGACAGAAGGAGGTATACGGGTGGTTTTCGGTAAATAGGTATATAAGGGTGGTTTAGAGCAATGTGGCCTATTATACAGGTGGTTTTCGGTCAATCGATCTTAGTTTAATCCACCCCGTGTTTGGTGTCTTCCATGTCGGGAGCCTCGGTCTCTGCCGTTTCACTGTTTGCTTGTGCTCTAGTTCTTTCGCCAGTTTTCACCGCGAGTAGAGGGTGGGTGCCAGGTCAGATGGTTTCTCATCGGTTAGTACCTTATCTACGTTGAAAATTTTGTTGTTTCAGTGCATCCAAATAGCCCACCACAAAAACAATACAATGGTGTCTCCTTTGTTAGACTGGATGGTCTAGACAATGCTATGGTTCAGATCACCCTCATCTTTAATAGCAATCCGTACGCCAGATCATTGCTCTAAGTGTCGAAGCATTGTGATACTAAAATCGCACTCACACAATAGGTGCTTAATGGATTCTTCTTAAGCGTCACACAGAGAGCACGTACTAGGCACTCTCGCATGATACCTATTCAGTTGTTGCGTTGTTGGAAGGTAGTCCGCACACGCTTTCCAGACAAAGTTCTGTACCATTGGAGGGACCTTCAGGTTCCAAATCCACTCCATGTTCTGATCGGGTAGGTTTCGCATTTCTTCACACAACTGAGCTGCCGTTTTGACAGTAAAAGCCCCATCCGGGGACAGCGTCCAAATTACTCTATCAACCTGGTCTAGTATCTGGATACGTACTTGCAGAATCCTGTCAACAAGATGTTGCGGAAGGTGGGTCTGTAATTTCACAGTGTTCCTAGTTTTGTCGTCTAGAATAAAATCCGACACCTTCATATTGACGTCGTCGTTCTGGAGGTATGGTCGTACAATGACATTGTCTAGACATGGGTCCGTCCAAAAATTTATAGTTTTCCCGTTTCCAAGGCGGAGTCTGAGGTCTTCTTTCTAACCTTAGATGAGGGCCACCTCACAACCTTCATAAAAGTTGGCCTAATGTTTAGTAGTCGGCCAAACTGCCAGGAGTGTGTTTTCTTTTCAACTATCATGATGGATTCCGTGCCTAGATACTTTTTGGTCAGCAGGCGAACCCAGAGGTTTGTCGATTCTGTTAGAATTTTCCATAATAGCTTCATTTGGAGCGCCATATTAGAGACCTCGATCAACAGTTCTCAGCCCCATCCCTCCTTTCCGTTAAGGGGCGCAAATGCTCTCCAAACTAATAAGGGGATGGAAGTTATCAATATTCTTGTTCCAGAAGAAATCCCGGTTTACTTTGTCAATTTGTTCCTAGACACTTTTGGGCAGCAAGAAACTCTGCATGAGGTAATTCGTTTTCGATTACAAGTTAGCCTAAATTAGAACTTTCCTACCGGCTTGAGACAACGAATTGGCCTTCCATTTAGCTAGTTGCTTTTTTAGGCTCTATATTGCCTCTGAGAAGACATCGTTATGCATATGTTCGCTAACAATCGGGATGCCCAAGTATTTTTCCGTATCTGACCGTATCCTCAGATTCAATATACCCGCAAGAGCTGCTACATTCGCTTTTGTCACATTCGAAGATGTCTGCATCGTGCTTTTATGAAAGTTAATAGCCAAACTCGTTTTCTTTGTAAAGTCCTTAAGAACTTCTTTTATCATATTCATGCTATCCAAGGAAGCGTCGTCCAAGATTAGAGTGTCATCTGCAAAGTTGAGGAAAGGAATTCTCATTCCATTTTGCGTTAGCTGAACTCCAATTTTTTTGTCCGGTAGGTTAGATCTTAGTTCTAGAGTCCTGGCTAAGTATTCCATGGCAATGACAACAATAAAGGGCACAAGGGGGTCACCTTGGCGTATTCTGCAGGACGGGTGGAACAACTCCAGGTTCATTGTTAACTAGTACAGAGAAGGAGGCCGTTGAGATGCATGTCATAACCCATCGGGTCCATTTCTCCGCAAAGAAAAATTTTAGCATAATTTGTTGGATAAAGTGCCAGTATAGTTTATCTTAGGCCTTTTCCATATATAGTAATTTTTCAGTGCCATCCACCTTTTCTTCCCCACTTTCTTTTTATGGAAAGAATGAAAGATCTCATGAGTAATCAAAATATTGTCCTGGATAAGCCTTCCTTCAACAAAAGCTCCTTGAAGGGGGCTTATATGTTTTGGGAGAATCAGTTTTAGTTTTTTTGACAAGACCTTGGTAATGACTTTATATGTCGTGTTGCACAGGTTGATGAGCCGATGTTGGGACGATGTTAAGGACGCCCTTTGTACTTAACATTGTGCTCATTACAATCTTCCCTTGGTTTTGATATGACAAACTCATTTTGATCTAATAAGTTGTCCAAGTGTTTCAGGAACGCAGGTCATGAAAAGGACAACAAGTTGTGTAGCCGTCCCGAAGGTGTAGGGACGCTACTTCTCAAGGTAAACGACTTGGCAAGATCTTACAAAGGACGCAGTCCTTAATCTCTATACAGGAGTCCTTACAAGGCTACCCGACAAGGTGACATCACCCGACAAGCCTTGATCATGAAGTCCACGGGGAAGCAGATTATGTACACAAGTTCATCACCACGTGGAAGCCGATCCTATAGCCAAGTTCTACAGAAGTTGCCAGGAAGCTTCCCTCATCACTGTAAAGGACACGTGGAAGCTGATCATATGGCAACGTCCAAGAAGGGCATGATTGTCAGAGAATGTGCGCCCTTCCCGAGTCACTATAAATACCCCATTGGGCATTTATTGTGATTTGACGCTTCAGAGAATATTCAGAGAATATCGTCATTCACTCAAGAATACCAAGAACAGCTCAAGAACACTCAAGAACTAGGTGTTAGATCAAGTGAGAAGCGTACTCAAAACACAAAATCAATTTGTAAAGAAAAACCCAAAAAGAGAGAACAAGTCCTTACGACGAACTGTAAGGACGTAGGAATGGCGTCCTTTAGAGATTGAGTTAAGTTATAGTGAACGGCTCAAAGGAGTTTTACTAGTGGACTTAGGGACGTATACTTAAGTGTTAGAGAAGTGTAATCCGCGCCTTCTAGCTGTAAGGACTCTCAATAAAAAAGGAAGAACGGTCATTCGAAAATCCTCCAAGGAGGTAGAGGTTTACTCTCAAGGACTGTTTTGGTCTTGAGAGGTTCCTCTTTAAATATTCGAGTTCCTTACTTATTCATTTTACTTGTTAAGTCTTCTATTTCCGCTGTACCTAAGGACGCCCTTAACATTGCTAATGACGCCCATATGACTGACTTACGATCCAATAGCCGAAAATGGTTAATATTTATGGGGGTTTCAATCTTGGGGATTAGGGCTATGAAAGAGTGATTTGTTTCTTTTAGTAGCTGCCCAGAGTGGAAGAAAGCCTGGACAGCTGATGTCAGAGAGTTTCCTACAATGTGCCATCCGGTCCAGTTAAATATCCATCCGGTCCAGGAGTTTTGTCAAATGCAAGTTCAAACACTACGGATTTCACCTCTGCCATTGTCGGTTTAGCACAGAGGAGCTCGTTATCGAGGTCAGACACAGTGTTAGGAATCACTCCCAGATCTTCTTGCCTAGTTTGATAGGTAGTGCTTTTTTGGTACCTCTGCCTAAGCTCCATATTCATTATCATTTTTGCCGTGTCAATGTGGCATCCAAATCTTCTTTCCTCCTATGTTTTATTGCCTTCCATCTTTTGAGTGGCTAGCACTTAGTGGCGGATCCAGGATCCACTGGATGGGAGGGGGGGGGGGGGGGACTTTCACCTAGTCATCTTACCCGGATAAATTGTACACAAGCTAGAAGGTGAAAATCATGAGTCATGGTACAACCTCAAATCCCTAACGCAACCTTAGTAGTTCGAATCGGGCTTTATCCCACACTCTTAGTTGCATCAAATTGGGTGTTGGGGAATGGATTTTCTTACGGTAGAATAATTCTAGATGGAGTTATAAATTAATCAAACAAAACAAATTATAAATTTTCAATGGTCTCTTTACCCCAACTAAAATTCCCAAAAAATGTTTTAATAAATCTTACCTATTTTTTTTTCTATTCAATTATCTCTACTTAATCTTTATGTATTGTCCTAAATTTTGAATTTTTTGTAACATTTTTCTCAAATTTTAGTCCCCAAACCTGATTTTTAAATGTACTTTAGTTGAATTGAAGCCCATCATCTTGGCCCAATTAAAAGCCCATTTCCACAAATCAGGTTTCTTCTTCAACCTCTTGCTCACCTACATCCGAAGCATAGGCTGGCCGCCGTCCGTCCGCCCTGTCAGCGCCCCGTCCTGCCCCGCACCACTCCCGCTCCTCCTTGTAATTCCAGTGAGACAGGGGGGCGGTCGCCCCCCTCCGCCCCCTGGATCCGTCGCTGCTAGCACTTGATTGCCTTCCATAATTCAAGGTTGCCATACTCGATTAATTATATAATCTTCTTGTCATAATTCACGTGACTAGCATATATTTCCTTCATTCATTCAAAATTCGGCTGCCTCATATATTCTATCAATTCCATACGTGCATATAGTATATGCTAGTAAATTGTAACCTTGTGCTAAACACAGTGCAAGAATAAAATTCGTCTTTGTGTTTAATTCAAGAAGAGTCGGGCAATTTTTATTAAAAAAAAAGAGAGAGAAAAAGGAAGGAAAAAAAAAGGAGGTTCATATTATCATTGTTCTCATAGTTGGGTTTTCTTGTATGTTATTTAGGTTTAGGACTTGATTTTCACATTGCATTGTGCTTAGCCTTAGTCGCCCTCTCGGCATATATGAGAGCGATGCCACGTGAGTCCAAGCATAGAGAGGACCTCACTCTTCGACTTCCCCAAACTACCTCCAGGTTGTAGGCGTGCATTCCACAATATGTTTGGCTCAAGGAGGAAAACTTAAAACCAAGGGGCAAGTCACCTACACCACTCTACATGACTTAGAATTCGCCGAGTCAAGGGTTTAGGAAATGACAAAGGGTAGATCAGATTAAGGTGGTATTCACCACCTTCAACAATCCTATCTACCGCATCCTACCCGGGATCAAGAATGAAGATTTCTTCCACTATCCGCCACGGGAAGAGTACCCAGAGGAGGAAGGTCGAGGGCGCCAATATTGCATGTACCATTAAGTGCGAGGCCACATGACCAGGGCCGGACCCAATTAGGGCCCAGAGAGATTTTATATTTTTTAAATATTATGTAAAATATCTCCTCCGTTTTGTAATACTCCCTCCGTCTCATAATGTTTGTCCCTTTTTCTTTACAAATTACAAAAGAAAAGGGATAAACATTATGGGATGGAGGGAGTAGCTGTAAATAATTTTTTTTATGTTCTATAATACTTGATGGAGGCATAATTTAAGCTATCCCAATTAATTATGGATTGTGTTGTTGTTTATATCCCGGTGTTCAAAATTTTACTGATATTTTTTTCCCATCATTTTCTCTTAATGCTATATAATATTTTTTTAGTTTATTCAACGAGCTATATGTACATCAAAAAAACTAATTATTGGACTCAAATTATTCTTTGATTATATATATTTTAAAATATTTTATCATTAACAGTAATACATGTCACTTATTCTTATTTCGTCGCCTTACTAGTTACTATTTTGCCCCCTCTGACAAATATTTTTGGGTCCGCCACTGCACATGACCAAGCATTACGAGTACCACAGAATTAGTGAAGAAGGGGAACTTGCAAGAGTTCATTAAAAAGAAGGAATCAGGAAACGATGCGGAGCCACACACAAAACAAATTGAGTTCATCCAAACGATCTCGTCCACCTATAGGGAAAAGATGCAAGGAACCGAAGTCAGTTTTGAAAATCTTGCACTGACTTAGAGGTAATGGGGGTCCAGTAGGCTGACCCGCGACCGCCGCCCACCTCGCGATCACGAGCCTCATCTTTGCAACGAAGACCTCGCCACCGTTTAGTAGCCGCACAATCACCTTGTGGTCTTGACGGTGGAACTTGAGGACACCAAGATATATCCAACCTTGGTGGATCTTGGGAGCTCGGTCGACGTGATGTACTACAACGTCCTCAAACTTCTTGGTAAGACGAAGAATAATCTAACTGAAGTCAAGATAGAACTCACAAGGCTGGCTTGGAAGATACCTGACCTTCCCACTTGATATTTACAGGACCACGGTTCATTTGGCCACCAAAGATCAACCGCCCGAGTTCTTAGGGGTCGACGTTCTTGGGCCATATAACATTATAACCTAATACTCGGAGGACCTTGGATTTATGGCATGATTCGATTTCGTCAACTCTTCACCAAATCATCCAATTCATGGATGGAAACGCCACAATTAGGGTGTGGATCAACTCCAAGCTCGTTTGTGTGCAAAGGGGATTTGACCCGACATGTGAGGCGCACATGGAGGAAGCACTCACTGGCAGGGGGACGATGTTGGACCTTTCGGCCGTGATGAGGATTGCGACCGTAAAACGCACATTCACAATCGCGGCAACCCGCACGCGGGAGGTCTTCAGGTCTATGTATTCATATAGATACAAGGTAGTCTTTTCCATGTGGTTTTGACGAGGTCTTTAGTTTTTGCATTTTAGCTATCAGTTTGTCCTTAGGATCATAACATTCATGCTTATTATTTTATAAAAAAGTCAAGTATTGCATTAGATGTGTCCTGCATGAAAAAATGAACAACGTTAGCTATTCGAGTTAACGGAATAACTTGGTACCAAGGAAAACACCTTAGAACAAGGCCTCTATGCCATGTGTGCATAGGTTGCATGGATTTCTATACTCATAGCGTATGGATGTACGAATATACGAATATGAGAACGTCTCTACATCTACATGGCCACTCCACTAAAGTATTTAAGTTACACATGCGGTCTAGTAAGCCGAATGGATGTCTCATTCAAATGGGACAGTTGTGAGAAGGTAAATTTCGCAATTATTTTTATTTTCCTTGATTAATTCATGTTTCACTATCTTTTATGATCCTCACCATGTGTGATTCTTTCGCTATCTTAATCATGATCTTTTTTTATCTTCCTATTTATGACATGTGCCTTATTTATGATCTATATCTCTTATGATTGTTAAATACGGTATTTATTATATTTGGTTATGAAGATTCTATCTAATCGAAGAAAGAATATTTGAATGGATTGGATAGCAAGTAATCGACTTGCTTGAGCTTCAAAATACTCGATCTGCAACAGCCCTAGGGGAGATTTTCGACCCTAATCATACCTTCAATGTTACTCCACATTGTCCATATTGACTGAAGCATCGGAGGTGAATTTAGGGACTCTCTCCCCAGAATTTCTGTATTTTGCAGGCTTAAGAAGGTAAAGGAATCGTTTGAGCCGGAATAAGCATTAAAGGAGCAAAAACTTGTTGACTCGGAGATTTTGTACACTAACATTTAACTTCTTAATTGGTTGTTCTACATGAACTTCGGGTAAAAGCAAGCCTAATTAACCTAATAAAACTCTGCACGATCCAGGAGTGAGATTTAAAAAAAGAATGACTATTAATAGAGTAATTTATTATTAATAGAGTAATTTATTAGCTGGCCATAGGCGGTTTATTCCTTATTTAACATTAAAAACTGTAGGTTGAAATTGTGAGGTAGTAAGACTTTTCAATCGGTAAATATATAAATAAATTGACTTAATTAATAGGTATATGCTACTCCTTAATACTCTATGAGGCTGGTTGGTATCGGCATTCAAGGTTTGGGGACTAAACGCAGATAAGATCCTGTAAGACCTGATCCGATCCTGTAAGACCTTACCCACAAGGATGTTCTACTATAGTCTCAGCTTTTGTTCGTGAAGCTAACTTAGTTTATAAGTCTTAGTTTCTTTCCTTATAAAATAATAAGGATAATAGCAACAACAATAATATTAATAACATCAACAACGACATTAATAATACAATAAATCTACAAGTTTAATTGTCATACATGACATGACAGGTTAAGCTAGTTATCGTAAAATCGAACAAGTTAAGCTAGTTGGCGTAAAATCGGGCTTGGATTGTGATAATTTAATGTGTTGCCACTTATGATCTGCTCCAAGTGTTGAAGCTTATTGTAGGCGGGCATGATTCCGACATCAATTAGTTAGTATATCTTATTTATTTCTCTATCTTATTTATTATGCTTATCCATATTTATTCTGCTTTATCCTTTATAGGGTAGTTACTCTAGATAGGATAATATTTATGGAGAAGGATCTTATCTGCGTTTGGGATAAGATATTGGTTGACTTGGGGAGCAAGCTACTCGCCCTAACCCTAGATAGGCCCGATCGGCCCATCGGGATGCGTGCCCCCTCCCCTTCCTCTATAAATACACATGCATTCACCATGTGCCTGGTAAGTTCTAAGCTATCGCTCTGCCTGACGCCTTTAATCGACATTGCCCTTACTGACTTAAGCATCGGAGGTGGATTAGGGTTCGCTCGCCCCTAGGTCCATTGTTTTGTAGGTCATTGGAGGTGACAAGGCGCGTAGAGGAGAAGATTATTAAAGAGGGAGTTGAAACCTGTACACCGTCATACTTTGTGTACAAACATTTGGCGCCGTCTATGGGGACATTGAACGTTTTTCTTGCTAATTATCGATCCAAGAAATGTTTCCCGCTAAACGAGATGACTTTAGGATCTATCCCAAAAGAGGACGTCGCAGTGTTCATTGACGACGGCGAAACCCTAAACGCTGCGGGCAACGCCATCGCCCAAGAACAGGACAACGACGCCGGCCACCACGTCGCCCCCGTCATCCTGGGAACGACCGCCGCCGAGAATAACGCCGGCGATCGCGCGGAAAGCCGCGATGCTTTGCGCGATCGTCGCCAGGACAGACCCGCGGGCGCGGGCGCGAGCCCCGCGATCGTGGGTACCGCACAGACCGCGGGCGCGGGTGGAAGCCCCGCGGTCGCGGCTACCGCGCAGACCGAGGATCTTCGCGATCACCTCGGTCGCCGCGAGCACCACCCATCTTCCGCGGGTGCGGGTGAGGGTTACGAGGAGCCTCGTAATCAGCAGGATACGAACAACGCACCGTGGTTCGAGCGCGTTGGTTCGAATGTAGCAAGTAGTTCAGGACCGCCTATTGAGACTCAGGCTGACCTTGACTACTTATTTCAACCCGAGTTGATGGCAATCAGGAGTTCGCGCGACTCCGTTCCCGGAAGGAGGCATGATCGTTCGTCCCTTCGCATCCAAGAGCCTTCGCACGACCACGAGAGCTCGCGAGCCCACCAAAGCGGTGCGCGGAGATCGAGAGAGGTGCCCAGGCTGGGAGATATTGCGGGACCGACAGGCGACATGCCGGGAGGAGACCATGAAGAGAGGGACGAGGAAGAAAGGCCTCACCTTCGGTCTCAACTCGAGGAAGTCAGGAAAGAGATTGCAGCGTTGAAGTTTTCCTTAGAGAAAGTGCAAGGAAAACGCCCGGTCGACGAGGGTCGCCAACCGCAGTGTTTGGCTAGTGTCATCCATGTTCCCGATGACCGCCAAACCTGGGAGTGACGGTTCGGATAGTGACCGAAGGGCCCCTAGGGGGCGGAAAAGAGGTGGAGACCACGAGCGCGGTAGGCGGACCCGGAGCCGGGATCCGCGGGAGGACTCCCGTTCTACCGAGGAAGAGAGTTTGCGGGCCCACAACCAGCGCGGGTACGAGTCCCGCAAAATCAGGGACCACAACCAGCGCGGGTACGAATCCCGAAAAAACGGCCGCGACAAGCAAAAGGGTCGCAGAAGACGCACCACCCGCGGGCGCGGAAATCGTGCAGAAGCGTGCGGTTCCGCGAGCGACTCGACCCGCGACCGCGGGTCTAACAGCTGCGACCGCGGGTCGGAAAGCGAACAGCGAAAAATCCGATACCGCGATCGGTACCATCCTGAAAGTCGGTATGACGAGGATGAGGACAGGTTTGACCACGACGAGCGTCGCGAGATTGAGGCTCGGGCCGAGAAGAGGCTGCTCGACTTGCAGCCAAGGAGGGCTCCTGCAGTCAGCTCAGGACCGAGCGGAGCAAAAGTTGGCTATGGTGACTTCGACACCATTCCATAGGTCTATTCAGCAGGCGGAGCCGCCCAAGAAGTTCTCACCACCAAGCTTCACGGTCTACGATGGTGCGTCGGACCCAGTGAACCACATCGCCGATTACACTCACAGGATGGCGTTATGGGTTTCCGACGACGCCATCATGTGCAAGATGTTCCCCGGAAGTCTCGGGAAGGGCGCGGTTAGATGGTTCCAAGGCTTGGAGCCCGGGTCGATTCGGTCATGGGGGTAGTTGGCTTCGGCTTTCGTCAAGCAATACATTGCCAACAGTCGGGATGCGGTCTCCTTGGATACGTTGCTTAGCCTAAAGCAACGCAAGGAGGAGAGCCTCCGTCGGTTCTCCAACCGCTTTATGGAGTGCTACGCTCAAATCGACGGGTGCGACGAGAGGACTGCCGTAGCCGCGTTCCGCCGGGCGGTACCAAGGAAGTCCAAGCTCCGGGAGAACCTGACTTTGCGCCTACCCTCCACGCTTAACGAGTTGCAGGACCGAGTCCACCAATACGCTAAATTGGAGGACGAAGACGACAGCAACCGGTCAGCCACACCTCCCCGCCGTTCGCGCGGATCCCTGAGGCCAGGTGCCGGAAAGCGAAAGAGGGTAGACCAAGTGCAAGCCGTGTATACCACGTTCAACATCCCGATCTACCGTATCTTGAGTCGGATTCGGAACTTTGAATGGTTCAAGTTCCCGCCAAGAGGAGAAGATACGGAGGAGAACAAGTGCGGTCGTAAGTTTTGCATGTACCATCGAGCCCGGGGGCATATGACCGAGGATTGCGAGCCTTACAAAGAATAACTCGAGGAGTTAGTGAAGAAAGGACACCTCAAGCAATACATCAATGCCTCGAGCGGCGAGGAAGCGCATGCTAAGCAGATTGACGTGGTCCAGACTATCACGGCTATTTACAAGGGAGACGATCCGGAGTCAAGAAGTCGGTTTCGCAAGGAATCCCACGAGCTAGAGGTGATGCGCGTCCAGCATGCCAAGCCGCGTCCCACGCATGGACCGCGCGGTCCGGGGCTCGTCTTTCGTGATGAAGACTTGGCTACCGTCCAATACCCGCACAATGACCCACTCGTCCTGACGGTAGAGCTCGGAGACGTCAAGATCCACCGAGCCCTAGTGGATTCCGGTAGCTCGATCGACGTGATGTACTACGACACGCTCAAATCACTCAGGAAATCCAAAAAGGACCTTGAAGAGGTCAAGATGCAGCTTTCCGGACTTTGTGGATATCCCACTTTTCCACTTGGAGTCCTAAAGACCCGCGTGAGTCTCGCCGGAAGGGAGCACCCCACCGAGTTTGTAGTCGTCGACGTCCCGGGGCCGTACAACTTGATACTAGGGCGCCCTTGGATCCATGGCATGGGAGCTGTACCTTCGTCCTTGCATCAAATGGTTCAATTCGCGGACAAGGGCGCAATTGTACGGGTATGGGCTAACCAACTTCAGGCAAGATTGTGCGCGAAAGGAATTCGGCCCGATGAGAAGATCGCGGATGGCGACAACGGGCTCGGGCGAGTGGACATCGTCACCGGCACCGACCGAGAGCGCGACCCGGATCACCGCGAGCGCGGCCCCGATTACCGCGAGCGCGGTTCCGATCGCCGCGAGCGTATCCCCCGCGGGCGCGGGCGCGATTCCGGCGACTCCCGACCCTAGTTGAGTCGACCGAGTATTAGGATTTCATGTAGTGGGGGCGGTACTCTTTTTTCCAAGTGGTTTTGATGAGGCCCCCCCTTAGTTTTCCATTTTTAGTTTGTCTTAAGGTTCATGACATTCATATTTAAATTCCTTATTAAAGTTTGCATTTTTGTCTAAAGTCTGCATTAGATCGTGTCTTGCATAAAAAATACCAACGTTAAGCTCATCGCGCTAACGGAATAACTTGGCCAAGGAAAACACCCTATGAAGGCCCTAATCGATGTTTGCGTAGGAGTTGCACGGATCCCGTATTCATGGCATACGGATGTACGATTCTACGAATATACGAATATACGAATATACGAGTATACGAATATACGAATATACGAATGAGAGCTCCCTAATCTGCATGGCCACTCACCACTTTGAGTTCCGGTCCCTATACACGGGATAGTACTTGGTGCACGAGTATATGGGCCCCGGAGGGGACATTGTAGGCAGGCATGATTCCGAGATCAATTATATCTTATTTATTTCTCTATCTTATTTATTATACTTATCCATATTTATTCTGCTTTATCCTTTATTAGGGTAGTTACTCTAGATAGGATAATATTTATGGAGGAGGATCTTATCTTCGTTTGGGATAAGATATTGGTTGACTTGGGGAGCAAGCTACTCGCCCTAACCCTAGATAGGCCCGATCGGCCCATAGGGATGCGTGCCCCCTCCCCTTCCTCTATAAATACACATGCATTCGTCATGTGCCTGGTAAGTTCTAAGCTATTGCTTTGCCTGACGCCTTTAATCGACATTGCCCTTACTGACTTAAGCATCGGAGGTGGATTGGGGGTCGCTCGCCCCTAGGTCCATTGTTTTGTAGGTCATTGAAGGTGACAAGGCGCGTAGAGGAGAAGATTATTAAAGAGGGAGTTGAAACCTGTACACTGTCATACTTTGTGTACAAACACTTATGTAATATCTTAATGACATTAGTTAGATGAATAAAACCAATTTCAGTTCAGGTGTAACAAAATCTTTATTTGTTATATAAGAAGCAATTACAATCGTAGATCGGATACGCTGAAAGTCTAATTTTTTAATGAAATGGGAAAAATTGTCTTTTTATAGCATATCCCTCATTCTTGGTCATGTTCATGTTTCATCTCTCTCTCTACAAATTGTTTGATCTTAATTCTTTACCGAATGTTTGAAATTGGTAACAAAATCGATGTTAAACCCTAACTTGATGAATGATTAGACAATTGATAAAGTTGATGGTTGATCTTCAGCCATAAATAGAGGTGTCAAACAGGTCGGGTCGGGTGAATTCGGGTTCGGTCTTTTCGGTCCGGGTTGAGTGCGGGTTCGGGTCTATCGGGTTACAGGTCAAGTCGGGTCGAGTCTTGACAGGTTATCGTGCGGGTTCGGATCGACCTAACAAATCAAGAATTTGAATTTTTAATGATTATTAAAATAGTATAATGATTAAATTATAATATTTAATAATAAAATATTATTTTTAATAGATTTTTATAATAATATTTAATTTATAATAGGTTTTATGATAAAAATATATTATAATATTTACAATATAATATATTTATTCTACATATATATAATATACCGGGTCGGTCTCGGGTTTCAACCCAATCGGGTTCGGGTTAATCGGGTTCAGTTTTTTTCTTTACTCGCTACTATTCGAGTCGGGTTTCAACCCAGAACTTTTTGATCGATTCGAGTCGAATTTTCGGGTCGGATCAGGTTTTCACAGCTCTAGCCATAAACGATGCTGAAAATATACTCCCATGTGTTTTGTTTAATTTTAGTGGTATAGTTATATACTCCTATCAGTTATATAAAATATACATCTATATGCAGAGCAAACGTCAACGTAGCTGGCTAGTGGGGAATAAGTAACAACCCCACCATCCTTTTCATTTGTACTTAAATGTATATAACTATACTCACTCCAAACTACTAATATTCCATGCCTTAAATTTAAAATAAATGCGAAATTCTAGATTTTTTTATTAGACCTTACAAAAATCTGAAAATCAGAAATATCACCATTCACAAATCTAAAAATGACTTAGAGTTAATATTTTCATCTTCTATTAGTCTATATACAATTTTGCTAAAATATATATGGCAAAAACTCAAATATTAGAAAATGAAACAAAATTTTACTTCAAAAAATGTGATAAAAATTTAATGATGCAACGTTACTTACTAACTTATACCCGAAGTACAAACTAATTAGTTATTAATCGTATACTTTGGCAATTAGTCCAAATGGGGATTATATTATAATAAAATTGGCGATCCTCACAAATGTACTCGAGTAGCCGAGTGTAATGCCACTTTCGCAAGATGAGATTGAACTAACGATTCTATTCGATGGCAATTTCTTACTTTCTAGGTTCTAGCTTTGAAGTATATTAATATAAAGTCTTGATCAATCAAAGAAAATGATGCTTGAGAAAGATGCTCGGAACCCAAACAACTTATATCATCGTATTTTGACTAGCATTTTTATAAATATATTACCAATTAACTTTTTTATTGGTAGTGTATACCTACACTTTAAAACGATAAAAATTAAAAGACAAGCTCAGTGAATCGTATAAGCAAGGCGAACCTTCATAAATCATAATCCGTCAAATCTATATGAAAACAAAATTTCAAAGCTAAAAAGGAACAAATTCGAACTAACACGTCATGGGAGACTTATGAAATGATAGAGGAGAGACAATTTAGTAATAACTTAGTTGAAGACCCGTACCATGTACGGATAATGATCATTTTTTCCGTTAATTATTTGATTTCTACTACTGTTTTTAAATTCTTATATATAAATAGATTAAAATGGAAATTGAAAAGTTAAGTTAATTAATATATATCTTTTATAGAAAGAAATTTAAAGATAGATAATATTGTTTCAAAAATAGATATTAGATTAGATGAGTAAGAAAAAGGATAAAATTGAAGATTAGATAATCAAATAATTTTTAAAGATAGATATTTGATGGGTAAGAAAAAAGATAAAGTTAAAGATTAGATAATTAGGAAAAATAAAACAATTGTATAAAATTGTTAATAAAGTGGGGCCAGAATTAACGTGGAGACTCGAAATTCTCCTGCTTTAATATATAGTATAGATATTATAATTATATTAATGTCATTGACGTGGGTTCAATTATGATACTTTTTAAAAAATACAATTGTATTTTTTTATTTTTTTTTGAAAGGAGCTTATATAGTACAAAACGTAATGAATTAAATATCATAAAATCATATTAAAAGTTATGATGGTGTTTTCCACGACTATAATTGAAAGAATCCTACTAATCTCTATATTATTTTGAGATTTTTTCGCCAAAAAGTCACATTTTAAAAACATATTTTTAAGAAAACTAGGTACATCACTTTTATAATAAAAACACTCAAGTCTTGGGCTCAAAAAAAAACATTCAAGTCTGACCACCTTAAGCTAATTTCTTGTAAAAATGTACCTTATATGGACCAAAATACCCTTTTAAAATAATTTTCAATTCATTTTTTAAAATTTTTCTTTACTTAATAAAAATAAACAATAGAAAGTTCTTACAAAAAGGTAAATTATTTTTACTATTTTATACAGATTATTATTTAAAAATGAAATGATTTACAAATAGAATAAACTAGCAAATGACCCGCACCTTATACAGCGGTGTTTTTAATATGTATTTTCTTGTATATGAATTCACTATATTGTTTTTAAACTGTGTCTCTTAGATTTAAAATTATATAATTCCCGTACATCATCAAATATTTTTATAAAAATATTGCATTTATATATTAATTTTTGTATACATACATAAATATAGATACAATTATATATATGCATTTATATATATATAGGGGGGGCGCTCAGGAGAACTACGTTTTAGGGAGAACTAGAGAGTCTTAATCATGATCGTTAGATTAACATAAATCAAGGGTTGATAAGAGAGGCCTACAATAAGAAAATATGGGAGAAGTACCTTGCAATATATGCTCCGAATTTCAATATAGCAGTTCCGAAATTTAAGGGAGAATCAATATGGAAGTTCCGAAATTTAAGGGGGGAGTTAAATACTAACAATTAAAATAAAAGTTAGAGAAAATGTGGAGATTTGGATTGGAATTTCCATAATGATCAGATCCAAATCCGCCATTCACGATTTTTTTTGTTTATACATGTGTTTCCGACTTGAATAAGAATGTATGATGATTTTCATAAGAGTATATAACCATTTGCATAATAGCAAATACTAATTTCAAATTTTATAGGGTTGAATAAGTATTCGTTTCATCGTTAATAACTTTTAAATATTGGTTGCATAATTACACATCAAGATGAAAACTAGAAAATGAAGATTGAATATAAGCATTGCATAAGAGTATACGTGTTTTCCGATTTTACTAAGAATGTATGACAATTTGCACAAGTGTGTATAATGGTTTGCATAATAACACCTCTATGCTGATTTGAAAAGTTATAGCGTCATAGTTCTTAATTTTCATGTGCATAACGTTTGGTTATTAGTTGCATAATTCACATTCATTGTAGTATGTACTTAGATCTCAAGTACATACTACAATGAATGTGAATAACTACATTCATCTATTTGCATAACATAAATTGATCATTGTTATGGTCTTCAACCTCCGCCTATCTATACATCTTTGATCATCATTCTTGAATAACTGCATAATAGAACGAACGTGTATGAGTAACAAGTTGCATAATATTACAAGGTATAATGCATAATATATTAACATACTCAATGTTACATAATATTACAAGGTATAATGCATAAGAAATTAACCTAAAAAACGCTATTTATGTATCATTTAATAAGTTTACTAAACAAGTTGCATAACGGTATAGGGGGTTGTCAAAAGTTTTTAGTCTATATTGTATAATATTACAAGGTATAATGTATAAGGTATAATGCATAAGAAATTAACATACTCAGTGTTACATAATATTACAAGGTATAATGTATAAGAAATTACCACACTCAGTGTTACATAATATTACAGGGTATAATGCATAAGAAACTAACCTAAAAACGTGTATTTATGTATCATATAATAAGTGTACTAAACAAGTTGCATAACAGTATAGGGGGTTGTCAAAAGTTTTTAGTCTATATTGCATAATATTACAAGGTATAATGCATAAGAAATTAACCTAAAAAACGTGTATTTATGTATCATTTAATAAGTGTACTAAACAAGTTGCATAACAGTATAGAGGGTTGTCAAAAGTTTTTAGTATATATTGCATAACATTACAAGATATAATGCATAAGAAATTAACATACACCAAATCGATTGTTTCAATAATTTTATCTTCAAACACAAGAATTGGTACAAGATAACTAGAGAAAATCCTTTCACATACAAAGACAAGAATTGTTCACAAACTTCTAGAGGATTACCGGTAAAGAGAATTCATATAAAGATTACCGACTCTTTTCAGCATTCGCTTTGAAGTGCAAACCCTTGTAATATTACAAAAGTTTTTACTATCGTCGGCCCAGTCCCGACGGTAGCCAGGCCCTCCGTCGTCCACAATCGACCCCGATGCAACCCAACCCCGACAACCCTAGATACTCCTACCCGACTCAACGCCCAGATCTGCGGCCTTCTCGACTCGCCGGTCGATTTCTTTCGGCGGCCAGCCCCTGCCCGTCCCCGACTCTGCCAACTAACACCCGAATCCGATGGTTCTACTCCCTAGACCGAACGACGACGTGAAAAGAAGGGACCGGAGGACTCACCGTTTCGATCGAGGCTATACCGTCAGCGGCTTAAAGGCGTTGGCTAAGGGGGAAACTTCGGTGTTGCTGACACAATATCGGGATTAAGAACAAAGTTGGAATGATAAGAGGAACAGAAAATAATGATTGGCACCGAGAGGGACAGAAAACAACGAGGAATTCACCGAATAGAGAACGAACGAAGAAGGTGACGGCGCAAGAATTCGTCATTCATGAAACCATGATCATACCTCAATTCATGTGTGAGGGGGCTGGCTCCCAAAAATAACGAGAAAAGCAAGATATGAGAGGATTGTAATTTCAGAAATTAAAAAAAAGGAAGGTATAGAAAGGATAAAATTATTGGAGCGAGATTTGGGGGAAGTTACAACTGAAAAGGAAAAAAAAATAAAATCTTGCCAATTTCAAAAGGGATCTGCTGTAACTCACCATACACCCTCACAAATTTAAGACTAATCCGTCCGTCCATCTATCACGATCGAATGGTGGAGATGTAGGCTCTTAGAGCATCCCCAACAGCTTCTCTATTATAGAGAAAATGAGGGATTTGGGGGATTATAGCTCATTTTTTCACCCCAACAGTTTCTCCATCTCATTCTCCATAATGGAGATGGGAAAAAAAAATTGCACTTCATTCTCTAAATGTAGGGGATTCTCTAAAATTGCACTTCATTCTCCAAAATACATTTATGGTAATTATTCCTTTCTTCAAAATGCATTCATGCTAATAGTAGAAGGTTTATATACATTGAGTGTAAAATTTAAGTTTTCCTTTTAGTGTTAAATATATAATGCAAATTCATCATATTTATTATAAAATATTTATTTTTAATTATTATAGCTTCTCGTGAATGCATGAACTTTTTGCTCACATAAGTCCTAATTTTATTGAGTATATGTGTATATAAGTCATAAATATTTTAGTCGATTGGTACCGACCCTAAAACCATTAAACAATAATATATAGTCTTTCCAACACCTAATTGTGAATGCATGTATTTTCTTATATACATTATGATTCTTTAGTATAATTACTTCTTTATTATTATTTAAATAAAAAATTAAATATCTTTAAAGTAAGATTGTATTATATTTTCATTTCTGTCAGTTAAATAAAAATAATAATTAATAAACATTGAATTCTTCAAAATAGATAAGTGGTTGGACTTAAATAAGAAAGGTTATATTCTGTAAAATGGAGAAGCTGTTGGAGTTGAAGTAGAAACAATTTGAAGAATATTGTTTTTTCTTCTCCATTTTAGAAAAACATTTAGCACATATGTTGGGGATGCTCTTAGTACCCTATAACTCACTAGGTACTACTATATAGAATTAAGATCCTATGAAATCCCTATTTATAGTGTAACCGGTGAACAAATTATAAGCGTTGGATTTGACAGTTTTAATGGATGAGATTAATTAAAAGAAAATAGATATATTTGAGTTAATTTTAGAGAGAAACACTAGATTAGTTATCCCCAACTTCTCTCTCCATATCTTTAGAAAAAAACAAATCTGAATAAATTAAACCAATTTCATGAGCTTCTATATTAATGAAAATAATTCTTACGTACATTCAGGAGAAACCAAATTTCTAAATTAAAGTCTTCTTCTTCTTTTTTGGTAGAAATCAAAAGTCTTCTTCTCAGCATTGAAGATGAGAGCAACCAAATTGACAACCAATTCTTACTCAATCCACTACGAAATTAATCTATTTGTATATATTTACACGCTTCTTTGATGTTTTTTGTTTCAATTTGGTAAGTTTTTTTGTTTTGCAAATGTTAATCTCTTAAATGCTTCTATATTTTCATGGATTATGATATATGTTAGATTTTTGCTTGTAGGGTTAAAAGTAATTGATTTATTTTAAAACTTTCTTATATAGTAGTCGGATCTGGGCTTCGGTATTTTTGTTGAATCAATTTTGAATTTAGGGTTCGGGATTTTCATGGATCGGGAATGTTGTTATGTATGTTTTGAATATATTATTGATTAGGAATTTGTATTTTACTGACTGAATTCTATGTAGTATAATCTGAATTTTTACACAATACACTCGAATGTCTTTATGAGTTATGTGAATATCGTAATCTGAATCTTTAATTGAGTATCTTGAATATGTTTATGAATGTTTTGAATAACGTCGTTTAGAATCTCTTTTTATAACATCTGAATTTGCTTAATTACAAATAACTTTAATGTGCTTGTTGAAGCAATTTTGTATTTTACTGATTGAATTTTATATAGCATCATTTGAATTTTCACAATACACTTGAATATCCTTATAAATTATTTGAATATCGTAATATGAATTTTTAATTGAGACTCTTGAATATGTGCACACAATACATTTAATATTTGCTTAATATTTGTTGAATATACAATATATGATAAAATAGTTTATAAATGATTGAATATGCATATTCAATGTGTGCATATTTCATAGACAAATGTGAATTGATACTCATTGACTCATTGTGCTCTAAGACCATGAATATGCATGTCGCACTTGTTGATAATTGACATATAAGACCTTGAATATGCATGTCAAACAGTTGAATATATTACAAGTAAATATTTATTATTCATTATATTTACATTCAATGCAATTTCACCTCAAACAAGACAATAAAATTTGGATTCGACAGTGTGGATTGAATATTCAAAGTACGATAAATTCGAAGAATGTTTAAATAATTCAAAATATTTTAGAACATATTCAACCATGTATATGACAAATTCGAATATTTTTTATAGTCGAATACTTAAGCTGTATAGTTGAATATTTAAGTTGTCTCGTCTAATATTTTTATAGATGAATATTAAAGTTGTATAGTCGAATATCGAAATAATGTAACCGAATTTGTGACGAGTGATGAATGAAAATATACGGGTAATATTTTCATAAAATCTGCAATATTCAAACCTTTAAAAAATCAAATCCCTATTATTACGGATGTTCTCTTTATTTTTGGTTTTTCTAAAATTCAGATTGAGTTTTAATTCACAACTAATCCTATTTTTAAGGACATTCCATTTAAGTGTATTATTAATTTCTGATTTATTGAAATTCAACCTAAATCGTGACCCTTGATTTATGGCGATCTAACACTCTATATTTGTTCACCCGTTTCACTTGAAGAGGTGTTTTACCTGAACCTCCCTCCTACTATATATATATATATATCGAGGAAAAATATGATAAGATGAGATGCATTATTAATTTTAATAGAAAATTGATAAAAAAAATTTAATTTAAATAAATAAACTATTTAGAATAAAACTTTGAAATAAAAAATTGAATAAAATAACTAATATAAATAAATCAATAATTTAGAATAAAATTTTGGATTATTATAGTATTGCATTATAATATATAGAGAATATTTAATAAGATAAAAAATAAAACCAAATTATCTTGTATATGTGTTATTATAGATATCAAATAAAAATATCAACAAATCATTATCTTAATACGAAATCTATCTTTCATCTACAACATAATCAATATGTAATGTGAAGAATATATTTAGGGTAAATATATCATCTATCTTTTTATCAATATTATTATTGGATTTCAACATGATACGATAGAAAAACTATTTAATATATTATTTTAATAAAAAGATGTGGAGTAAATATAGTGGTGGAATTTGCTGATAATGATTTTTTTAGAAAGTGTTAGAACAAAATTATGAACATAATGCTTATTGTTGGTACAACAGTTAAGTAAAGGGGTAAAAATTATTTTTTAAATACAAAATTTAGGATAAATCAACTTATTAGTTAAATATAAAATAGGTAAACATATAATGATGAGGTTGAGATTTATATATTATGATAGAATTACTTAAGCAACTCAAAATTTAAGATATAATATATATTTTAATTAAATATGTATAAGATTAAGATTATATATCATGATAAAACTAAGATTGATAAGATAATTGTTTTAATAAGGGGTAATGTGACGCAATATGGTGGCTGAATTTACTTCCACTTTAATATATATTAATAAATAAATAGATTTGGTTAAGATGGTCTCGGGGCACCTTCATTCTTGATTCCTTGACCTACAATGCATTGCTCAAGTAAAAGGTGTACCTTCTACCCTTGTCATGCCGCTATTTTGCTTGCTCCCGATTGACCCACACACTAATGCACTCCAAATTTAGAGTAACGGATGCTTCATACAACTTACTTCATTACGGATGCATTACTGTCTGCAAGAATGAAGCATTGACCGTTAACGCAACGCCTCAGTGACAAACTCCAATGTGATACTGTCTTACTCACACCGTCTATATGCTCATCTATGTCTCATTCTTGTTATGGCACTTGTCAATATATGATGCTATATGGTGGCACTAGTACTAAGTTTTGACACATGCCCAATAAATCTCCTAAGCTTATACTAAATAGTAAATACAATGGACTGTTACTGCCCGGTTAACAACGAGATAGGGAGCATCATCTAATGAACACCGCCATTATTTGTAGGTATAGTTGACGAGGGGAGCAAGTAAGCTTATGCTAAATACACCAATAAAGTACTCAATTGGAGTTGCAAATAAACAAATGGGATAACAGGAGGTAAGCTTACAAGTTACAACCAAGATGCCCTGGCGACAGGACAAGCGCAAATGAAACCCTCCAAATTGCACTACCAGACAATTCTCTCTCCTTGCTTCTGCTTTCCAGCCCACAAATTAAAAATTCAGTTTTTTCTTTCCATTCAAATTCCTCTCTCTCACACACACACTATTTTTTTTTTTTTGGTCAATTCACACACACACTATTTCGCAAACGCCATTGCCATTTCCTCGCCACCTCCTTTTCACTTCTGTACAAATTGAGGGCCAAAACGCTTTCCCTGAGCCCCCTTTTTGTAGGCTTTGAGCCGTTTCTGATTCGGCTGTGTTCGTTCTGTTTTTGGCCTTGAATCAATTAATAATAATGATGCTCAATTGCAACGGCCTTTGTTTAGCTGGAGGTCTAATCATCCTCCATTTTTGATCGACGACATTATATAGAGAGAGAGAGTCGAGATAGTACAAGTGTAAGTGTGTCGGCGCATAAGGTTGCTTTCTCTGTCCACATTGTCTGTATCTCAAGTCCAAACAACGATTAAAATTGGGGAGGGGGGCAGACAAAATTAATTTCCTCCCTCTCTTCTCTTCCAATTCTGTGCAATTTGACTGCTGAGAGGTACCCAATTCGCTTATCAACTCTCGAGATTTGATTTCTTTCTAAGCTTCTCTGTTTGACCCCAGTTTGATTGTTCTCCAACTAGTAGTACTATTCTTTCACGCTTCTCCTATTTTGATTTTTTTTTTTTTTTGTCAACTTTCTTCAAGGCTTAATTTCATTTGGCCTGAGTGTTGTGATCTGGATCTTAGCTTCTTCTCTTCTGGGTTCAATTTTGATGAGTTTGCAGATACCCAATTGTTCATGATGGTAGTAGAATTGGTTTGTGTTGACTACATTATGCCAAAATCACATTAATATGCTTCTGCTTTAGTTTTGCTTATATTGATTGTATCATTCAAGTGCAGAAGTAAGAAGTATAAACATTTAGATACATTGTTTAGGTATGTGATGAATGCCCTTATTTCTGCATCTTTCTGGTTGTGGTATAAGAGTCAAGAGATTGTAGTTGACATTATTGCTGGATCTGTTATTGTTCTGTAGTACAGGGAAATGGTCTTGACACTTGATTCTGGATTGCATGCCTGTATTTCATCTGCATTTAGAGGAACAGAGAGTAGCCTTAAACTTTTGTGGGTTTTGCTTTGTGCATTTGTTTTTTGGAGGATGCCCTTGTATGATGCCAGGATAGGATGCATGTTTGCTGTTTTTGATTGACATGGGCACTGAAAATTCAGAAGCCAATCTTGTCATCTATGCTTGAGAATGCATAGTGTCACCAGTGCTTGGAAACTAAGACAACTCTTTCCTCTTAGTTCTTCTCCCATAGTGAAGGGATTGGGGACTCCATAAAAAAGAATGTGCCTCATGGACTTCTCAACTTTTACTTGCGGACTAATTGCTATAATGTGCTATGTTTACCTACTTCAGCCCCCTTTGTGTCCTCTGTTGTTTTATAATGCATGTGCGCATACACTTCAGGTTGAACAAATGACTTGAAACTACTGTTTGGAGCTGAAGTGGTTCCGGTGCCAGATGTCCACGACTCTTGCAGCAATAGTAGGAGGTGCTGCAGGAGCAGTGGCGTTAGTGGTAGTAATAGCAGTTTTTGTATGGTGTTGCTTCTTCCGTAATAGAGGCGTTTCAAGGACTTCGGAGACAGGATCTTCTGATCCATCAGTTCCAGGTAGCTTGATACTTATCATTTCTTCTGCATTATGACTTTTCACTTCCATAGTTTCAAAGCCTCACTGCCTGAATTTATTTATTCTAGGTGGCATTGAATTGTCTTTTCGAGAAGCAAGGCGTTTTGAGATAGGAGAGCTGTCATCGGCTACTAAAAATTTTAGTGTCCAGAGTTTGATTGGTGCAGGAAAGTTTGGCGAGGTGTATAAGGGTTTGCTTAATGATGGAATGCTTGTTGCTATTAAAAGGAGACTTGGTGCCCCTAGTCAGGACTTTATAGAAGAGGTAATTGTCACTTTTTGATGTACAATTGTAAATATATGATGCAAGAGGTCAAAATGTTTCTTATGCTATGTTATACTAATGCTTTTTGTTGTTTGATATCCTGCTTGTTCTCCTTGCATCTCTGTTTAATATTGCTACAGTTATGATTGCTAGAACATGGAACACACACTCATACTTTGGTTCTGCACTCTATTAAGAAAGTCAGTTTGTATTTCATTGCACACATGCCAACTTGGCCTATACGTCTTCTGTGTGGTTGGAATGATTCTAATTCATTTTTTTTCTTTAGAATAAATATTCTCTTCCTGACACAAATCCCATCTTTACATTCCGCGCGCTTGGAGATTACTCACTCTCCTCACCTTCAAGCATGCCTCTTTTCCTTGCTTTTTTACCCTCGTTGATTGTCCAAAATTACCAAAAGTAGATCACCATACCCCCATCTTTTATTTAAAAATATGTTTTTGCATGCCTTGCGAATGTCTCGCATTTCTTGAATCCTTTTTCTCTCCTACCAAAATTTCCTCTATCCACTCCCTAGATTGAATCCTTATGTGCACCTTTATATAAAAGAAAAAGAAAGGTGTATTCCTGCTGATTATCAAGCATACCTTCATACGTTGAAGGAAATTTCTGGAACAAAGAAAGAAGTTAAAGAACAGCTAACATTATATCTTAATTCAGTTGTAACTTAACAAATATTATTTGTGTATTTACATGCATACGCTTACTCCAATATCTTTAAATTTTTCAGAAACTCGATGATAATGCTATAGAGTAAGTTTGAGCGATGGATTGAAACTGTGAAGTGATGATGAAACAGTGAGAAAATAAATTTTGGCTGCTAAAACTGCTGCTGTGGGATTAGATTTGATATGGGATCCTCAACCTTTTGTAGATTGTTCCTGTCCTGTTCTGTCCCCTGTTAACCTATAGGCTGTCTCATATTTGTCTCAGAATCTATCCTTCCATTTTTTGACCTTTCATTGGCCATTAAAAGATTGATCTAGCATTTACCTGGTGATCAATATCTCCATAATTGACCAGCACATGTGCCGGATAATGGAGATTTAACGTTAATTTTACAAAATGACTAAAAAAAAGACATTTAACGCAAGTGGTTGGGGACCATAATGGGACAAACTAAAGGTTATGGACCTGAATAAGGAATATGTAAGAGACTGAGCACCATGAATGGAATTCACCATGTTACCTTGTGTTAACTTAATGATGTGAACTTTTTTGCTTGTGAGTCGTGGCAGTTCTGTTTATCTTTCCTTTTCATTCTTATAAATTGATCCATATTTTCTGATAATCGTTATACAGGTGCGGTATCTTTCATCTATCCAGCACCGAAACATTGTGACTCTAATAGGTTACTGCCAAGAAAGCAATTTACAAATTCTAGTTTACGAGTACATTCCTAATGGAAGTGTTTCAAGCCACTTGTATGGTAAATGATTTGACCCTAATCTTTATTGTTTTCTTTAGTCTCATTTCTGACCTGTCTAAGCTATTCTGCAGGGACAAGTCAAGTTTCACGTGAGAAGCTAGAATTCAAGCACAGGCTCTCCATAGCTTTAGGGGCGGCTAAAGGTGATCCTCTGGAAAATCAGTGAGCATTTGTGGCTTTACTGGTATTACTTTTTTTTCTTTTCCTTGGACAAGAAAACATCAAACAACAATGTTAATACCAGCCATTCATGTGTAGTTTTCATTTTTCAATGTAAATGCCTATCATGAAATTCTATTGTCCGCAGGGTACATGACCTGTTATGAATATTTCTAGAATCCTTATCGAATAAATCTTGTACCCTAAGCTGTTTTTTGTCCTGAGTATCCTATTAAATAATTTTAGTGTTCTTATTGAAAATCCATAAAAATGCAGGTTTAGCTCATCTTCATTCCCTAAGTCCTAGGTTACTACACAAGGATTTTAAGACGTCAAATGTGCTCGTGGATGAAAATTTCATAGCAAAGGTTGCAGATGCAGGAATCCGCAACTTCCTTGGGAAATTTGATGTTGCTACCACGTCCTCTCCAATTACTTCTGATGAGATTTTCCTTGCACCAGAGTACTCATTTGTTCTTATCTTCATGCCCCAGATTTTCATATTTTATACCAACATGGGGTTCTTAAATTTTTTTACTTTGCAGGGTGAAAGAGTTTCGGCAATTTTCAGAGAAGAGCGATGTTTATAGCTTCGGAGCTTTTCTCCTCGAGTTAGCCAGTGGACAAGAAGCTGGCGGATTATATCCTGCAGAGTCCGGACAAAATTTGGTTGAAAAGGTCACTGATTTTTCTCATAAACTACCAGTATTGTTTTGTTTCTCTTTGTTTTTAGTGTCTCCCTGCAACTAACTCGGAAAAAGGAAAGAAAATAAAATTTGTTGCAACTTTCTTTTGCTACTCTTTCTTATCTTCTAAAGCTTAGGTAGTTTCAGGTCATGGGTCGAAAAATGATCAACCCAATATTAGAATTTTTAAGGACCAATTTGGACTGGTTAAGTTTAGACCATTCTAAAGCTGTGGTCATTTCACTCTAGAATTCTTGGGTCTATTATGTTGGGATCTGTTTTTCGGTTATGTCACATATTGTGATAGGTTTGGGTGAGAGGATTAGCATTAGATTATAGAAATAAATGATTACCGTAAATCGAAATGTATGCCCCTATCAGAAAAATGAAACAATACTAAACAACTAAGAGCATTTTGTTTTCTAAAATTGGATTCTTAACATGGTCAGGGCATAGGTGAAATAACTGTTTTAATAAGTGGTACCCTTGGAAATCTGGGAGACTGGATAATTTGTCATTTTATGTATCATTTTGTGCTTACAAGCATATCATATCCTTCCTCCAGGTGCAAAACTACCCAGAATTTAGCACCATTTCTAAGATAATTGATCAAAGACTCGGGAACAGATTCACGACAGAAGGAATGGAAGAGTTTGCGCAGCTGATCATCCGTTGTATAGACCCTTCAAGCGAGCGGAGACTGTCAATGAGCAGTGTGGTGATAGAACTTGACAGAATACTAGAGAAGGAGATGAATTTGACAACTGGTATGGGAGAAGGAACTCCAACGGTGACCCTCGGAAGCCAGCTTTTCAGGGCATTCAAATGAAAGAAGAGGAAGAAGGGCATTTCTTTGTAATTGTTCCAGTTTTATGGGATGTTTCACAAAAGGCAGAGGGTACAGTATGTGTTTCTGGTATGTGATATTTGTGAATTACAACTACTTGCTTCATTCATATTAATTCATCAATATTGTTCGTTTTTTTTTCTTCTTCTTTCTCCCCCTGCCCGAAAAAGAAATGCTGGGGAAAGAGGATTTGTGATGCAGCTGTTTGATAACTGTATAAAGAACAGCTGTGCTGATTTTTGCTCTTGATTTTGTTTTGGGCATATAGTATGTTTGTAAAACCTCATTTGTTTGTTAATATTATAGTGGAGTGGGAATTGGTGTGGTTTTGTGTATACATGTTTGATATATGTTATTATGTCTGCATAGACCTCTAAATACACGCCCCTGCCCCTGTCCCTGTCCCTGTCCCTGTCCAACCAATTTGAGTTTGGCAAATAATTCTGAACTTGAAATCTCAAATGATCAGTTTTTCACATTGCATGTAGGCTGACTGAGAAATGAATGTGGTTAGGCTTCTCAAACATGGTGATTTTGGACTCCTTCAATTTCAACTGCTATAAATCCGACACTTTGCTTTCGAAAAACCCGATCTAAGCTAGGTGCGGGTGGAAATTTGATGGGTCAGGTCAGATGGACCGGGTTGGTTGCGGGTGGAGGTCCATCCAACTCACGAACCCCCGCACCGTTGATTCTATTTGTGAACTATTATTTTTTGGGAATATTTTTAATATTTTAAATGCTATTTTTATTTTTCATGTGGGAGTTGTCTTTGTAGTGTTGTAGTTTTTTGCTTAATTCATAGTTTTTGTGTATTTTACGTGTTTTTTGTATTTAGACAGTAGCTTTTATACATATTTTCTCCATGTTTGGATTGGAAAAAAACGTAGTGAACAATGCATTGTTCTATGTCACCCGGCTGAGTCAGGTGATAGAAGTAGTCTACTCATCTATCATCTAGCTCATTTATGTCCCTATGAGAAAGAATGAGATTTTTTTTTGTTGAGAGCACCGCCCATGAGAAGAAAATAAACATCAACTTTTGTTTTATCATTAATGGAAAATGTAAAGATTAGTGTGGATGAGATGTAGGATTTCATAGCATAGTGTTGTGAAGTGTTGGGCATCACCATGACTACATGTAGTAGTGAGTACAAGAGAGGAGATGCATGATGGAATGAAGAGGTTCAAGGAGTTTTTGGCCAAGTATATTGCATACAAGAGGGTGGTTAGCAACATTAAATGGGTCAAGCAAGCTGTTGTGAAGGCTAAAGAGAGCTCTTGCAATAGCACTTACAAATTACAATTGTGCCAATGAAAAGGGATGACAAAGATTATTGTATCACGACTATGAAAAGGAAGAAGAAGAATAGAGACCTCAATAAAGTTCAGTGTGTACTTAAAGTAAAGGAAAAAATTTAATGGATGATTATCAAACAAGTAGAGATAAAAGAGGTATTTTTCGACCAATCAATTAGGGAGAAATAATTCTAAAAGAGGCTCAAATCTTAGGTGTTCAATGTGATCCAATTTTTTTTTTTGTCATTAGTAAAAAATATTGAAGAATAAGAGAAAACAATACATCAGATAAAACCAAGAAAATAACGTACAGTAAAAGGACCTAATGATCTCCGAACTCATATAAGGCTCAAACTAGTGTGTCCTACTGATCAACAATCGACACTACTTTAAACTCATTGCATAGACGTGAAACAGACCCCCTTTATGGCTCCTCATGGCTTCAACAAGAGTAGAGAACCATTTAGCAATAAGGGGAGAGGGGGAGAAGCATTTTACAACAATTCAAGCTAGAAACCTAAGCTCAGGGAAGAACAAAAAAAACAATCAGAGCAGAGAAGTAACCAAAGCCTTGCAAGGGCTCCAACTAACACATAGAAAGTGCAAGAACCACGATGGATAAACAAAGGCCAAGCTTCCTCTTGCGTCCTCATGCTTCTTGAAAATCAAGGAAAAAAACACTCAACTATCAGAATGTAGGGATATCCTTCTCAAAACAACAAACAAACTCAACCTAATCTTAACTCAACCACCCACAACAAAGAAAGAAGAACCGGGCAAAAACAAAATTTAAGCCTAAGTCTATTCCTCATGGCATGACCTCTTCTCCCCGGTAGTTTCAATTCTAATTGTGAATCGCATCTTGAACTCAAATAAGATCAACATAGCACAAACACCTACAATAGGAGACACATGGTTGGATATAAAATCATTTTTTAACCTCAACGTGTGATAAATGATGCTTAGAAAAACAATGAGCCTGGTCTGGAAGATGTTATTTTTTCCTAGAAAGAGAAGTTGCAAACCAACTCGATCCGGTAATCTTTCAGATTGCATAGCCTGATTGAAACACCTATCTAATTCCAAACTAAATCAACCACACTTTTGATGAAAGGGCAGTCAAATCACAAGTGATCTTCACCTTTTTCACCGTGGTAACAAAGAACACAATTAGGATATTGAATAATCCCTCATTTATACAACTTGCTAGTTATAGGAAGTCTCTTGAGAGTAGCTAACTAGACAATGAAAGTCTATTTCTTTGACTATATTCCCTTTCAAACCAAATTGCACCACTCTAACCTAGGAGAACGGTGTCTAAGAGACTCATACACTACATTGTAGTCCATTTTCCATCCGCTCTAGTGATGTACTAAGCATGTTGCACAATATCAATATTTTGAATTTTTAAGGCTTTAACACGAACATTCCTTGCATTCAAAATAAACTTCCACACCCAATAAATTTCTTTCTATCAGAAGCATTTCATTTTCAGGAAATTCATCTTAACCTAATCAATTTAGAAATTACTTATCATCAATATAAGTTTTGCATGCCCATTTTAAAGAAAAAACAGTAAAGATGGTTTGAATTTTAATCGCTCTTATAGTCAAATTCCATATTTTTAAACATTTTGTAGAGTATATAATTAGAAATAAAAAAAATAATCGAAAAAAGACTGAACAATTATATAAATTTCATTTTAAAATATGCGGTGGGCCAAAACCTCGTCTAACCCAGGGTTTTGCAAATTCCGCGTGGTAATCGTGCATATTATAAAAAATTAAAAGGAAATTTCGCGTGGTAAGTTGGTAACCACGAGGTTTTGCAAATTTTGCGTAGTTACACAAAGGTTTTCGGGATTCCGTGCGGTGACCTTGAAGTTTTGCAAATTCCGTGTTATAGCCTCGACATATTATAAAAAGCTAAAGATATATATAAAACTCACCCGTAATATTTATTAATTACATAAAATGACCCTATATTTTATTTTTTCAACAAAACTAGCAAATCTATTTTCTTAAAAAATATGGTGATTTTATGTAATTAAATAGATACTATGGTTAAGTTTTATACTCCCTTTGTCCCTTAATGTATGTCCAGGTTTTTAAATCCATCATCCAAAATTATTTATCCACTTTCCTTTTATATAAATTTGTCCAATCTTTCCTATTTGTCCCATAATGTTTATCAATAATTTTCTTCCAGTATCCAATTTCAAAATTTACCCTCATTATCCAACTTTTTTACCTAATTATCTCTTTTTAACTTTTGCCCTACAAAATTACAAAAATATTCCTATTCAATCATATATCTTTTACCCACTTTATTCTAGTTTTTCATTTTTCAAACAACCTTATACTTTTCATTAAAAATCGCAAAAATCGTTTTTTTGGACGAATATTATGGGACTGATGGAGTATGATTTTAGCTTTTTATAATATATATCGAGGTTATTATACGGAACTTGCAAAACCTCAAGGTTGCTATGCGAAATCTCGGAAAACTTTGTGTACCACGCGTAAATTTCCCTTTTATATGTTACACACCATTTGATGTTGACGGATTAATTCAAATTTTCCACCGAAAAGAAAAACATAGAAACCCAAGTTTAGAAAGGAAAAAAGAAAAGATATTTGCAAACAATATTCCTTTTCCCCTTGCCACCTTGGCATTTGAGCGGAAAAATGTAGAAAATTAATAAACCGGAGACAAAGCATAAACAAACATCCAACAGCAACAGCATCTTTCTCTTCACTCCTCTCTCCTTTTCCGGTTGGATTCTCCCTCTCCTCCGGCCACCTTCCGCCATTGACGATGTCCTTCCGAGCTCTCTCCTTCCTCTCCTTCCTCTCCTCTTTCTACCTTCTCTCCTCCACTCTCTCCGACGACTCTCTCCCTCTCCTCGCCTTCAAATCCTCCGTCACTCTCGATCCCTCCGACCTCCTTTCCACCTGGTCCCCCTCCACCAACCACTGCACATGGTTCGGAGTCACCTGCGAGCGCGGCCGAGTCGTCTCTCTCAACATCACCGGCGCCGCCGCCTTCCCGGAGCCTGGCCTCAGATTCTCCGGCGACTCCTCCTTCCTCGCCGGAACCCTAACGGACTCCATTTCCAACCTCACCGAGCTCCGCGTTCTCTCTCTCCCGCACAATGCGCTCACCGGCGAGATTCCGGTGGGAATCGCTGCGCTACGTGGCCTGGAAGTCGTGCAACTGCAAGGGAACAACTTCTCCGGCCCCATACCGCCTGGTTTCGGCGCCCTGACGGCGCTCAGGCTGCTCAATTTGTCCTGTAACTCCCTGACGGGGTCGATTCATCGAGACCTAATTGGCTCCGGAACGGCGAGGGCTGTTGATCTGTCGAATAACCAGCTCTCCGGAGAAATCGGGGTGCATAGGCGCAATCCGTGTAAGTCTCTTGTTCACTTGAAGCTTTCTAATAACTTCTTGGTCGGCGGTATTCCTCCTGAGATTGGGAGATGCCGGAACTTGAGAACTTTGTTGCTTGATGGCAACATTTTAGAAGGTAGCATTCCGCCTGAGATTGGCGGTATTTCGGAACTCCGTGTTCTAGATGTTTCCCGGAATAGTCTAACTGATAGGATTCCTAAGGAGCTTGGCAGTTGTCTCAAGCTGACAGTTATTGTATTGACCAATCTAGTGGATGATAACGCAACTGTCTCGTCTGCCAATTTGGGCGGAGAGTACAATGCTTTCGAAGGCGGTGTGCCTTCTGAAGTCTTCCTGATACCGAGTTTGCAAGTTGTCTGGGCACCAAGAGCAAACATTGGAGGTCACTTGCCCAATAACTGGACTGATTCGTGCTCGTTGAGGATTGTCAATTTGGGGCAGAATTACATGGGTGGGAAAGTACCTGAGAGTTTGAGATTGTGTAGAAATCTTACTTTTCTGGATTTGAGTTTGAACAGGTTCTTTGGGAGCCTTCCCTTGCAGCTTCAGGTTCCTTGTATGGTGTTGTTTAATGTCAGTCAGAATAAACTCTCGGGTGCTCTTTCACCATTTGAAATGGGCAGTTGTAGTATTGATATCTATCGACATGTCCAAGAGCTTGAATCTCTGAATGAGGAAGATATTGGGATATCGTATTCTACACTTAAAGTTTGGTTGTCTGTGATGAATGTGCAACTCGGACTGATAATAGACAATAATTTGATAGTAAGTCACGATTTTAGCTGGAATAAATTCACTGGCTTCCTGCCTTATTTTTTTCTGGCAGAGGATTTTACTGAGCGGGTCAGTAATGTGTCATATAGGCTGCTCCTAAATAATAACAACTTTAACGGATGTGCCTCGGGTCAGCTTCTTCTGAACTGCAGCGGCTTAAGTAGCCTTTCTGTTAACCTGAGTGTCAACCAGATATCGGGAACTATGTATCAGTCAATGCCTTTGGATTGCTTACAGCTGACAGAATTTCAAGCAGCAGATAATCAACTCCAAGGTCCTGTATCTCCTGTTATCGGCAAGCTGGTGATGCTTAAACATCTTGATGTAAAAGGGAACAAGATATCTGGATCTCTTCCAGAGCAATTGGGACTATTGAAAAATCTGAAACAGATGCATTTCAGCAAGAACAATTTGACTGGTGAAATTCCATATCAGCTTGGTCAGCTGACATCCTTACAGTTGTTGGATTTGTCTCAAAATGCCCTTACTGGCTCAATTCCTGCAGCTTTGGCAAATGCCGTAAACCTGGAAACTCTTTTGCTGAATCATAACCAGCTCTCTGGGGTCATCCCTATTGCATTATCATCTCTTTCACATCTTACCAAATTGGATGTTTCCTTTAATAACCTTAGTGGTCATATACCACAACTTAAACATCCATATGATTGTAACAGTTTCACAGGGAACAGATTTCTGCATCCATGCCCAGATACCTATGCCGCATCACCAACTGGACTTCCATATCCACTTAAAGTGAATAAAATGCACGAACGTGGTAAAATGAAATCTATAATGATTGCTTCTGCTATTTCTGTCTCTGTACTTGTAAGTGTGCTTGTGATTGTTGCTGCTGCCCTTATAATTGGCAAGAAAAGATTTGGTAGACTTTCCAACCTTACACGGACAGTGGTGACCTTTGATGATGCTCCAGTTGAGTTGACATATGATAATGTGGTCAGAGCTACAGAAAATTTTAGCCTTAGGAATCTTATAGGTACTGGTGGATTTGGATCTACGTACAAGGCCGAAATAGTTCCTGGTTACCTAGTAGCTGTGAAGAGGTTATCCCTTGGTAGATTTCAAGGCGTTCAACAGTTTGAGGCAGAGATAAGGACTTTAGGCAGGATCAGACATAGGAACCTGGTAACTCTTGTTGGGTATTATGTAGGAGATGCTGAGATGTTCTTGATCTACAATTATCTTTCTGGAGGAAACCTTGAGACATTCATCCGGGACAGAGTGGGAAAGGATGCTAGATGGCCGGTTATATGCAAGATAGCAGTTGATATAGCCCAAGCTCTAGCTTTTCTTCACTATTCATGTGTACCCCGCATTGTTCACAGGGATATCAAACCTAGCAATATTCTGCTTGATGAGGAACTTAATGCGTATCTATCTGACTTTGGGTTGGCCCGCCTTCTTGAAGTTTCACAGACACATGCCACCACTGATGTTGCCGGTACATTTGGTTATGTTGCTCCAGAGTATGCCACGACATGCAGAGTTTCTGATAAGGCTGATGTCTACAGTTTTGGGGTTGTGCTCTTAGAACTAATGTCAGGGAAGAAGTGCTTGGATCCTTCATTTTCTTCGTACGGGAATGGGTTCAATATTGTTGCATGGGCGAAGTTACTTCTGGAGGAGGGAAGATCTTCTGAACTATTCTCTCCGGAAATATGGGAGTCTGGGTCAGAGGAGCATCTATTGAAGATACTGAAGCTTGCAATTTCCTGTACAGTAGAATCACTTGCTGTACGGCCATCAATGAAGTACGTTCTTGAGAAATTGAAACAGCTAAATTCTTGAAGGACATGAAGTGGCAATAGGTGGTGTCACCTGATGATCTTCAAGGGAGAGTATCAAGTTGCTCATTTGGCAAGGATAGCTGTGAGGTATTCCATCCTTTTTATACCTTTTATTATTTTGTTGCTTGAAATGTGATTGTTCCTTAACTTGCCATGGTTATAGGTGAGATATTGTAAATCTTTCCACACCTCAATTCTAAGTGTATAGAGTGTAAAAATATAGACCTTGACCTTATACTGCTACTGCTATGTGACAATACATGGAAACAATTTAAACATCACTCACTTTTTTTTTTTTTTTTATCAATTTAGCTCTCATTTTCTTTTTAAGGCCTTTAAGGCTTTGAGTGTATCGCATTGTTAGTATTGTCATAGTAGAATTGGGTTTTTGCATTCAATTGAATAGACCATGGGGGAAATCTTAGGGACTAAAATATTGAACTTATTTTAGCTTCCAGTGATTCATCGGTACTAGATAATAGTGTGCAGGTTTTGCTTATTATATGTTTGTTTTCTTGGATTTTTAGTCCATCCGTTGGAAGAGAGAGTACCCTCTGATGCTTAGATACAAGGTTGGCTCCTGCCTGGTGGCATCTGATGTAGTTAGTGGTAGGGAGATGAATCCCTGAAGGGTGAAGCATAGGATTTAATACCACAAACAAATGATTAGGTACTTGAATAAGAGAAGAGTAAAAGGACCAGACTACAAGGCATTGTGCTTGAATTAGATGAAAAGGTCTATTTTAAGCCCAAGTCCTTGTTGCTCTTTGATTTCTTTGCAGGAAGTGTTTCCTTCCTGGCTCTTGTGTGAAGTAATTGATCAACAAGTAGTAAGGACTTGGTGGAGTTTTGGAGCTGCTAATGCCTCACGGTATAACCAGTTTGCTTCTTATATGTGATTACAGTTCGTTGTTTCTCAATTAATTATCAGAAAGAGAATTGTTTACTACTTATCAAAAAGTGAATCGTTTAATTGGGTTGGTTTTAACTTACAATGGGGTCTTGTGAGTCTTATACAATTGATTAAAATACACGGAATAAGAGGTAAACTGAAAATTGCAGGAAATATGTAGCTATTCTTCAATTATTATCTGAATTCATCTTCTATACTATAACTACTAGCCAAAAGGCCTAATATGAAACAACTGTTGATTGGGCAGATGGAGTTGTAATGGTAAGACTATTAAGGAAGTAAACGCCAGATATGAAAAGGGAATGCCATTATAAATGATGAGACTTTTGTGTTAACTGGCCGGGCTGTTGCCTACTTTGACAAATATGGAAAGTAAATTAACTTAGGAGTTATAGGTGCATTCAGTATGCTGATAATGAGAAATCAGAATGATTGGAATTATTAAAAAGTTTGATTTTTATTGTGTTTAAAAAACAGGAATTTTATTTCAGCTTTATCCTCTGAGCATTGCATTTCAAAGTTTTTAATAGTGCCTTTCCTGGTGATTCAGGTGAAGAACTCTTGCATTTTGTTGTAACGCATGCGAATGAAGGCATCCCGAACAGGTTTGTAGTCCAAGGTAGACTCCAAATAAATATGCATTCTTCTGAGCAATGAAATTCTGGATGGGTTGTGAAATATATTCCATATCCACAAAATGTAACCGACTAATTCGGTAACCCATTGTTGGAGCCACCCACATTGACTAAGGTTGGGGTTCAACCTATAAATGAACAATATATAATGATAGAATGAAGCCATACACAATAGCTTCAGTTTCTGTGCTATAATGTAGATTCTGACATAATATGTAAAAATAGTTAAACCCGACATCTAGCTAATATCAGGCTCAGAGGATTGTACTAGCTAGCAATTTGAGAAGCAGAAATTAAAAGCATGTTCACATATTTTAGGTACTTGAAGAGTTCTATTCCTAGGCTATGTGCAGATCATTAGTATCATGAGATGCAATTTAGGCATTGTTTCTGCAACTCCTCTCCACCTTCGTGAAATTTAACTTTTTGTCTATGAAACTTGACAAGCTACTAGATGTCATTCATCATTCTTTCATCGTTAATTTTTTCGTGTAGAAAGTCATGCTTGTAATTGGAGGGACCTGAACAAACAGATGGGAGTCCAATTCCTCCCAAAGATGTTACTGCACCCGGTTTTTATGCGGAGTTAGCTTCCGCAAACCTCATTGCAAAGTAAGTGGCAATACGTTATATGGTGAGAATTAATTTAAAAATGTATGTAAATATGTGTTTACAAATGTTACACGAAGAAAAATGTATGTAATTATTCCAACTTTTTCCCCTGGGGTGAGTGAGAGTTCAAATTGTAGCGGCTATCCTTCGCAATTTGTTGGATGTGTTAAGAGTGAACTGTTAACTTGGTTGTATCACGAACTCCTTAGAAAGTTGGCTAAACTTGTACGTGTAAAACTTTGTTGTAACAACGTTATGAAAGGAGTGCGATCTATGATTATTTAAGACTATATTGCTTCTTTTCCCCAACAATCTCTGATACCCGAAATAGGTATATGAAAATGTCTCGGTCCAGAAAACAGGCTACTTTAAGAGAAATTCAGGTAGCAAAGCCGAAGTTGCACAATTTGGGATTTAAATTTAACAAACAGCTAAACAATACGCAAGCACACACAATAAATAAAGCAAATGGTTGATGTTTAGACTGTTACTTTATACAGACTAAAACTGTGCAACATCCACAATTTCAAGACTCCAATACGAATAAAATCATACTTTGTGCAATGTGCACTGCTCTACCACGGCAGACATGGCTTCTCACCTCGACACCCCTGCCATGTAAAAAATGCTGGTTTACAAACCAAACGATAGGCCGATGAAGTATCGTTCAAATCAGGCAACAGAAAATTACGAATAGTCAAAGATGCCAATTGAGCAAAATAAGCAGTGCTTTATGACTCCAAAGTAGGCCTATCAAAACGGACCTGACCCAAAAACTTTCAAGTTACTTGAGAATTTTAGAGAAAAAATAGTTTTGTGGTTATGTTCAAGGGGCTTTTTGACTCATAATTAAAGCAATCAAGTTGTAAATAATGCTTACCTAAAGTTATTCAATCAAATTCCAATCTAGCCAACCTAAGATTCAGTAATTACCACAGAGATTATGACAACAGCAATAGTAAAGATGACTGTGAAAGAGTTGACACGGGAATTACTCGCAGATGCACAGAGACTTTCTAGGAGATCAAGTCGTGTTTGCGCCTAATTTAGCTTTCAGGACAAGCTCCTCTGTGGTAGTCCCTATGATCTCATTAGCCCGTTTCAAACCCACACCGTAGTACCTTCCAATGGAATCCTACACCAAGGCACAAGTGAAGCTGCTGTAAAACAAAGACTGCAAACAGAATCCAAATATAGGAGGCAACTACTACGGAAAAATGACCACAATGAGATGATGGTTATCAACTTGACAGAAATTGTTGAGGGACATTGGGTTTATGAGATGAAAAATTGTACAGAATTTCGAAAAGCAAGCAGGATCGATGCAAAATGTCTTATATAATTACTTCAGAGCATGTGACGAACTGTGATGCTATTAGAACTCAAAGGGGGGCCAAAATCTCACCCGAGAAACAATGCCTAGCTTCTCCAGCTTTTCAACAGCATCATCCACGTCAAAGTTACAGTTCTCACCAAACTCTTCATAGATCAATTCCTCACACTTTGCATCAAGGTCCTACAGCAATTTATCCCTTATTTGGTGAATTAGATCAAACAAAAAGACAAACTCCCTTTGACCAAGAACATGATTTTAAAATACTGTTACATAAATATTAGTTACCTGTTTAGTAGACTTTCCTTGTTCCAGCAGTATATAGTAGGATAGAATGACCTCTTTTACCTGCCACCGTTAACAGCACACCCATGAGGCACAGTTTTGTCATTGTGCATCAAGATATGAAGGAGAGAAGACTTACTTCCTGCTGGATCACATCGTCACACAAGTGAAGAAGGGTGCCCTTTCCACTGTCTAGTTGTTTGTCATACATGGATTGAGTTATTAAATTTCGATAAGCATCCATATTTGCCTGAAACCTAAGCAACAAGAAAATAACCACCTGTAAATCACCTTTTTTTCCCCTAAACAGCTATTCTGCATTAGTCATCAGTCAATGCGATAAGTCTGGAAGACTGGGAAGTCATTATCAAGGCTTGAGCAGCGGTAAATCAACAGCCAAGCCAAAAGTCTGTAAAGACAACGTACGTGAAGTATGTTTTGGCACAGTAACCGGCGACAGCAGAAAGTATAGCTATGAAAACCCAGAAGTCCGTTTTTGGTCCCTTTAGAGAACCTAGCACGGTCCCCTGAAAAGAATAATATTAAACAAGAGTATGATGAGAGAAAGTAACAACACTCACTCTAAGATCACATCAACAAACTACTAGTACTTACCAGGCCAACCACTGCAGATATAAGAAACTTGACCCAGTCCATTGGAGTAAGTCCAGGGTTTTTCTTCTCTGGCTATCAAAAAACAGAATCATGGAACACAATATGAGGCTAAGAAATCTGGAGAATCTAGGACAAAGGGGAATGGGCATAAATGAAGGCTTTCAAACTTACAAGAACTATTTCTAGGTCAGCCATTGGAATGTGTTTGAAGTGTTTAACAAAGATGCCTCGCTCTTTCTTGTCTTTGGTACTAGCTCTCCTGCAGTCACAATATTGGTTGATTTTAGTGTTTTTTAAAAATACTAGCACCACATGAGAAACACCGATGATAGCTTAAGTTCTTTCAGGTATGTGCTGAAGCCCATAACGAAGAATCAAAGAATCTCCAGTGGCTGTTCCTATAAGATACTACCCGTGTGTGGCAAAGTGAAGTGTTTTCTGACCTTGATAAGTAGTGAGCTTTAATATTTTCAAAATTCAGCCACCAGAACTGGCAGCACCATTTTATGAAAGTATAGAGCAGCAATTTCAGATATATGTTTCCTAACAATGAGATTCAAGCATATGCAGCCGATATTTAGTTGTTCAAACTATATTACAAGATAATTACCTGTAAACAACAATAATTCGATCAAACGTAGGTTCTTGAGTAGTAATCTTGGTTAGCAGCTTACGGGCACTGCAGGGTTTAAAACAAGAATATCAAACAGGGAAGTACATGTGAGAGTCTCATGCTTACAAGTTGTTACACAAATAGATATTAAAATAGAAACCCAACAAATCAAATCACGTCAATACCAGACGTTCATAGTTTGTAGCTAATTTTGTACACTTATCCATGGCAGATTCTAGCTTTTACATCATCCCAGCAGGGAAATTGCCAGAGAATATTGAGATAGGGATACAGATGAAAAGATAAATCAGCACTGCTGATTCACATCACCTTTTCAATGTGCAAGAATATTGAGCTTCAAAAAAGACAGGGACTACTAGTACTTAGAACCATAACTTTGCTACTATTCCAGCATTCTGAGCTATGAAACGGGTACAATATAATACACCCTTCCCCATAAGGTCAAATGTTTATATTACAATAAAGCTGATTTTGAGATGTTTTCTTGGTCTATTTTTGGTCTGATTTACTGCAACATAACTAGATCTATTATTTTCTTCTGAGGTCCAGGGGGGTTAGGGACAGCAGGTTTGCCTTTTGAATCAGTGATCATATCCCAACAATGTGCCATCTCAAAGTAATTACTAATAAAAGAAAAGTATGCATATTGATATATGATGATAAGATACATCTTAAGAAGGAGGGCAAGGATAAGCAAGTATCACATATGTAACATAGAAGATATGTATCTACTGTTCAAAAGATATTGGATCACAAAATAACAAATTGCTGCTATTGTTAAACACTGGCTTTCCACATTGCTTCCACCTCCCAATTCCACTATATTTACCAGAACAGCTGCCACGGGAACTGAAAAAGTCAACCTCAATCCTATACTAAAACAGATGGCATTGCAAAATGTTAAGTCAACTCCTTCATTGAACTTGCAATAAATCATCAATGCTGTTTCTATTAATAATTAATTAGCCAAACAGAGTATCTGAAGTTGAATTCATCCTCGGCCAAAGCATATTTAGAGTTGGAACCTAAAAGACTTCATCTGACATAGCATATGAGTCTTGGAGAGACATCATCCAACTCACTCCAACAGTAGCTCAAAAGCAAAAGGGAATTTCATGAATTGAACTCTTTCAAGCAAGCATGATAAATACGATCTTGCAGAAACTTTTCCAGACTGACTATGTAGTCAGAGTACTGTAAGAGGATAAGGTTCAACAGATCAGCATGTTGTACTGAAAAAGCAACCACTATGAGGTCTGCCAGAGACAGCCCACCCAGTTGTATGGTTGCATTCTGTATTCCTAGATGAAAGGGAGAAAGCAGGTGATTTTGTTTGTTATTAAGACTCACCTCCCCTCACTGAGATATGACCATGATGTGGCCACATGGCCTGCATAGGTTACCATCTTATTCTAAGCTAGATGCCAAGATAAAAGAAATTGTGTGGATCTTCCATAAGTCACCAACGTTATTAACCTTAAAAAGTATGATCTTATATGGCATCATAATGCATGGTTAGATCTTATATGCTAGTGGAGCAACATACTTGCAAAAAGTGCAGAGGATAAAACCAGTGACACCTTAAACAGTAAATGAGAACACAAGAAATAATATTTTATGCAGAAAACAAAAACCTGATGTCCATATTTTGAATACGGATGCGCTCAACACAGAGATCATTCTTGTCTGTTTCATTAACAAACTCGTCATCCTTCTTCGGGTCTTTCTTAGGCCGTATTTTAGGCTTTGATAGTTTAGACAGAACAAATGCTACCCTACAAGCAGAACATACAAGGGTAAGTTGTAAACAAAAACCAAATTAAAAAGTGCTAATATGACCATGTTCATACATCATGACCTGATGACTTATTCTAGTCATAGATTCAGAATAAACAAAAAAATTATTGGTATCAAGCAGGAAAAAACAACACTCAGAAATAAAGCTTACCCAGTCACTTTCAAAAGCTTCCCCCATATGCGAGCAATGATCATATCCAACTTCTCCATGATGAAGTAATCGGTTGTTCTATCTATTCCGATGCCACGACGGAAAATGACATACTGAACATCCAGAAATATAAACGGCTTAAAGGAAATTCAAAGGATTATAAGGTCACCTCATCTAGAAAGACGAGAGGAAGAGTACTTCCATATAAGGAGACAATAAAAACCCAAACCCTTTCACATTAAGCTCAAAACCGAAAAATGGAAGATCAATATAGATAAGAAAGGCCTTTAAAAGAAGTGCAAACCATCTCTCTAGTGAAATGCAAGATTTGGCAACTCAGAAACAAAAAAGAAGCAGCGTCCATATATAAGAACAGGGAACACTGTCAAGAATGGTAGCGGCCCAGCAGCTCGAGAAAGGAGCACATATTTGCTTCCTACAGTCATAATTTAGATGAACAAATAGCAACATCATTTAGTGGCTAAACACTAATGCTTGTTTTCAAATCCTGCAGCACAAAGATAATATAATGGAGTCTTACTTCCAGATACATGGGGGAAAAGGAGAGACGAAGGAGGGGAAGAAATCCAAGCCAACCCCAAACCCCAAGAAATAGTTGGCATTCAAAAAAGCATACTGCATTGTCGTGTTTTGTCAAGTTGGTCTTCTTGACAGATACATGCACCTTTTCAGGTTTTTAACAGCTTAAATTACCATATGAGCATGGCATATATGGACAATTTCATTCCAACAGTCCCTTCAGTAAGGGAAAAGGTTCGAGTACATTAAAAAAAATCTTAGAAGTTTACAGGAATTTTCTATCAGACTGGTACCTTATCCACAAAGTCTGGCAAATCTTCTCGACGATGTTCAGAAAAGTATTTCTTTAACAGATGTTTGTCAAGCTACAAGAACAATATGACATAAACACTTCATCAGATGTTGAGAAACACAAGAGCACCCTCTAAGTACTTAATGGGAGTGAAACGCCACTTCACCTTGGACTCATCCACTTTGATAGGCAGATTCAAAAGATACTGCCCAGAGAGTGCAACATCAATTTCTTCATCTGTTGCAATCTTGAAGTTACTTTTATCCATCACCTGAATAGGTACAAAATGAAGCACAAATTTACAGCATCCGTTGCTACAGTGATGCAGGAATAAATGGACAGCTAATAGTACATGATGAAATACATTTTTGCTGACATTTAAGAAAAAAGGCAGATATAATAAACAAAATAATCACAATCAAGATTGTTTCTGCTTTCATCTCGTTATAAATTATGTGGAAAAAACTGTTAGAAGTACACAATGTGATCTATAGTCAAAGGCCACGGGTTAGGAATTGATTTTACCATCAGGTCGAAAAACAGCACTACGAAGTGATACTAAAAATTAAGAAAACCAAAGCACTGCTACAAATATGAGTTAGTACAGAGCTAAATGTCACAGCAAACAGCAAGTACTATGTCACATATTTAAACTATATACACTACATATGAGCTACATAAAAAATATTCACTTTTTCACAATCTGAACACTGCAAATAACATGCACATGGTTAATCGGCCTAAAAAATAGCTCCTACACCTTGAAACAGCTTGAGCAGTTTGACAAATGAATCGGAAACACTCCCTAAAGAATTGTTCCACCAATAAATATAAATTTATCTAGCATAAATAAGAGAGCTAGTTGCCTAATTGTCATCTTTCTATCTCAAGGGCTCTTTAGTCGATTCCATGAATAAGTACCTGAAATAAGTAACTGAGGAAGTTCTGTTCAAGAATATCAGTTTCAGCTGAAGATAACTTCTGCTGCTCCAACTTTTCAGCTCCACTGACAGGGTCAAAGAGGGAATATAATTGCTGTCACCACGAAGAATGACTTTATAAGATGTTAAGCGTTGTGTTTACTTAGCATATGGGATCCGGAACTAAAATCATATTGACAAAGGTGCAAGCTTCAAAGTACCATGAGATCCTCGAATTGTAGAAGATACCACGCTCTGATTGTGTACTCAATTCTCTTGCAGAGCTTCAGAAACTCAGATCGATCAGAACTATGCTCTGTATCAACAACAATGTTGTAAGAATTAGACATTATTTAGAGCACTCTTCCCTGATTAAGACATCAATATAGTCCTTATAGCACATACAAATGCACTTTGACAAATCATCCAAATAACACATACATATTGATGATAAAAACACATTACACAGCAATTGCCAAGCTTTACCGGTTGGAAAAAGCAAAAAAAAAAAGCAATATAACATGGCCAAACTATCCCCAACCGTCCTAGTCAAAGTAAAGGCGAAGGTTGATCTAGAAACCAAATATATGACAGTTGATCAGACGAATTATTCAAAACGGGGAGAGAGAAAAAAAACACTTGTCAATTACACGTTGGGAATTTTCCCCGGAGCTTTGCCCTAGATGAGAGATTGAACCGAATTTTGCTGAGAAGAACAATTAAGAACAACGCCAATCAACACACTCACATATCTTTCATCTCAAAACCTAATTCGTCCAGAAATCGAAAATCGAGTGAACAGGGAAAGGAAAATCCAAATTCACCAACCGAGTAACCGAAAATTGAATTACGGTAACAAGAAGACGAAGCAATCAACAAAATTGAGACGAAACAAGAGCACGAGAAACAAAAATTACCAATAAGATTGGCCAAGGTCATGATCAGTTTGGGCTTCAATATCGGAATTACGGACTCCCGCTCCAGCCGAATCACTTCCTTCTTCTCGGTACTAGTCGCCATCTTCGCCTCTCTCACACTCCCCCTCTGCAACGGACGAACGATTAGAGGAAGGGAAACCGCAGAAAGATTCGAAGCTGAGTGAACAAGGAATGTTTTTAACGCTACAAATCCAACGGCTTATGTCAGTCGGTTGAACGTTTCCAGAGCATTGCCGAGACTCCGCCAGGTAAGCATGTGATATGCCTTTTGAGTTTTGAATGAATATTAGTTTCCCTGTCGGTAACGGTAAGATTGGCCTTACAAAAATATCAATCACTCATTTGTCCAAACTTAAGCCCCTATCATTAAATTAATCACTCGAGTTAAGCACAATAGTATCTATTCATTAAACTAATGTGTAAAATAAACAATATATATCGTTTTCAGCATGATATAACTACAGTATTGACTGATCAATAAAATTGCTGATTTTGTGGGCTGAACTTTAAACCATGCTTCTAGCTGTAATTTCCAAGTCTTGATTTCAAGTGCACCAAAAAAAGAAGGCCACGAGGTTGAGACATCATCATAGATCTACCAACAGGAGAGAACAGTCGAATGAAGGGGACAAATGGAGGCAAAACCCAGATCAACTAAATTAACGATATGCTTATTCATGGTACAATATGCAACGAAAGTAGGAAAAAAATTGGATACAAACGTTTATTTTAACGATTACCACAAGATCAATTCAACGCCAAGCCGCCCTCAAATTTAAGGGCCTCTACTAAATTAGAAAAAAAAGGGCCTTTAAATAGCATGGCGATTACAAGAAGATGGATTTTCTCATCAGAAGTTTCGCTCAGTCCCCTTCAGCGATTTGAGTTGTGCAATTACCTACCTTCTTATAAGCATCTAGAATATATACACTCTGCTTTATGGCTCTTGTATATGCTATGTACACAACCTCAAGGCACACAAAACTCCAGTCCTAGGAGTTTGTTTCTGTACTCCATTTTGAATGTGTCATTGATTCCAGGGCTTAGGAAACGGTTTCCCTGTCGAGTCAGGTAAGTTCATCCACCCCATTTCACCGTTCTTCAATGTAGATGGTGCAATGTCATGACGCCCGCCACTCAAGTAATCAAGTGGAGATATGGATACAGAGTGTGGTAATGGACGTGGTGGTAGAGAATTTGTTCTGGGAATACCCATGCCCAAATCCTCTGCAAAATTTCCAGATGGGCCTGCCATTGAACCGAAGACCGGAGTCATGGGCTGGAGGCCACTGCATTGTGACAAAACGCTATAAAGGGTCTGATCTCCTCCACCGCTTCCACTTCCAATATTCGGGTTCGGGTAACCTACTTCTGAGCCTGACCAACCAGGCTGAGGAGCTCTATTTTCCGCATGGAACCAATTTTGTGTCAAAAGATCCATGGAGTTTGTTAAAGGAGGGTGCATAGGAGGAGGAACTGGGATCCGGGGAGCGCTGCTCCAATCCCGCATATTATTGATTTGTGTGAACTGATCTGGTCTCGGGATTGAGAATCTGGTATTGTCTGGATATAGGTTCTCTGGGATATTATTTGGATGCAAGTAAAAGTCGCTCTGCGCTCTAAGCCTAGGTTCCAAGGGAAAGGATGGAGCAGGAAACTGGCTCGGTTCTATTAAAAGGCTGGATGTTGGATTAAACCCTAAAGGAACTTTTTTCGGCTCCTCGTGATAATGATTGGTCTGGTACGAACCAAAGAATGGAAGCTGATTGGATTGTTGAGGCAACAAATTCTTGGAGGGATTTACTTCAGGCATGGTGGTGGATTGTATACCCATTAACTGAGCAGCTTGGTGTTCAATAGGCTGGGGAATCTTGAGGGGCATTGAACTGCAGGATGCATAGTCCATGGCTGACGAACAGAAGGAAGGTCCAGATCCAGCCATAGTGGGCCACACGTCATCTCTTACAGATGAGTGTGGAACTTCTTGGCTAACCATAATATCTTCAGACATCTTTTCAGGAGACCCGGATGCACTGCAGGACTCATCTTCATTCGATGAGATGTGATTATCTTCTTCATTTAGATCCATTGGGCTGCATTTCTGGTTCACATCTAAAGAACGTATCTGCAATGAAGCATGTGGTTCATCAGAAAATTGGTTCACACCTAAGGAAGGCGTCTGGATTGGAGATTGTTCCACGGGAGAGGATGATGGCTCAGAGTCTTGAACATCATCTGAAGCTGACTCCTCTGCAGGTGCTTCATTTTCTTGACCATCATCTGAAACTGACTCCTCTACAGGGGCTTCATTTTCTTCACTCTGCTCGGTTTCATCAGTGCTTACACTTCCTTCTGCATAATAGGGATTGCCTTCAGAATGATCCGCTTCCTCTTCCTGATTTCCACAATTCAAGATCAGGCATACATACACTAGGTTCAAAGTTTTTTAATAGTTAACAAATCAGCAAAAAGCTAAGTGCAATGTTAATCTATACAAACCTCAATCAAGTGCTTAAGTTTCTCTTCTATTTCGAGGCATAATGAATTCATAATTTCATCTCTTTCTGACTTTATCGTTGCCCTTCTCGAAAAAGCAGATGGAATATCCTTTTTTGCCAAGTTTGACCTGAAAGTTTTGTACATTGAGATATTAAAATGTAAAAAGGTTTAAGTGCAGAACAATTGTTGCTTAATATGTAAGTTAACTTACCAAAAGTCTTCAATTCTCTTTTGTTCTTCCTCTTCAAACATCACATATGGTTTTACATTGATGCTAGTAAGGTTGCCAATAACACGATTGAGAGCCTTGGACTGAATAGTATTGCCAGATTGCTTCATGCTCCTAACAAGTTCATGCTGTGATTTGCTAATCTGATAAACATGGATTCATGTCAGATATTAAATCGGATAGGAGAGATTTATCTTGACAAATTGCATCATCTGATTCTTATCTCAGAAACTAACGAAAGAACATTCAGAATCAGATAATGCAATTTAGTACTAGATCTCCATCTCAAAAACAAAAACAGTAGATAGAGATCTAAAAGAAACGCTACAAAAAACAGAATTTAAAGGATTAAAAAAGTCATGATGTTATTGAACCCTAATCAAAGGTAAGTTACTTCCACAAAAATCTCCAACTTGACACAGACAAACATGAAAACTGCATCACATAATGCACAAATAACCATCCATAATGCTACACTAATTACAAGTTTACAACAATCCAATTCCAACACCATTTACTGGATGCATACTGTTTGTTACTTCCAAATTCGGATTAATAAATCACACAACATATTCAGCCAAATAATGTGAAACCATACATAGAATCGTGCTTTTTAACATTAGCACCTACTTTTAACATTGCACGTCACGCAACAGTTGAAGTCACAATATAAGAAAATGCGCATTACCTTCACATACGACATGTATTGAGAGCCATCATCATTGTTAACAACGGCCTTTGTAGACTTCTCTTTTTTCTTGGGTTTTGACTTCATCAAATCCACAGAACCCACGTGCTTCCCATCTTTATCCTTCCTGCTATTTTGGATAATAATTTCAGTATATTACTTTCCTGTTTAGAAAAAAAAAAAGAGTACAGAAAAGCTTACTAGCTCTTAATAACCATGCAAGCAAATCCATTTACCTCCTTAGCAGCTCACCCCTTGCCTTTAAAGGGCTTTGGTTATCACTACTCCATGCTTTCTCATCGGCAGCAACATACTGCTCACGATTATGGTGCCTCACTTCCTTCCCAGTTTGCTTTTTTATCCTGTCAAAAAATTCAATGCTTCACATCATGAGAATAGTAAAATAAGAAAGCACTGCCACATTGTAAAGAGCAAAGAGTAATCGAGTGATGAAAGCAAGAAAGATTCTGCCACACTGCAATGATAATGAACGGTTTAAATACAAGGATTTGCTTTATTTGACTATAACGATTGCATATTTCCATGTTGAGCGTGAAATCTAAGAACCAAGACCAATCACATAAACAAAACATTCCCTTCTATCGAAAAACATGATATTTATAACCATGTCCAGTGTAATAGTGTTAGACAAGAGGATGTTTACCCAATTAATCACTAACTTCTGATGATTACCTGATGGAACAAGTACTGATTTCTCAATGGAGACGTGGAAACCTCCAAAGAGCCCCCAATAGCACACGGCTGCCCCTTTTCTCAGTTTCTGGATAATTCCCCAAAAGCACCCCCCAAGCGTATTTCAACTCCCCTCACAACTGATGTCCTCCACTACTTGATAACTCACTCCACTACTGAATAACTACTTAATAATTAACCTCTACTTACAAAGACACAATGCCCACATGGGCTATTACTTTCTATTCCTAGAATAAACAATATATGGCCCAATCTTACGGCCTGGATTGCTAACAAACAGAAACTGCAAGCGTCAACCAATTTCAGAATCCTGTTAAACATTTTTTTTAGGCTAGGATTCTAGGAGAATTTGCCCATTTGATTTGAATTTATAAGTATATACGAGAAGGGCTTAGTTAAACATTTCAAGTCTATCAGATGATTCAAGCAGAAGCTTCAAACTAAAAGCTATTAAAAAAAACAGAATCACATGCATGCCTACAGAAAGCTGACTGGAGCTTCAAAAAAGGGAGAAAAAGAATCAGATATCACCTTTACCTTCAACCCTAATTGTAGCCCCAATGCAAGTTAAGTTACATATTAACTTGCAAAAACAGCTTCTCAGTGTATGTAAAGATGATAATGTGAATCCATGAAGTTGAGAGTACTGATTTAATTGGTATAAAAATCAAGGCGGGTCTTTTTAAAAAATCCACTTAAATAATTCTGTAAATTCTCTTCACATCATACATAACCAGTCATAGGAGGATGACAACACGGAAATGAAACTTAACTACATCAAGATCAAGGTTGATCATGCATATTAACATTGAACGCTATTTAATAAGCCTAATTACTTGCTACATTTTGTTCAGCGTAGTACAGTAGTAGGCTAGTAGCATCTGCATCAACAATAATGAGCATAATGACCAAGGATCCAAACCTGCATTCATTTATACAACTTATGATGAACAAGAAAATCTCACCTCCACATCATTTGCTCAATTTCTGCTTCTGGATCCTTGGCATTAGCACACCTGTCTTTTAGCTTCTGCAAATTCCTGATCATACTGGAGCAAAATGCGACAACAATTCAGCAATATACCTATGGGTGATGTTAACTATACAATGATGATTGATAATTTAAGCACATGTACATATACATACTTGTCATGATACTTTTGCAGCTCAGAATAGTATGCTTTCCTATTAACTCGAGATATTTCATCGTGGTGAAGAACTGCTTCTGGATAAAGTTCACCAGAGCAGAGTGTAGAGCTCCTACAAAAATGACAATGGGTAAATATTAAGTATCTCGAATACTAATCTAAATTCAGCTGATATAGAAATACAAGGCTCATAAATAATAACTAATTATTCAGAAAATCCTCATAAAAATGATCCATATGTGCACCATAACCAAACCGAAGCTATAAAATTGTTCATATGAAATAAGCAAGCTAAGGGGATATTTGCACTAGCCTCTTTTGCATTAAATCATGTCACATCAAATACACCATGAGTGCTATAACCTAACTTCCTAGACCTTTTTCACCCCCCCCCCCCAATACTAAAAAACATAGCCAGCCTCAGGTGGGATCAAGAATTGATTAAGATATTGATAGAATGCTCACAGTGGTAGACATAATATTCTATATCATGCAATTAAAGAAAATGCAGGGAAGTGGTCGGTTTCTTTGTTAAGTAGAAACAACAACTTGGTCCGGTTTTCCAGGTAAATAGGAAGGGGTAAATTTTCCTCCCAGGTCGGACTTTTCAAAGTTAAAAAGCAGATATCATAATTAAACTAGTACAATTCTCATCCACACCATTTTCCTTCTACCAAAGAAGCAGTGCAGAGTAAACCCTTAATACTATTGTTCATTGCAAACATAAAAGTTACAAGAAAACTTAATAGAACTAATCTGACCTATGTATATACATATAAAAAAGAGGACAAGCATTACAGGATAAGAAAATTCAGCAAGTAACTTCTGAAATCAGACATATCAGTGGTTCCACTACTCCTTTTACTATGCCTTATCACACTTGCAATCATTACAGACCCAGTTCATTGCCACAAAATTATGCACACGTTTCTGAACATCTTCAAAAATATAACTACTAAGCAAGACATTGACCTACTGCAACAATTACAAGTTCAAAGCTCTTTGAAAAACAGTACCCACCATTTTTGAAACTGATTCCCGAAATGTATATTCTCTCCCGCAAGCAAACCTTGAACAACTTCATCTGGATTAACACCTTGAGGAAGAAATTGAGTGAGATGGCTTCTCTCTTTTTCTGATAGAACGGATTGCCAAACCTGCATCAGATTTGTTTCATTACAAAAACATCATCCACATACAGCAACCATGGAAGCAAATAGCCCATAAAATCAGTTACCTCATAAGAAAGAACATCGGACAAATCATCCAGCTCAAAAACATCCTTGGGGACGGCAATAACATCTGCCACGGTATTGTTACGATGAGGAGCAGTCGCTTGAAATGGTCTGAGATCTCTATTGGAAAGTCCTATCTGTTCCCCTTTTGCTACAGCTCTTTTTTCATTGTCATCCCATTTGAGAGACGTGTGAGAATTCAATTTCCAGTTCAGATCAAACTGTGAGGCTGAAATATGCTTCTTTTTGGCCCTATGCAGTTCTCTAGAGCTATAGCCAAAAACATTAGCAGAACTCAACCGTTTCTTCCGTTGATCAGATGACATTCCCAAAACAATAACGATGTCACAAGGAGCAACTTTTATTGATATGCAATCAAACAGGCTGGGGATAATGGGTAACTGATATCTGCTGCCTTCTACTGCTCACTGAAATAAAAGTAATGTAGCATCAGATTAAGGCAGATATCATTGCCATCCCCAAAGCTTACAACTTTGAACAATATATTTCTAGAGCACCGTCAATACAAACAAGAACCGCGCTCAATCAACTGCCATGGAATTTCGATACATCGAGAGAATACCATCCCTAAGGTGGGGGCGGCCGGAGTGAAAAATTGGAAATTTCTAGAGAAGAAGAACCACGAATTCCTCGGTCCACATTAAATCATAAAAGAAAAATAATTGATTGAGAGCGAGAAGTGCAAATCGATCGAATTTGGATCTTTGAATTTCTCAAAGAGTTACAAACAAGACGAACGACAAGAAAACCTAGAGATACATACACGAAGTTCGACGAGGCAGAGAAGTTCTTCCGATGCCGACGCCGGTGAAGAAATCGGAAACTCACGAGTCCTGATTTCTCTATCTCTCTGGCTCCTAGGGTTTAGTCCTTCCGACCGACCTCGACCTCAGAGTATGTGTAATCTTTGGAAATCAGTGGGGAATTAACTTGGGCCTGTTTAAAGACACAGGCCCGGCTATGTGCCTCGGTGGTGGTGAGTGGTGGTATATGGGCGTTGAATTACCTCCACATCATTTTCATAGATTATTAATATAGATATTATTTTAGATAAATACAGTATATAAGAATTAATTAAAGATATATGAATTTTTTTATTTGTAAATGTAATAATGATATAGAAGTGAAAAAATATAATTTATTCAATATCAAGTGAGATCAGAATTAACGTGGATGTTCAAAAGGATACAATTTTAGTATATAGTATAGATAGATAGATAGATAGATAGGTACTACTTTTAATATTATTTTAATATCTTTATCATGAAAAATTATAAATGTGGTTATATTAAGGTCATGTCCGACTTCACCCTCCACAGTTTGTTTGGTACACCGGACACGACGTGTCTGCTCTGGCTCCATAAACCGGATGTGTGCATATATATATATATTAAAATACATTAAATTTCTGATGTTTTCAAGTATATATTTATTTTTTTGGCATTTTAGTTATGCATGTAGTAATTGTACTTATGAATATCGAATTTAGTTTTTATGAATATCAAATGATTTTATGTTTAATAAATAGAGGGAAGTTATTAAATACATTAAATACAATATAAAAGTATTATGAAATAAATGTCTAATTAAACTAAGAAAAGATCTATTGAAACGAAAGTCGAAATACTTGAATCGAAACACAAAATTTAAAAGCATACATCAAACTTAATGTAAGAGTACTTTAAAAACAAACGAAGGTAGAAATACATGCTAGAACGTACATCACAATCTATCTAGAAAAAAGTAGGACCTTGATTTGAATCTCCCGGTTGATAGTGTGAACTAAAGCATGTACTATGTCCAGTGTTCTAAAACACGCTAGGCGGAGGTTGGGCGGTGGGAAGAGACCTAGCCTAGACGGAGCCTAAGCGTATTGGTACGATTTCAGAAATTTAAGATTATTATTTAAATTGGTGAGAATATAAAAAGAAGAACAATCTCAGCAAAATGTTTTTAGATAAATTCGCACCTAAACCCAACTAGTCCCGTTTAAAAGCCATTCAACACTCCTAGGAGGCCGCCTAGCCTGCCTAGGTGCCCGCCCAACCCACCTAGACGCCCGCCTAGCCCATTCAGCCTATCTAGTCCAACCGCTTAGGTGCCCGCCTAGGCCATCTACGCCCCCGCCTAGCTCGCCTGACTACCTAGCCATCCACCTAGGGGTTATTCGGGATGGTAAGCCACCGCCTAGACCGTTTTTTAGAACATTGACTGTGTCAGTGTGGTTCTTGAGCCCCTTGACATGAATCTTCGAATGGGTAACCACCACTATGGTAACCGCTATGATGATGGTGTTGTAGTAGGGACTTGACATTGTGACGAATCTTAAATAAACGGTTGGAAGTGTGAGGTTTTTTGATGAGCTAACACCTATTGTGGAACTTCATAGGACTGTGTTGGAACTTGAGGAGCCGACAAAATGGGGTCGTGAGTAAAAGCATCATAATTATGTTCCACATAGGCTTCACTTTTGTATACCGATCAAATACCCCCATATTTTCCATTACGTATCCCCTAACGTAGTTGCCACTTTAAAAAAATCGCAGAAAAGAGAAATAAATTATATAAGATTGTAGTTTATTAATATGTAACAAAAAATGCTAGACCAATTCATGATATGAGTAAAATGCAAAGTATAACTATGTATCGCAATTGGGTTTTGGCTTGGTCTCGAAAGCATAGGGGTTCGTTGGTTTGGTCTGGATCGGTTATCATTAGACGTTCTAAGCACCTTAATGTGTGAGCGTGGTTCTAACCAACTAATGTCGTTCTTTTTAGTTAGGTTTCATAGGTTTTTTGTTAGTTAGGTTGAGTCGTTTCTAGCTATTTTGGGTTCTTTTGCATATGATTTCGGTTCTCTATCGAGAGTCAAAGTCTATGCGCTTGTTTGTTTGTTTTTGTAGGTTTTAGAGCGTTGAGGAAGAGTTTTCCAGGTCTTTTTCAGGTTTCCATGATTATGGCTATTCGTGGAAGTGTAGTTAGAGGTTGGTCTTGAGAAGGGGAAGTGTTCAAAAAGTTATTGTGAGATTTGAGGAGTTTTTAAGTTGAAGTTAAGATGGAAGAATTTTGTGAAGAGGATGTCTTTGAGGCACTAAATGATGTCTACGAGGGTCGAGAAGATTCAAGGAACGAACATGGAATAGAAGCCGAGCTTTGGGACAAGTTTCGAAGAGAAGAAGAGAAGATATCAAGGCCTAGTCACGGTCGGTAACGACCCCCTTGGATCAGTTCCTAGTGGCATAGGATAGGTCAAAACATAAAGTCAAACCCAGTCATTCCTACCCAAGTCTCGGTCGGTACCGTGCGTGACTCAGGTCGGAACGAATGAATCTTGCGGCCCAAGTTTAGCTTTTATTAGATGTTTTATTTATGAATCTCTTAGACATTATTTTGTTTCCTTTTAAGAACATCCTAACTACTATATAAAGGGCCCTAGGGGTGCCTTTAGAGATCATCAACTCATTATCCAAAATTCTTAAAAACTTTTGTGAGAATTTCAAAAGCAATTTGGGAGATTTTTGGGAGGAAAACTTGTGGAGCAAGTTTTGGACTTAAGTTGTAAGAGCATGTTTATCAATAGCTCCCAAGCATCTCTCTTTTTATGCACTTTTTCACACTCTCTCTCTTCCACATCATCCAAGCATCCCATATCCATTTTACTATTTTATCAGTCGATTTTCAAGCATCTCAATTCCTTCATATAAAATTACAAATATGCCCTTTTATTTCATATTAAATTATAGGTTTTTTTACCGGAAACCACCCGCCCAATATGCCATATTCCCCTAAACCACCCCTAATATGCCCTTTTATTTCATATTACATTATAGGTTTTTTTACCGGAAACCACCCGCCCAATATACCATATTCCCCTAAACCACCCCTAATATGCCTATTCACCGAAAACCACCCCTTTAATGCCCTCCGTTACGTTTTTTCCACCCAATTATGATTTTCCGTTGGCAAACTCGTTAAGTGGTAATATGTCCCTTTTGCCCCTATTCTAAACCCCATCCCCTCGCCCTCTCTTCAGCACTCTCCCTCTATTCATCAAATTCCATTTCTAGGGCATATACAAGAGTTAAATCGAAGCGTTCTACACCACTAGCGTAAAATCGGTGCTCCACAAGGTGGATGGATTTGGGAATCTCGAGCTATTTGGTTTAGGTTTTTTGCAGTTCCGAACGATTTTTGAGCACTTGTCTTGTTAATGTGAGTTCCTCTTGACTGGATTGCACTTTTGGGGGGAGTAATATGCTCAATTTCCGTTGAATTTCATCTTATTGCTGCTTATTTGACTGATATTGCGTGAATCTTTTGGGTAATCTGTGGTTTGATTCGATTGATCTGACCTCGTATGTTCATTTAATCACTATGGTTTGTCGATGGTCCATCGGTGGTTGCAGTCCTCGTCGGAGGAAAGTCAGGAACATAGGAGGAGGGTGTTGGAGAGGTGAGTCGGCGTCGGCGAGGGCCAAGGGCAGGCCGGCAAGCGAGGTCGTTGCCGTGGAGTTAGGGTAGAGTCGAGAAAGTGAGCACGGTGGCCGGAGACCGAGCGAGAGCGAAGGAGGAGCACCGGTCGGGTCGGGAGGAAGTAGACGAGTCCGGTGTCGAGTGGGCAGATCCGGCGAGAGAGGGAGAAGGCGGGGCTATCGTCGGGGATATCCGGCAAAGTCAAGAGGGACGAGGTCGGGCGCCAGCATCTGCAACCCGAGAGAGAGGTCAAGGCTCAGATCTGGGTGGGTCGAGCTAGTCGAGTGCGCAGAAAGAGAGGGAGAGCGTCAGGTTTTGGCCAGAGGGATCGAGGACGAACCAGATCTGGCGTTTTTGGGAGGAATCAAGCGAAACAAGGAGGGGGAGGGACTTGACCGGCGGTGGTCTGCAATTCCCAGCAAGCAAAGGTAGAGGAAAGAGAAGGACGGGCGGAAAAGAAGGAAAATAGGGGGAAAGAAAGAGGGGGCTGAGTTGGCAGGGAGAGAGGGCCAAAATGGTCAAAAGTTGATCTGCGTTGGGGAACCGGTCGCCGGAGTAAGCGTGGCCGTCGCCGGAGTTTTTGTCGATTTGCTCAATGGAGGGGAGAAGGAGGTGGATAGGGCAATAATTTGGGGGAAATAAGAGGGGCAAAATGGTAATTGCTTAACGGATTTTCTAACGGAAAATTTTAGTTGGGTGGAAAAAACATAACTGAGGGCATTGTAGGGGTGATTTTCGGTAAATAGGCATATCAGGGGTGGTTTGGGAGAATATGGCATATTGTAAAGGTGGTTTCTTGTAAAAAAACCTAAATTATAAATATACCCTTTCTATCAACTTATTACAAAATACTCTAAATATTTATTTGCATAGTATTATTTACTTATATTATAAATTTAAAATTATTATTTAATAATTTAAAAGCTAAAATACTCTAAAATATAAAAGCATATTAAATTATTGGATTTTCAATGCCAAAAAAATAAGGGAATACTTAACAAGATGATTAAATTCAACCCAACCAATTACAAGAAACGCAAGTGTAACATCCCGAGTACTTATAAGGGATTGAGGTGCTCCTCTTGCCAACATGAATTCTTCCTTTTCATGGTTCGAGTGGTCAAAAAGCTATAAAGTTAAGCGTGTCAAGATGGGTGACCTCTTGGGAAGTTCTTGGGTTGGCATGGGACTTCTAGGACCTCGGGCCTTACAACAAGAACATTACAAGAAACATAATCAAAAACAACATTTTGGAACCACGACATAAAAGAAAAACTTGAACACATAGATGGGAATACATAAGCAAGTAATCAAAGCAACACATAATATGAGAACACTCTAATCTTTTCTGCCGAAAACTTGCCAAATGTGCTCCTTTAGATCTTCCTTAAGATGTCGGTGTGTAACTGAATCTCGAAGTTCAATCCTCGCTTGGATGAAGTTCCTCATAATCGGTGGTTAATCGGATTGCCATGAGAAATCCTCGTTCTCGTTCTCGTCCTGTGACGCCGCTTCACTACCTCCTTCATCAAATTGAGGAATGACATTATCGAATCCTCTTCCTCCTTCATAATCATCTCGCTAATTTTCTACAATCATATTATGGATAATGATGCATGTTCTCATTATTTTCCCCACTTTTTCAAGATCCCATGAAAGTGCTGGGTTACGAACTATTGCAAAACGAGATTACAATACTCCAAACCCCCTTTCCACATCTTTGTGATAGGCCTCTTGCTTTTGGGCAAATGGCTTTAATTTTCGGCCTTTTGGGAGCCGAATTGATTGGACAAATGTTGCCCAAGGTGGATAGATTCCATCGGTGAGATAATATCCTATGTGTGTCCATTAATTGTAAAATTCACACTTGGAGTTGTACCTTGCAAGATGTCATCAAATATAGAAGATCGATCGAGAACATCAATATCATTACACGTACCTGGAACCCCAAAAAAAGCATGTCAAAACTAAAGGTCATGTGATACCATAACCTTTAATATAATTGTTGGATTTTTATGATCTCCACGTGCAAACATGCCTTTCCATGCAGCAAGGCAAATTTTCCACCCCCAATGCATACAATCAATGCTACCCAACATCCCATGAAATCCACGAGCCTCTCCTTTATGTAGTAGGCGCTATATGTCTACGGGGATTGGTCACCTCAAATACTCATCGCCGAAGAAATTGATAATTCCATCACAAAAATGTGACAAGCATTGTCTTGTGGTGCCTCTAGAAATCCAAAGATACTCATCACAAGCATCAACAGCAATTCCATACGCCAACATTCGCATCTCACTAGTGCACTTTTGTAGTGCGGAAATCCCTAGCCTACCAGTCGCGTCTGACCTTTGTTGAAAGTATTCCATCCCATGCTCAAGTAGATCAACAATGTGTGAGAACACCTCCTTGCGCATCCTGAACCTACGTCGGAAGACATTATCCGGGTAAGTTTCCATCTCCGAGAAGTAATATCTTCTTATTTGGGCATAGCCTTGCTCCCTCCCTCTTTCAATGTGTGTTCGACGATGATGTGTTCTTGAACTTTCTCCTTGTTGAACTCTTACTTTGAGTTCATCTATTGTCGTTTGCCACTCGCGAAAAGAAGCTTCTAACTCGTCCTCCATTTCGGAGCTAGAGCTAGAGAGGAGAGGGTTAGTGTTTGAGGAGTTTGATTCTGAGGCAGACATTGTTAGAGTTTTGAGAGCCTGGCCAGTTTGAAGAGCTTATTGTATGTGAGTGAGGATTGGTTTACAAGATGTGAATTATATAGCCAACAAGGCATGGGTACCCATAACTCTCTTTGCATAAGGAGACAATGTTATGCATTATCACATGGCATGGGTTCCCATAACTCTCTTTGCATAAGGAGACAACGCTCTACATTATCACATGGCATGGTCACTTTGCATAAAAAGACAAGACCCTACATTATCACATGGGCCAAAAACTGAAAAAGAAGACTTGTCTCTTTGCAAACGAGATAAGATTCTGCATGTGACCTTATCTCTTTGCAAACTTTTTCAAATTTTGAATTTCACTTGGTCAAGATTCCGCATGTGATATGGCTACGCCCTATCTTATCTCTTTGCATGCTTATTCAAAGTTTGAATTTAACATGGTCAAGATTCTCATGTGATAAGGCTGAACACACAGAAGGACACATATATTACATTAAATAACATGCATTACATCAAAACTTAAAACATCAAATTACTTGATACATCACACTACACCAACTAAACATGGATAAACAAAAGGTCATAATACAAACACACAATGAAACACAAATCGAAACATATAAAACACATTACATAACTTCCAACTAATGGAAGAACTTCAAAGATAACTTGTTAGCTCTGCCATTAGAGCACGCTTATAGGCTTCTCCTTTTGCAAGAAGCTCTCCTTGTGCCATCAGATCCCTAAGCATGTCCACCTTCCTTTACTTCCCACATCTCTAGCTTTTTGGCTTTACGCACTTCCTTTGCCATTTGCACTTCAATAGTTCTTTTGCCATTTTTCGTTAGCTTCCCTCTCCTTTTACTTAATGAGCTCAACATCTTCTTGATAACTTGTTGACATAGCTTGCTTTCCTCCTCTCTTTGCAGCCTTCATACCCACTGGACATTGGATAGAATGATCAGTAAATGCACTTGTAGGAGTATTTGCATCTGGAGTTTCTCCTTCAACATCAGACCTCGTTCTCTTCGAGCTACCACTTCCCGAGCTTGGCTTGCCTTGATTCATCTTATTTAAGTAGTCAACACTCCATCTTGATTCATCACGAAGAAGCTCCCATGCATGGTGCATCTTAAACTTCTTTTTTTGTATCATTTTCATAAAAATTATAGAGGAATTAGTACCAAAAGCCCCTATTTGATAATCAGTTTGCAAATATGACCTTTTTTTTCGATTTGCAAAAATGCCTAAAAATATTGCGATTATGCCTAAAAATATTACATTCATGCCCAAAATGACTAATTTTTATCAAATAAAATAAAAAACGAAATATTTTTTTAAAAATCAAAAATTATTATTTTTATTAATATTTTATTTGAGAAATAAAATATTTTAACAAACTTTATTTTTTATCCAAATTTGAAAATATATATAATTAAAAAGATTATATAAATATTATAATTTTAAAACAAGATTTCGTTTTTTGATCTATCATTTTTTAAAAATAAAAGAAAAATTGGAAATCTTACAAGAAAAAGGCAAATAATCTCATATGATATAGATTTACCATCGTTTCTTTACAAAAAGGTGACAAGATATTTCGTTGTGTATGACAAGATGTTTGATGAGGATGACGGGATGAATCTCACCTTACTTTGTGATGAAACGAAGAGAATAATGAAGATAATAATGATCAATGTTGAAACGAAGATAATAATGATCCACATGTAGTATGTTTTATATTTTCAAAAAATATATTTCACAATATCTTCCACCATATGTATTTAGAAATAAGTTTTAGTGAAAGATGAGAAAAAGCAATGTTTTTTAGAAGAAACACGTACATGTTTTTAACACGAAAAAGTGATAGTATTTTACAAAAGGGTGACAGGATTTTTCGTTGCGTAAGACAAGATGTTTACTGAGGGTGACAGGATGAATCCCACCCTACTTTGTGATGAAACTAAGATAATAACGAAGATAATCACGAAGATAATAACGATCAATGTTGAAACGAAGATAATAATGATTCACATGTATTTATGCTTTATATTTTCAAAAAATATCTTCCACCAGATCTTCTACAATATCTCATTATTTCCAAAAAATCTCAATGTTTCAAAACTATTTTCTTATTTTATATTTTCTTTTTCTTTTTCTATTTTTCAATTCTGTATTTAAAATGAATTTCCAGAATTTATGGATAAATATTTTTAATGTAATTATAATGATTTTTTAATAAACTTCTATTTAAAAGAAAATACAAAATAATGTAAATTTTTTTTGCAAAAACGCCCAAAACAACATGCTTTGCTATTTTTTTGTTTTAAGGGGCGTTTTTGCAAACCGTTTCTCTAGGTGGGGCATTTTCGCAAATCCCCAAAAATTATATGCCTTTTGGAGGATATCAGTGTCCGATTGACCACTAGCCTTTTCTCAAAGAGCGGTTGCATAACAACCAACAAACTCAGAAACACTATGGTTTACTTTTGCCATCTAGACTTACAACTCCCCGCATCTTGTGGAGCTTGTCCTGGTTGAATCCATTCCATGTAGTAGCGCTCAACTTTTTCCCAAAATATGTTTGAAGTTTGATCGGTGTTTACAACCCAGTAAAGAGTGGTATTTAAGAAACCATTAACAAGGAGTTCATCGTCAACTGTAGTCCAATAGACTTTTGGACCTTTTAGTTTAGGGCCACCACCACCCCCACGACTCCACGAGTACCACCACCCCCACAAGCACCTCCACCACCACGAGCACCTCCTCGAGAACCACCATGAGCATAAGAACGATTGCGACCACTTTGTTGAGATTGTTGTTAATATGAGTCGTCTGCACCTTTTAATTGGGTGCTAAAAGCCGGGATTTCAAAGGATTGAGAGTTTTGTGCAGATGCACTTCCAGTTGTTCTTGAAGTAGAATTCGAGGACCATCCAGAATTTTGTGGATTTCTTGAGATTTGGTGATGGTAATAGTTGAGAGTTTGGGTTAGGCTTAAATTTTTGAATGGTGTGTAGAAATGATCATTTTCAAAAGGATATTGGTTTGAATCCATGGGGGATGTTTGTTAGGAATAAAGGGTACAAGAATTGTGTGTGTTTGACAATTGAAAACATCCCACAAGCAATCTATTTATAGCCAAATTCATGCCTTTATTTCTTTATTTCTTTATTTTCCAAACCCTAATAAGATAAATATAAAACAATTGACTCATCATTTCTTACCCTAATACAAGAACCAAAAATCATCATTTATCTCATTATCACAAACCAAAAATAAAAAAATGACCCATTATTTTACCCGCGGGTACCCGACCCCGCGGGTAAAATGTGCATCGCTATTCACAAACTATAAAACCGAAATGACCCATCATTTTTCTCCATTATACAAAACCAAAAAATGACCCATCACTGTATTATTTCATAGAAAAAATCAATCTCATTATTTTTTATTTTTATAATATTATCACTTTAAAACAATAAAATTTGATAAAAATACCCTAAAATATCAACATTTGACTATTTTTGGTGGTAAATATATCCAAATTACCCAAAATTTTATAAACCATGTCAAATAAAATCAATATGGATGTCTATAGATAGAGAAAAAAAATCTAGACTTATGGTAAAAAAATATTTAACTATAAGAAGCCAAAAATTACATATTTTACCTAAATAAACACCATGCGTCGCCCAATCAAAGGGTGACACGTGGCGCCAGCTTGAAACTCACCTTTGGCTTCTCTTCTTTGAACGCACAAAACAAATTGAGCCCCGTGTGTTTGAAACACTACGTTTTGAAATCAATTTGGGTAAAAAAGCAGTAGCTTTTTTTTGGGACCCCATCAACAATCAACCAAGAATCGATGCTTGGTTTTAATTTTCAAGCATCGAGTCTCCACTTTTTCTCCCACTTTTGAATATAAATGAATAAAATCTAGCATCTCTTCTAAAAACCACACCGATAAACATGCTCAAAGTACTTTCTTCTTATTGAAAGTTTGTTTGTTTTGAATTAATTATGTCTTCCCAAATCTTTGTGATCGTGTCTTGCATTATGACTTGATGAGTTGTGAGTAATTCTCTTTTCTAGGGTTGGACCGGGGTGAAATCCAACAAGGTTGTGCATGTTAAATACTCCCTCCGTTCAGCTCTATTTGTCCTTCTAGGACAAATGTACAATTATTAAGGCAGACTTATTCTTACCAAATTGCCCCTATTTAATTCACTTTTCTTCTTTTTTTAAATGACTTTTCAAAGTCTTAATTAGTGCTTAATCATAGCCGGAATATTCAATTTCTACCCAAATTCCAGTTAAAGCATTTACTCCATGCATGTACAGGGCAAGAAGCACATATTTTTCCCTCTCATTGCCTTACGTGTACACTCAAAATAATTTCAGTAAAAAAAATGGAGGCAAACCTAAAAATCCAAATTTGATCAAAAGTTTGATAATTGGAGCCAAATTTCAATTTCACGTATCAATTGGTGCTGTACATAAATAGTGTATGGCTGAAGCACGATTCACAAGCCCAATTTTACAGTACTTGCCTTACCCATGGCTTCATACAACAACATTGATTTGAATTATCTTCCGGATGAAGTTCCTCCATTTGATTTAAATGAAAACCCCAATTTAGACTTTGAAAGAGATGAAGTATTTTTGTTCCATGATCAAGATGAAGTTGAGAATGACGAAGCAATTCTTGAAGGACACCACGGAAACGCCGATGAAGAACCAGGTACAGACGCGTTATCTATTTTCTAGATGGGAATATGAACTTTCTTGGCTAACTAATTAATCTGTATGTTGCGTATCTATGAGGATGTAAATATACATATGCTTGAGTGGAATAGACATGTTGTTTACTACTCCATTTGTGCATAAAAGGAGTTAAATGTACACATATTATAGTATTATGCTCTGTATAAATCATTTATGCTCAAACTTTATTTTAAGAATCAGTAAGTTGTAAGCCATCGTATGTGCATAGTAAGAGCTTGTGTTTAACATGTCTATATGGATATATATAGGTGAAATCCAAAATCGAAAGAACCGAACCTTATCAAATGAAGAACGGCGGATGATATACAATGCTTTGCTCCAAAGAAGTGACAATGGGAAACTAAAACGCAACACAACAACTGAAGTTTCATCTTTGTTCTCAGTTCCATTAAAAACTGTACGGAGAATTTGGAATCGTGCAAAAAGAACTCCAAGTGGCTCGGTTGTTGATTTGTGTGACAAAAGAGGAATAAATAGTGGTCGAAAGCGTGTTACGGTGGATCTTTCTCGCATAGCTGGCATACCTTTGCCTAAACGAACAACTTTGAGATCACTTGCTCATGAATTGGGGGTCAGCCAAGGCACTTTGCACAACCGGTTGAAGGAAGGTAACCTACGACGTCACTCAAATGCCATCAAACCCCTTTTAAAGGAACAACACAAGATAGCACGACTCAAATTTTGCATTTCAATGTTGGATGAAACTACTCTGCCGCATGATCCTAAGTTTTCGGGAATGTTTAACATCGTGCATATCGATGAAAAGTGGTTCTATATGTCAAAAAAAATCAACAAGATACTACTTACACAAGGAAGAGGAAGATCCCTTGCGTTCATGCCAATCCAAAAATTTTATCGGAAAAATCATGTTCTTGGCTGCCATTGCAAGGCCAAGGTTCGATGAGGAAGGGAATGAGATATTTTCCGGCAAAATAGGTGTATTTCCCTTTGTAACCATGGAGCCAGCCATTAGAAGGAGTCGAAACCGAGAAGCGGGAACAATGGAGACAAATCCAATCACTTCTGTTAAGAAAGAAACGATACGTGCTTTCCTAATTGAAAAGGTTATTCCGGCAATTTGTGCTAAGTGACCTGCTGAGGAGTTGGGCAAGACGATTTTCATTCAACAAGATAATGCGAGGACTCATGTTCGACCAGACGACGAGGGGTTTAAGCTTGCTGCATCATAGAGTGGATTTGATATTCGACTACTTTGTCAACCCGCTAACTCTCCGGATATGAATGTCTTGGATCTAAGATTTTTTAATGCAATTCAGTCATTGAAAGATAAGGAGCAGGTCAGGATAATTGACGAACTCGTTGGGGCTGTTCAGAGGGCGCACTAGTACAAAAAATGCATTTTATCCCGGTTCCGTGTCACATTTTATCACGGTTATGAACCGAGATGTTTTGTTCCGGTATAAAAAGGTAAAGGTACACAACCGGGATAATTGCTAACATTTTATCATGGTTCTAGAACCGGGATAAAAACATTTAAAAACCGGTATAAATAACATTATTTTGCGGGACGCTTGGGTCTTTTATCACGGTTATAACCGTTATATTTGATTGTGCTTTTTATCCTGACCTTTTATCATGATCATTTTTTTTTAAAAAAAAAAAAGTCGGCCAACTCTTTTTTCGGCCGACTCTTTTTTCGCTATACACAGTGATCAAATTGGCCTAGCACTAGCAGCAACAACAGATCGAGCAAATTTGCCCATAGAATTTATCAAAAGAATATTAGCAAAACAAATTCTACAGGCAACTCCTTAACAGCCACCACAACCACTATTTCAACATCTAGTTTCTATTCTTTCAGTCAAAAGCAATCAGAAACAAGCGTATCTACAGCCTTTGAGATTCAGGTTGTTCATACTAGGATTTCCGTTACAGATCACTACTTGCCTTGCTAAATTGTGCTGACCCTTTTGTATTTCAATCTCACCAAAGATCAAATATCCGAGCACCCATTTTCTTGACTCTCCTGGAGCTGAAACCCAAGCTATTTTTGCCCGGATGGAGATGGATTTGAGCTCGTGTTCTCGTTTTCCATGGCTATTATATGGGCGAGCCTTTCATACACCTGCTCAAAGTATAACCCAAAACTCCAGATTTTTTAGGCCGAACTGCTCCACATATGCAAGCTCTTTTATAGCAAAAACAAATAATCACATACCCCAGTCAGTTGCTCTTTCTTCTGCTCAAGAACTTCAGCTGTGAAGGATTGCGCATCATACCTATAAATTGGAGCACGAAATAGAAACCACACTAAGGAGCCTAGACAAAGCCACTGTATAAAACTAATTACAAATGCATACGAGTACGATACAACACAGAAGAATGCAAATTCTCACCAGTGGCGAGGAAGCCCAGCTTCATCACGTGCTGAGTAATTGAATGGCCCTTTGATCTCCACATTGTATGTACTCTCTCAGTAAATCCAACAGCAACATGTGCAACTTCCTCATCTGCTATCCTTGCTACAAGTCCCCGAGCCTCCTAAAAATGACTACTAGTTAGCCTTTTTTAGTGCCAATGTTAAATAAGTGCATTCATCACCGATAATAGGGCTACACAAACTTCATAGGACCCTCAGAACAACCATTTATGTGTAGCCACTTAGAAAGGACATCTAAATAAACCACCAATGTTAGAACGAAGTCAAACCACAAAATATATCTAACAAATAAGCACATGCTTTAATCAATCAAGCAATAATTTAAATCAAAACACTATGAAATTGCTACGATATTAAAAGATACATTATTCAGAGTTAGAAATCATGGAAAAATACAAAATTTTAACAAAACACGACCACCAAGAGGATGAATTGATATGGTACTGAGAGATATCAAACAACATAGTTCATAACTAAAAGTCAGAACCGCTAATTAAGAAATAGGGCTATGTTCAACCAATGTGTGACATATATTGAGAATAGAAATTAAGACTGAGATTTGATGTGGCAGATTGATAATTAGGCTGAGATTCAGTTGTTAATAGAAGGGAAGAACGTGATCTTAATGAGATCATGAAAAGAGACTTCAAATATTGAATGAACTAGCATATCGTCTACAACATCATTTAGTTTAACTAGCACAATCCTCGCAGAAAGGGTCTATCAAAGACAGTGTCAAAGCTCGTGCTTTTGTACTTGGACATACCTAAAACATGTACAGGTAGGCCACTACTAAGAAGTTTAGGCTGCAGAGACTACTGGGGAACAAAGAGGATTTGTAGTACCAAACTTTCACAACATTAATCATAGTATGACTGTGCAAAGGCAGCATATGGTTACCACACACTAACAGTTCACATCTAACCAATAATATCAAATTTAGAAGAAGAAAAACACATCAAGGCTTCCCTAACCTAGATGGATTCATGGGTAGACAGGGGAATGAACTGCATATGTATGTTACTTCAAAATTTGAATGATAAGTGAGCCCTCACATATTTGATTAAGGAGTCAAAATGTTGACATAGATACGAGTACGGATATCTAATCCTAAGATAAGGCAGCATAAACTATAGCTATCACCATTCCCACACATTAATTTAGGGCTAGCTGTGTTGTTCGCTGATGGCTTAGGGTTTGAAGCACCGGTGGTGTGCACAACTTATGCGAGCCGTCAAAGGCGAGAAAGGGGAAAACGTTGCTGCAATTTAAAGAAGAGGCCGGTGACAACCAAAAGTGCAATATAGAGCTTGCTAGAAACAATCGATGGCGAATATGTCCTCTCCTTAGGGTTCTAAGCATCAGTTTTGACAAATCAATAGAAGAAACGAGGGAAGAAGCATACCATGAGATGAGATGAGATGGTCACTGTATTTTCTAGGTTTCCACCTCCTTAGGAGTCTTGGCGACAATGGAGAGGGCGTGGAGGCCGGATTGGAGCTCGTCGTCGAGGAGAGCGTAGACCATGTGATGGCGCTTAACGAGGTTTTGGCCGTCGAACTTGGGGGAGACGATCCGAAGATTGAAGTAAGTCTTGACGGCGCCGGAGTTTCTCATGGCGGCGTGACCGGCGTGCTGAGCGGAGCAATCTTGGAAGAGTGTTGATGTGAAGAATTTGGGGAAATGGATCGGGCAGTTCGAAGAAGGAGGATGAGTATCGAAGAGAAAGGGATCTGGCCGGTTCTCTTGAGGCGGGGCTAGATTAAAACCTGATAAAATTTATAAAAATATATTATATAAGTTTTTTATATCGGTTATGTATCTGGACCGTGATAACATGCTTTAATGGTCCTTTTTAGGACACTCTCACACAAACCGGGATAAAATAAGGGTGATAGAACATGTTTTTTGTACTAGTGGGCGTTTGATGCATATCCCACAAAGCAAATCAATCATGTGTTTTTGAGTTTGCAATTGTGCATGAGAAGAGCTATGGAAGTTGGAGGGTCGAATAATTACAAAATTCCCCATGTAGATAAGCTTGGTTTAGAAAGAAGAGGCTGCCTTCCAAGAGTATTTGATTGTTCTGTTGCTTTGGTTGAAAATGTTATGCATACTTTAGAAACAAGGCAGGAATAAGATTAAAATTTCAATGTATTCTTTGCCATCATTTGATGTTCAACTAGTACCTCGTATGAATGCAATTGGAGAATTTTTACGTTTTTCTTTTTGCTTAAACATTTCAAGGTTTATTTACCGTTGTTAATAAAAAAAATAAAGTTGGTGATTAGCTTGTAGGCGTGCATTGCTTAGATGCAGGAGTTAAAAAAAATCCATATAGAGTCCATGTATAGTGACTTGCATAAAAATATTCTATATACGTGAATTTGTAGTACCAAACAATTGTATTTCAACCGTCTGCTCATGATCACAAAAATTGCTGTCTATGTGAGTTTAGTTTTGCAATGGGTTAACTAATCTAATGAAGGCTAAAAGTGGAGGGATTGGGGTGGGGAGGGTGAATTGGGGGTGATTTTGTGGAGGTTAGGCTTAGTTTAAAAAAATGAAGTAACTAGGCTTTTCTCTCCCTATAAAAACCCTCAACTCTCTCTTTTTCTATCTCCTCCTCATTTTTTTTCTCTCCATCCTCTCTCCTTCCCCTCACTCTCTCCCTCTCCTACACTCCCTCCCTCTCCTTCCTCCCTCTCATCCCCGTCGTCCGCCCGCCCGCCGACGCCTGCCCGCCCGCCGACGCCCGCCCGCCCTCCCTCTCCGTCGCCGCCCTTCCTCTCCGTCGCGCGCCCTCCCTCTCCGTCGCCGCCCGCCCTCCCTTCCCGTCGCCGCCGTCGCCCGCCCTCAGGTTCGTCCGCCATCTCTTTCTCTCTCTCCATTCTCTCCCTCTCTCCTAGATCCGGGCTCGTTGGAGCCAGATCCGGGCTCGTTGGAGCCAGATCCGGGCTCCTACGAGTCAGATCCGGGCTCCTATGAGCCAGATACGGGCTCCTACGAGCCAGATCTAGGCTTGAACGAGCCGGATCTAGCCGGATTTGGGCTCGTACGAGCCGGATCTGGGCTCGTACGAGCCGCATCCAACCGTTTAGATTTTTGGGATTTTTGGGTTTTTGGATTTTTGAGGGTTTTGAATTTTTTGGATGACAAGTTTGTTTTTCGGTTTTAAGTGATGACAAGTTTTTTTTGTGGGTTTAGTGTTTTTGAGTTTGTGGGTTTTTTGGATGACAAGTTGAGTTTAGGGTTTTTGAAACGATTTTATGTTTTGGGCCGGTGACAAGTGATTTTTTATGAGTTTTGAGCAATTTAAAACAAACTGATGACAAGTGTGTTTTAAGGTTCTGGGTGATGACAAGTTCGTTTTTATGGGTTTTGGCGATGACAAGTCCGTTTTTAATGTGTTTTGGTGATGACAAGTTGTTTTACGGTTCTGGGGGTGATGACAGGTTTGTTTTAAGGTTTTTTGGATGATTTTATGGGTTTAGATATGTTTTTGGATTTTTTGGATGACAACTTTGTGTTTCGGATTTAAGTGATGACAAGTTTTGTTGTGGGTATAGGGGTTTTGAGTTTGTGGGTTTTTTGGATGACAAGTTCATTTTAGTGTTTTTGGGACGATTTTATGATTTAGGGTGATGACAAGTGATTTTTTATGAGTTTTGAGCAATTTAAGTTTGTTCTACGTATCTGACTGATGACAAGTGTGTTTTAAGGTTCTGGGTGATGACAAGTTGTTTTTATGGTTCTGGGTGATGACAAGTCCGTTTTATGGGGTTTGGCGATGACAAGTCCTTTTTTAATGTGTTTTGGCGATGACAAGTTGTTTTACGGATCTGGGGGTGATGACAGGTCTGTTTTAATGTTTTTTGGATGATTTTATGGGTTTGGGTATGTTAGATATGTATATATGTTACTTATAATTATGGCCTATTAGCTCAAATGGTAGAGCAATGTGCTTGATGCACAATAATGTGGGTTCAAATCCCACATAGGTCAATTTCGTAACTGGTCATCACTGATGACAAGTTTTTTGTGTGAATGATGGGTTTTACCTCGACTTGTCATCAGATGACAAGTTGAGTACGTGAACGAAATGACAAGTTTTCTGTGCGTGGACTGATGACAAGTTACTTGTCATCAGTAATGACAAGGCGGTCAATGCCGGTCAACGACAGGTCAACACCGGTCAACAACTGGTCAACGCCGGTCAATGTCGATAATGATAAGGGGTGCTGACGTCATCATATGCCATTGGTGACATCATCCTGTAAATTTAAAAAAAAGGTAGGGGCAAAATTGGAAAAAAGCCTATGGGGGCTCATTTTTTTTTCCTTGTAGCCTATTTGCTTCAATATTTGTCCCCCATGGGTTAGAAACCCATTTTCGTCCTAAAAGAGAGAAGAAGAGTCTATATTAACGTAGAGAATTGGAGCATTAATTTGATCAAAAAAAAGAAGGAATTGGAGCATTAATAACAGGGTAAGAGAGTTTAGGAGTATGAAGGGTAATATTGGAAACTATTGGACAAAAATACTTTTGACAAATAGAATTGAAAAAAATAAATCTCCTATAAGGACAAGTAGAAGTGAACGGAGGGAGTATGAATCTTTGATTAAAAAAAAAAAGATCATTCTTTTTAATCTCTATCATTCATCCTCTTTGTTTGAGAGTTAATTCCTCGATGAAAATTGAGGCTTGTTCATGATTAAATTGTAGTTGAATTCTCTAGGAAACAAATAGGAAGAAAGTGTTTATCTTTATGAAAGTTGAGATAAATGCTTGATTTTATTTGCAAAAGTCATATTTGAGAATATTCTTTGGTTGATCATTTATTTTTATAGTTGTATGTGTAGCTTTGTTGTGGTGGATCATGTGCCTTAGATTTTAAAATCATCTTTTGAAGCTTCGTAGTGTTCGTGTAGGGTCGGTACCGTGCGAGCCAAGGTTGGTACCGTGTGATCCTAGGTCGGTATCGAGCGGTTCTGTCTTGAAATTTTTGTGTTTTGTATGTTTGCAATTGGGTCGATTCCTAGTGGAATTGGGTCAATTCTGAGCGTTTGTTTGCCCTTGTTTTGTGTGTTTTCTTTGTTTGTTTTAGCAATTGATAGCTAAACTTTGATTCTTCTAATTCTCATGGACGAACCTGACTCTGCTATACTCAACGGGGTCTTGATCTATAAAATTATTTACTTGTTTAGGAACAAGAAATCCCTTTCAACACCTGTAGATGTATCTCGAAGCCATTTTCCATCCTCTAGTAGTGTGGGGTAGGTTTAAAATGTCCTCCTAAATGTGGTGAGAGTAGGTAACCCAATTATAATGATTCTGGTCGTACTTAAGAGCATATCTGCGCTTGCACGGCCCCCTTTTAGCCTTTAAGGGCTTAATGAGATTACGCGGTCCCGTATTGTCAAGTAACCCTCCATGGCATGTACGCTTCTTGATGCCTTTATAATCGATCACGCCATGATACAAGGAGTAACGGTAGTTCACATAAAAACCGGGTGATGGATGGTATGAGATCCAGTTTATTGATAAGTAAAATTATGAATGGTAATCATGTGAATAGATAATTTTAAAAACAAATTATGCAAAGAGGTGGTTATTACCTGGTCAATTGGATAATGATTCAGATTGTTCCGAAGTATCTTCAATCTACTCTCGAATTGGGTATGTGACTAGGTAGGCGGTGCTCGCCAAGTTCGTTAGACCCTTGCCGCATATACAAGATCTTGGTTGCAAATGAAATATGAGCTCAATTCACCTCTGAAATCGATAAAATGTAGCCAAATCCAATTCTAAAACACAAGACATGTGTTAATGTAGTACGTGTACTTGTAGAAGAATAAAAAAAAGTAGTGAATACAAAATACTCACATATAGCAGAGCCAGACAGCCGACACGTCCTTTATTTCTGCACGAGTTGCCTTCCCCATCTGCCTGTACACATGTGCGAGGGTCCAAACACCCCAAGCATATATCCCAACCTCAGTCTAGTCTAAGACGAGGCAAACCAACTATCCATCCACTCTTGTTGTTGACTTGTCTGTAAGAAGAGTCAAGCCAGTCAAAAGACTCACCACGGTAGCAGAGATAGCAGCGACGGGAGTTGCTTCATGAAATTCATATTTGGTTAACCAATGTTCCATTACAGTCGAAGGTATTCCTTGGTGGCTATTTCTTCCTCCATATCATCAAAATCGATGTTGTACAATCGGGAGAAATACAGTGTCATACGTGGAATCTTTGGCATTACTTCTATATTGTCAATAGGAATCCCAAGAATGAAGCTAACATTGTAGAGTGTGATTGCCATCTCGCCCCATGAAAACTGAAAGTTATTCGCTTTCGGATACTATCGATCTAAGAAAGCGTAGATAAGGGGATGGTCAGCAGCATCAAGTGGGACATCACCTAGATGTAACAAACCCGACTCAACAACCATATTGTCCCACTCTATATGTCGGTTCTGTCTAAGAAACCCTAGTAAACCTTTTAGATGTCCTGCTCTGTTGTGGAGCATAGTATGTTTCTCATACTATAAAATTCAAAATGAAATTATAAATCATTATGCATTTATTTTTAAAATATAGTTTCCGAAATTTTAGGCAAAAAGAATGCATGTAAAAGGCACATCATAAGAAATATTGACTAATGAACTATTTTACTTACATTTGGATTATTTCATATGACCTTGGCATAATGACCGTCATGATCTACGAGCAAATCACGAATGTAAGGACCTCCAGTATCATTATAGCCACCTCCGCCTCCATCGCCACCTTCGTCACAACCGCCGTCACCACCTTCATTGCCTCCAACATTGTTCCCGTCATCGGCTTCCTCCTCATGCTCATCATCATGCATCAGGTTAGACGGACCCTCACCATACATTTGGTTGGATGATCCGGTTAAATAAGCATGAGACGATTCTCATCCGCATATATTTCTTCATCATCACTATCATTTTGTATCTAGTTTGGAATATATTGATGAATCTGTTGGACATTTCTTTTGTCTTGCAAAATTCTATGTCTTCTTACCGATCGAGATTCATCGACGTGTTTCTCATACGATTTCGGTGCTATCTTATCCTACAAATTTTGAACATAATTGAATAAAAATATTTAAAAGAAAATGAGCATATATTAAAATATGAAAGAGAAAAAAAAAACAAATTCCTATATCTCACATAATATGGTATTTTGACCAATATTATAGTAGACAACTCGATATTATACTCAGCATAGTATGGTACTTCATCCAAAAAGTTACTAATTAAGAAGTAATATGGTTTTAGAAACATAATTCTAACATAATATGGTAATCTTAAAAGTATCTAATTCAGTTAAGTGCTACTTCAGCATCGTTGCTTAGTCTGGTACTTAGTTGAGTTTTAGGTCGAGTTTTGCCAGGTTGTCTTGATAGCTTATTCTTTTGATTTCCTTGAACATGGTTGGCCTGACATGATACACAAGGGAATGTGTCTAACTCAAAGGATTCATGGAGGAAGACGAGCTCAAGAAGAAGGCCTACAAGAGGTCCCGAGCATTCAAGTATAAGGAGGCTTTGAAGAAGTTACATGAAGTGCATCAACCTTTGTCAAGTAGACATTGGAAGATGAAGAAGCAGAAGAAGTTCAAGGCGGTGAACAGGAGGGTCGTGGCCGACCTTCATAGGGTCGTGGGCGACCCATGGGTGGTCGTGGCCGACCATTATCCGAGCCCTTGTCCGCGTGACCGACTTTGTTCGTGTTTTGCTTTTATTGTTTCAATAAACACTTGCCATCTTTGTTATATTTGGTTTATATAGATTGTAATTATTATTATAAGGTATTCTTTATATCTTATGATAATAAATTAGGATTTTTATTGCTTTCAAGGGTTTAGAATAAATAGTGGACAATCTCCTTTATTTGGTTTTTATCGTAAAAATAGAGAGAGAACCCTGGGTTTCTCTCCTGCGCCAATCTAGTTTTCATAGCTAGGGTTTGCTATTGTTGAGACATCGTTTGGTTGATTAATTCAAGTGTTCCTCAGTATTCATATTTCAAGCGTTTCTTTCAAGTTTAGTTTGGCGTTATCAATCCTAAATCCATACCCTGGGCACTCAATACCGTGACTGTCTTCATCCCGAGGATTCTCATACATTATGACAAGTCTCGAGTCTTTAGATTCAAGTTATTCAATGCTTCTCATGACCAATTTAGAAGGGGTCTGGCCTGGATGACATATGCACAATTCAATGTTACAAGGTGATTCTAATTATATTTTTTTATACGTGATTTGTTTAATAAAACATCAATTTGACAAATGATAGCTAAGTTTCATATGAATATAGTTGAAAGTATACCCTTTTATAAGCATCAAAGATCATCCACGACTAGAGTTGTCAAAATCTGATCTGACCCGAAAACCGTCCAATACTGCCTGAAAGTTAGTGGGTTGAAATCCGTAGAACTAACCCTGAAAATCGATAAAAACAGAATCGGATTAACCTAAATATGATTGGGTTGAAACATGAAGTCAACCCATTGACCTAATTTATTATATATTTTAAAAATTATGATATATTTTATTATAAAAAACTATAAAGAAAATAATTTTTCTATTAAATATTATTACTTAGGGTTTGTTCATTGCATTTTCATACTATGCAAAATAATGGATTATTTTTTAAAGGAATAATCTAGATCAAACATGTCTTTTTGTTGCAACAAAAGAAGTTGATAGAGAGGAGCCCATTTTTCCTTCAATTATTATATAGTTTGATGTGCCTTGTTTGGTTTGAATAAGCCATTTTGAAGAAAAATGCATTATAATCCACAATACCCATGTTGTCGAATAAGCCCTTAATCATGATATTATTTTATTAATAATAATATTTTTTACACTCTTGACTTGTCGACCGATCCGAACCAACATTATAACTTATTATGATTCGACCTTGCTTGAATCGTAACTTGATTGATCCGAACCCGCACTCATCCCAACATAAACCTCATCGAACCGACTTGATTAACAAGTCTATTCACGTTACTCAATCTACTTCTTTGATTTTAGCTCTCCCCTCCCCAACAATCTTTTTTCAATCCTTAAAATTTACTTTTTTTGTATATATCTTTGAAACTCACTGTTACTCTATCTTAATTTTCACTCCTCCGAACTCTTATATACCCTATAAAGTCTCTCATAGTTAGTTTTTAATTTTTGTTTATTGTTTGGAAAACCGTTTGTTGAAACCCAAAAGTCGGGCACTAAATACAGGATTAAATTATATAAACTCTCGTGCCTTTCGACGCGCTAAAAACCGGCCCGTCCTTACTTTGAGCTCTCCCACCCACGCGTATTATTTTATTCTCTTTTTGGAGGCTTATAAGATTTTTTAAGGTCTTTCCCGTAAATTGTGTAATCTCTTTCGAGATTCAAACACGTCGGATCCTGTACAACGAGAGCATGTCTCAATCCCGGTCTTTTTCCGATCCCTTTCTTATTCCACGCGTCCCATATATATAGCATTTCATTGGGGGCTTTTTCACCCGAGGGTCGATGTGGGGATGAGGGCCTTTTTGGCCCTTAAGAGAGTGTCACGTCTATGTGGCGCCATATGACTGGCTCATGCTTTTCCATGGTAATGGTCATCATGTGCATTTGTACACGCTACTTAGGTCATGAATATTGGCAAGTTCAAGTGGGGTTTATGTAGAAATTCATTGACGAAAAAAAAAGAAAAGAAAAATGAGGCCATGAATCCCTAAATTGGGTTTCAAATGTTGAACCCGTATCATGGGTATTCTTAGCAGGTTATTGCCCCCCAGTTATACTTTACTCTCACATATTTACTTAATTGCCTTAATTTGTAATTAGTTTTTTGTCAAGTTTAATTTAATAAAATTAAATATAAACGACATCACAATTCATATTTTTTTTATATATTCATGACGAAAATGGGTATATGGGCTTTGGGCAAGCAAAATTGGAGTACATAGGCTACAAGGAAAAAATATGAGGTCTCATAGGCTTTTTTCCAATTTTGCCCCTACCTTTTTTTCAAATTTACAGGATGACGTCATCATATGCCATTGATGACGTCAACACCCCTTATCACCCATCAAGCGTTGACCGACGTTGACCAGCGTTGACCGACGTTGACCAGTGTTGACCGACGGTGACCAGCGTTGACCGGCGTGGCATTAGTGATGACAAGTAACGTGTCATCAGATGACAAGCTACTTGTCATCAGTCCACGTACAAAAAACTTGTCATCAGTTATGACCAGTTTAGATAAAACTCACCATTCACGACCTCAACTTGTCATCTGATGACAAGTTGAGGTAAAACCCATCATTCACGTAAAAAACATGTCATCAGGTGATGACGGGTTCAGAAATTGACCTATGTGGGATTTGAACCCACATTATTGTGCATCAAGCACATTGCTCTACCATTTGAGCTAATAGGCCATAATTATAAGTAATATATATACAAATTTAACAATGCAAAATAAAACATGTCATCACCCCAACTCGTAAAACAAACTTGTCATCACCCAAAAACATACCCAAACCCATAAAATCATCTAAAAAACTGTAAAACAAACCTGTCATCACCCCCAGAACCGTAAAACAACTTGTCATCACCAAAACACATTAAAAACGGACTTGTCATCGCCAAAATCCATAAAAACGAACTTGTCATCACCCAGACCCATAAAAAACACCCTGTCATCACCCAGAACCATAAAATCATCCCAAAACCCTTAAAACAAACTTGTCATCACCTAGATTCGTAAAACAAACTTATAATCACCAAAACACATTAAAACGAACTTGTCATCACCCCAGACCCATAAAATCATCCTAAATACCTTTAAACAAACTTGTCATCACCCCCAGATTCGTAAATAAACTTGTCATCACCCAGCCCCCCAAAAACAACTTGTCATCACCTAGAACCTTAAAACAAAACTTGTCATCAGTTAGATTCGTAGAACAAACTTAAATTGCTCAAAACTCAAAAAAACCCACTTGTCATCACCCTAAATAGTAAAATCGTACCAAAAACCCTAATATCAACTTGTCATCCAAAAAACCCAAAAACTCAAAAACTCAAAAACCCACAAAGAAACTTGTCATCACTTAAATCCGAAAAACAAACTTGTCATCGAAAAACTCAAAAAACCTCAAAATCCAAAAACCCAAAAACCCAAAAACCCAAAAACCCAAAAACCCAAAAACCCAAAAACCCAACCGGTTGGATCCGGCTCGTACGAGCCCGGATCCGGCTAGATCCCGCTCGAACGAGCCCGGATCCGGCTAGATCCGGCTCGTACGAGCCCGGATCCGGCTAGATCCCGCTCGAACGAGCCCGGATCCGGCTAGATCCCGCTCGTACGAGCCCGGATCCGGCTAGATCCGGCTCGTACGAGCCCGGATCCGGCTAGATCCCGCTCGAACGAGCCCGGATCCGGCTAGATCCCGCTCGAACGAGCCCGGATCCGGGAGAGAGGGAGGAGAGGGAGAGAAGGAGAGGGCGACGAAGCTGAAATTGACGGCGGGCGGTGGCGGAGACGGCGTTGGCGGCGGGCGGAGACGACGTTGGCGGCGGGCGGCGGGTGGTGGCGGTGGCCGGAGAAATTGGAAGAGGAAGAAGAAAGAAAATGGAGAGGGAGGGAGAGATGGAGAGGGAGAAGGGGAGAGAGGAGAGAGGAAGGAAAGAGAAAAAATGAGGGGAAGGAAAGAGAAAATGGAGAAAGGGGGGGTTTTTATATTGGGGGAATAGGTTAGTTACTTCATTTTTTTTTAACCGAGCCTAACCTCAATAAAATCCCTCCCAAATCACCCACCCCACCCCAATTCCTCTATATTCATAGACACTAAATCTATATCTTTGGATTGTTTTAAAATTAAATTAATATATGGACTAGTTTAGAGTAAACAAAAACATTTAACCGCTTTTTAAATTAACTCATTCACTTAACTTTACAAGATCACACAAATTAGTAATTTTATATAACTTAATAGTAATTGTATACATAATTAATTAATAATTAAATTAATAAATTAAGGATGTAATAATAATTGTAGGTGTAAAAATAAGTAGATGTTGGGAATTGAGAAAAATAAAAAGTGGGTTTCATAGAGTTCATGAACTTCATTAATATTCAAGTGAATATGTGAAATAAAATCGGGAAAGGGGAGAATGATGTGGATGTGAGAGAAATTGTAAAAAGTAAGAGTTCGTGAGGTTCGTGAGGTTCATTGGTATTCATGACCTTAGAGCATCAACAATGGTGGGCTTGCCCAAAAATTCTCTCTCCTTTCTCAACACATTTTCTTTTTCCTCCAACTCGTATTTCACTATTACCATTTCCAATTTATTTTAGAGTCCCCACAATGGTGGGCTACCCAACTCCAATTATTTTTTAAATATTCACTGTTGTAGGCCCCAAAATCATGTGCATCCCATAAAGCCCATTTTGCGCATTTTATGATTGATAGAGTGCATTCCATGAGATATCTCGATATATTAGCTACAGAGTGCATTTCATTATTACTAAAGTGTGCATTTCATTATATGTCTCTATTTTAATTATATTTTTTATATCCTCTTCTTTTATTAATTGATACGCAAATAAAATTCACCTAATACAAAAATTTGATTAATTAATTGGAAAATTATTATATTATAATAGTTTATATCATTTATAATATTTGATAATGACGAAAATTATATTACATAACATAAAGACAATTATATTAAAAAAGTAATAACATACACAAAATTATTGTTACATTACTCATCCCACCCTCGACAATTAGCCCAAATATGTTGAACTAAGTCTTTTTGCAAAGAGCAATGAATTTGGTTATCCCAAACCTCATTTATTTTCTCAATAAATTGCTCTAAGGTTAAATTATGAAATCGACCTCTTCGCAATGTAAATGACATTCCCACTAGACGAGCTACTAACATGTTCAGCCTTGTCTTGAAGAAATTCAGTTGGGTCTTCATAATGCCGGTATGTATCTCACTCATCCTCGACAATCATATTGTGAGCCATTGATATCTTCCACAATATGACTTCGTCCCACGCAAGAGTCGGTTGTTATATTATTGCAAAACGCGCTTGCAACACTCCAAATGCACGCTCAACATCTTTTATGACGGCCTCTTGCCTTTTGGTAAACAACGCATCCTCAGGGGTTTGGGGTAGGCTAATTTCAGGCATGAATGACGCCCATTTAGGATATATCCCATTTGTTAGATAATACCCCATATTGTACATACTTTCATTTACCTTCTATGTAACTTGGAGCTCTACCATGATATATATCATCAAACACTGGAGACCATTGTAGGACATTGATGTCATTGCAAGAACCAGGTGTCCCAAATAATGCATGCCAAATCCAAAGTCTCGTGAAGCTACTTCTTCTAAGATTAGTGTTGCTGATTTATTTCTTCCTTGATATAATCCTTTCCATGCACACGGACAATTTTTCCATTTCCAATGCATGCAATCAACGCTACCCATCATACCTGGAAATCCACGACTTTCACCGTCACGAAGAAGTTGTTGCAAATCTAAAATTGTTGGCCTCTTTAAATACTCTCCACCAAATTCTTTTATGACTCCTTCAACAAAGTGATTGAGGCACTCTCTTCTTATACTTTCAGCAATCTTTAGGTACTCGTCGACTGCACCGGCCGTGGTACCATATGTCAACATTCTTATTGCCGCAATGCATTTTTGGTAAGGTGTGGCTCCAAGTCTTCCGGTGGCATCAGGTCGTTATTGAAAGAATACATCCTTTGCAGTTAGTGTATTCAAGATACGAAGAAAAACATTCTTTCACATGCGAAATCTTCTACGAAACATGGCATCTATATACAATGGTCGGTCGATGAAGTGGTCACTCATCAACCTTTGAGCCGCGGCCTCACGATCTCGTTCAACCCAACATCTTTTTTTCTTCTCATAACCATAAGTTGGAGGTCTTTGAATGGTTGAGGTAGTGTGTGAGTGGACACAAGAATGAATCGTCTCCTCGATTACAAGATCTTCCTCTTGCTCAAGTGATTCATTCAAGGCGATACAATTCATAATCATATCATCAAAGAAATTGTCACTTGCACTTGAAGAATTAGAATCCGGATTCATGGTGCTACTTTGTTTAATTGGAAGATTTTTATGGATTTGTAAGCAAGTGAAAGTATTGTGCAAGCCATCTGATTATAAAGACACTTGAGGAATATAGTGAAGCAATAATTATGTAGATGAACTAATTCATAGCCACACATCTAAAGTTGAAATGATAACACCCAAATGTAGACAATACTAGTTGAAATGTCTATGCAATGACAACAAAAGAATCATCATAGATATTATTATTAGATTCTACTACTTTAGATGTCAACATTGTATAGTCATATCAATATAATCATAAAATGAATTTAGACTATTTAATAAATAACAATATAATAAATAACAATAAAAACAAGATAATGATAATGATATGAATGAATTTAACAAACTTGTAATTATACCATGAAATCAAACCTTATAATCATATTAGAAAAGGATTGCAATAATAATAATAACAATAAAATCATAATTTAAACAATAACGGTCTCACCTTGAACAGTCATAATTGATGTTCAAATGTTAATACGTAGTTGTAGTTGTAGATTGAGAAGAGAGGAAAAGTGGTAGAAGACAAGGTCACTTGTTCATGTAGAAAGTGGAATGACATGAAATAACGGTCATCGGGTTTTATAATATATTATTATTATTATTATAGGCTTTATAAAAAATATATCATTATATTTATAAGAAAATATATCAGTATATATAAAAAAATTGGGTCGGATTCGGGTTAATCGGGTTTGATTTGTTTTTGTACTCGCTATTATTTAGATCAGTTTTCAATCCTAAAAGTTTCAGTCGGGTCGGATCGGATTTTCGGATCGAGTCAATTACATAAAGCTGAAAAACAACATTCATAGACAACATGGTAAAATATTGTAATTTCCTGCTTTGATATGTATCATTACTTCACTCCACATGTCTAGGCTATATAGATGTATGTGGCAGTCTATACATTTTTTTTATTCTTATATGAAATGTTGAGATGAGTTACAAAGTCTGATATTACTGCTTAAGGTAGGCTACGAAATGATACATATACATCTATACTTGTAATCGTTGGTTTCAATAGCAGTAAACGAACTAAAAATCAATATTAGGTGAAGAGCGTCCCAAATAATTTGGTTATTGTGATATTTATTAAACCATATACATACAGATTAAGTGTTATTAAGTTCTATTTGGTTAGGTTTATTTATTTTTAAATAGTTTTAGTGCCATAAATAGGTTAAAATATTATTTTTTAAAGTTATTTTAAATTGTGTGTTTAATCTTTTATTTTTTTGATTAAAATAGCACGGCTAGTCCTTTAGAAATCTTAGATTACAAAAATTGATTTTTTTTTCAATAGACCACATATAACGGGGGTTGGTGTGGGTACTGTGTGAAGTAAACGCCCCCCAAAGTTCTTCCTCTAGAGATGATCCATGAAGACTTTTCCCAAATATCAAACCGAAGAAAATAAACATAAAATCCTGAATCCTGAATCCAAATGAATGCCCATTTCCCACCTCTCGATTTCTGAAAAACAAATTTTCACTGATTTGAGTTCCGTTTTGTTTTGACAGCTGATCTAATTGATTGATGAGCTATGGAGGATGAATCTCGAGCTCATGTAGTTCAACCAACAAAAACCCCAACTCAAAATTTAAAGCACAACAGCCCTTGAACTAACTTATTGAACAACCCTTAAATTATTTCATAAGTTCTTCTTTCAACCTATCGAAATATTCTTGTTCTTGAGGTTGAAGGGATGGTTTACTAAGAAAATAAGTGAATAGCTTGAACCTCATTTTTTTCATCTCTCTCTTGTTGATACTCTATCATTTGGGATATTTTGATCATATATTTTGCTTCTTTCCCCCTTCAGTCCATTCAAGGAGTTATTGAAATCGTCTACGCTTTGAGATGAACCGCTAGCTATTGTCTTCCCCTTTTTTGCTTTCTTTCCGCCATCCAGACAAGTATAACCCCTTTCATCCCTTGATCTTTTTGCACTACCCTCACCTCGGTAGGTATTATGCGATCTAGGACTTGCCATTTTGGAAAGTTCCTCATCTTTACCCAACAATGTCTTAACTTAAATCTCCGACCTTTGGTTTTGGTTATAAAAAGTTCGAGATCATTGTTCTCCACATCATCCTCATTTGAACCATTCATCTGAAGTCATTTGGCTTCTTCATACACCCTAACCCAAGTGTTAGCCTCCGTGTTGATAGTCCTCCATCGTGATCTTAAGCTTTTGGCGTCCTTTCGTGGCTAGCAGTTCGATCTATTGCTCCTGATGCATCATGAAGGCGCTTGATCTCTTTCCACAACTTGGCCCTTGTTTGATCTGGTCCTACATCTGGATCTCCACCACAATTTAAGTACCCAAACACAATTGCCTCGTCTTCTTTTGTAATCCATCTCTCTTTTGGTGTTTTTGATTTGGTGTTGCTTTGTGTTGGTTGTACCTCAACACCGTCATCATCCTCTTCTTCATCATCACCGTTGTGGATGTCATCTGTATCCTCAACTTGTAAGGATGAAAGCATCGTAGTATTATTACTACTTCCATCTCTTGGAGTTGTTGGATATTGCTCTAAGTTTTGAGACGTATGAAATGCTTGACCACTTGAGAAACTGTGTTGATAGGATGGAATATAATTTGGAAACTTTTGTGGTAGGGTAGTGATACGTTATTATTTATTAGGATTTTATTGTAATTTTATTGTTAGGTTTAATTACCTCTTCTCGGGTCTTTTTTACGGTTCTTTCCTAAGACGTTTTTATTATATTGAACCGTTAGGGTTAGCATTAACATTATGGTTTTATTATTCAGCAACTATATATATATATATATATCTTGTAATCTCGTTATTTTGGGGATCAATCAATCAAGAAATCAATTCTATCCCTAAACTCTCTCTAATTACCTCTCCCCTCTCTATCTCTCTCCTCTCTTCTACGTATGCCTTCAACTTTATCTTCCTCCCCTTCACTTTTCATCATCATTCACGTGATTAATCTTCCAAGGGCTTAATTGCCTAGATACATATTATTGTATCAAGTAGTTTGATTACTAAAAGATTGAACCATCATCATGAATTTTGGGTTATTGAGAAGATTTGGATCAAAAGGGATATTTTCTTGAACATTAAAAAAATCCTTATATATTAGGATTTTTTTATTATTTTGTGAGTTTGGGCTATTTTCATAATTTGGATTATTGTGATTCATAATTATGAAGATGTAATTTGGATTACTTATAAGAAAGACTCGAGAGTGTAGGATAAGAAAAATGGGAGAAATTTTGGTGTGGAGGAAGTAACCCAATATTGAGCTCATTTTATAGAAGAAAATTTTTGATGACCGTTGCTTTAATTTGTCTTAAATTTTAAAGTTAGTATCTTTCAAAAATTGATAAAATAACCGTTACAATGCAAGTGGCAAGTAGTAGAAAAAAAACACACACAATTTTTCCATGTGGCAACATTCTATTGGACCACATTATAATTGATAAAGACAAAACTTTACCAATTGTATCTTCACGTGTAACTTGTAAAAATAGCGGGGACCACAAATTTTTTGGGAGGGTGTTCTAAAAGGAGGGGACCTCTAATTTTTAGGCACTTTTCTATAATGGTGGGCTTGCCCCATTTGAAGAAAGAGGGTGCATTTGGGCAATGAAGGTGCCCAACGCTGCTGATACTCTTAGCTTGCTTGTAAAAGTGTGGAACTTGTTCCACTAGCTAGTGAACTTGGTTGACTAATTAATAAATAGTATATAGCATTTGCCCCTTAGACCATCTACAACTGAAATTAGAGTTGCATCCTGTCAGGTTAATTAATAAAATAAACAAAGTGGGAGTAAACCGAGGCAAAGAGTTGCAAATTTTGCAACAGAGGCATGGGAGTTGCATGAAAAAAAGAAGCAATCAAGGCGTGACACATGGCAACGACATCGTCAACAACACAAACAAAGCAATGGCGCATGCCGAGCAGCAAATGGGCAAGGAAAATGGGATTAATTACATAACATAAATTATATATTGTCTTTTTTAGGAAATTTTGAGGTTTACTAAAAAAACTATACCATAATTCATAATTTTATCTATCAATAGACACTAATATTGCTTGCTTTTTTATAAGTCGTAAATTGCACTATCTATCCAATTATGATATTTATTTTCCTTAATTTTATATACTAATAACTATTTAAAATAAAGATTAGTAATTAAGTTTTCATAAACTAACAAAAATAATTTTTCAAAAATTTAATCTTTATAAATTATTTCATTTTATCAATCAAATAAATGTTTATACTAAGGCTATATATGTAATTTTATTAGAGAATGGGGGTATATGTGTAATTGTATATGAAAAGAGAAAAAAAAAATGAAAATTGGAAAAGTTAGGCTTATGGGGTACATGGATGTAACGCCCCGTCTTTCTGACAAGGCGTTACTCGGTTGTAGACCTCACGAGGCACTACCAAGCTAATTTGACAATTGAACAATTGGATCTTGCAACGCGGGCACGGCGAGAAAACAAGAAAACATCCAACTCGTACAAGAAAAGAAATAGAATTTATAGTTTACAAACCAAAATGCTATGAATGTCGTCGTGGTTTGTTTGATCAGGTGCAATTATGGATTATCTGAGATTGTGTTGTAGCTGGTGAAGTTTGTTATAGCAATAGTTGATACTTTTCGAGTCAGATAGTGCCTTATGAGGTTTGGTATGATCGTTGTTGCAAGTTATCGTTGTGTTGAGGTAAGCTAACCGATGTAGTCGGAGTAGGGTCAAATGAGTGAGGAGATAGTCGGGAAGGTTGCCTTGATCAGATAGTACATTTTAACCGATGCATGTCAAGTTCTACGTAGACAAGAGACGACGACTGCTGGAGTTGAGAGGTGAGCACAGGTGTGGTTGAGAGTATCGTCTACTCGGGGAATTTGGAGGTTTGGAGTAAAGGAAAGGTTGAGTTACTAATATATTGGCCCATATAAGATCTTGGAGAGAGAGAGGCAAGCTAGCTTACAGATGGACAATGCCACCAGATTGTGAGACCTCGGGTCTCGTTTGGGTTCCATTATCGAGTTCGTTCTTTGATTAAGTTTCGGGACGAAACTTTTCTTAAGGGGGGTGGTATGTAATATTCGGTTCTATTCGGTGTCGTTTTTGGACCCGCAAGTTAATCCGAGTCTTGCTACGCAATCAAGTGGGAAATTTTTGAGGATAAATTAATTAATCATAATTTCCGAGCAAGATTTGCAATTATGAGCAATTTGGGATTGAAAGTGGAATTTGATTGCCGACTTTCATTGCCGACTTGAGTTTGCTTAAAAGGGAAGAATTGTGGGGAGATTGGAACGCAGTGGAATTCGGCGAAAGCAGAGAAAGGTGGCCGGTAGTAGGTCGGGGGCGGTCTAGTAAATCAAGTCGGGCATCGCGGTCGGAAGCCATGCTAGGTCGGGGTTGTGGCCGGTGAAATCGAGAGGAGGCTGGGCTGGGCTTCGGTTCGGCCCAGAACTGAACTCGAGCAAGGGAATCGAAAGGAGGAAGGTCGAGGTGAGCGGTCGCTGGAGCGAGGGCCGGCGGGGCTGCGTGGGCCGGCGTCTGAAGATCCGGGGCCGAGGAGGCTGGTGAAGGTGGGTTCCAGATTCGGGATTGAGGCGGAAGAGGGAACAGGCCGGAGTCGGGGTCGCGGTGGAAGTGCGGGGGGGGAGGCCGAGCAGAGGCGGGAACGGCCTACGGATATTAGAGAAGGCCAGTGGAGGCTCGCGCGGTCGATAGTGAGAGTCGGGATCGGCCGGCGTCGGTCGGCATCGGGGCAGAGCGTCGGAGGCGAGGTCGGACAAGAGGGGGCTCTCGGGTTGAGTGTGAGGGCGATGAATCAGCGTAAGAGTAATGGAGCTGGTCGTCGTCGGGTGTAGAGGGAGGCCGGCCGAGGTCTCAGCTTCAAAAGCAAGAAGCATGCAGTAGCAATATGTGAACAGGGGAGAAATCGAGTGGAGTTTTGGTGAAGGAGGGGTGTGGGACCGAGTTATTAAAAGAGTTAATTAGCAATTGGAGGCCACAAGAAGAAAAGAAAGCAGAAATTGAAGTTGGAACTGGAGCGTGACAAAGAAAGATAGGAAGTTGGTTAATTAGGATCTAATTGGTCAGTCGTGGGTCAAAAAGTTGACCTTGGGATTTAACTAAAAGAGTTTAAGTGGATATAAATCAGAGCTGGTTTCCGGGTTCGACTCGGGAGGTTGATTTTCGTTGGGCCGTTGCCATTCTTCGTCCGTATAGGAATTTCTTCGTCTTCCAGGTAAGTCGATTTTCGACTTGTTCGGTTCTATTCTAGCTCGTTAGGCTGTGTGCTGTGATTGTAGGATTGGTTTTGGGAACTAGTCCCGATCGATTATTTTATAAATGATTTCTGCTATGGTGTGATATTGTGTGTAAAGTTGTTTTTCTATGTTTTATGGTTGAAAATGTTGTTGAGGGTACTTCAGTGCTATTGAGGCTTCAAGGACGCTAAGATTTATATGTAAAGGAAATCCCGGGTGCAATGGAGATGAAGAGTTGCATCGACTGGGGACGTGCAATGGTGGAGAAGGGTTGTATGTCCAATCGGGGTGCAATGGTGGAGAAGGGTTGCATTGCCGGTTAGGAGCGCAACGAAAGTTGTAGCTCCGCCCTCACTAGGACAGTGAGTGGAGGTATATCTATGTGTGAGTATGGGCGTGTAAGTGAAGAAGTGTATGTTGAGTTGTGATGGACGGTTGTGTTGTGATGGACGGTTGTGTTGAGATGGATGGTTGTGTTGAGATGATCGTGTGAGAAAGCAGGATGGTATATGTGTGGAAATGTGTGTCTCTGTGAATGTGTGAGTAAGAGGACTTGTAATTGTGATTATGCTAGTGAATTGTATGTGTGTGACTGACTGAACCTAGGACTGGATTTAGAGTTATGCGTGTGATTGTGGACTTTTGTTTGCTGACCTTAGAATCAAAAACTGTTTTGAAACGTCCTGTGGTTACTATGCTTAGTCTAGCTTGTTAGGGTGGCAGCTGACCCTCCGGGAACACTATTTTTTTTCAGTTCAGGTAATCTCAAGGTGTCGTGATCGAGCCTCGGTGAAGTGGTGGGCAGAGCGACAGCGCGTGTCACAGTGGTTAGATTTCGGGGTTGTTCTTTAGCTAGATCTTCCTGTTTGTTTCTGATATAGTTAAGTGAGCATAAATTGGATAGGTTCTTGGGTTTGAAGTTGTTGTTAGTTGAGTTGTTGTTAGAAGTTGTTCTGGTGTTGTTTTTGGGGATTGATTCATAGCATTTTGGTTTGTAAACTATAAATTCTATTTCTTTTCTTGTACGAGTTGGATGTTTTCTTGTTTTCTCGCCGTGCCCGCGTTGCAAGATCCAATTGTTCAATTGTCAAATTAGCTTGGTAGTGCCTCGTGAGGTCTACGACCGAGTAACGCCTTGTCAGAAAGACGGGGCGTTACAATGGATGTGGGTAAAAAATAAAATGGGGTGCATAGATAATGTGGCAGAGAGAGAAATAGAAAAAGTAGGGGTGCATAACACTGTAGCAGTATCATTGTTGCAGATGCTCTTATTATTTCTACATGCATACGTACATAATGACATGCACTTTCAACACAAGCCACACACAAGCAAATGATATTTATTGCGCTTTTATGTCCACATTACACGCAAACTGCTTATTTCATCGGTGTTTCTGGTGTCTTTGATTGTACGGCTCGCTAATACATTTAGCGTCGTAATATTTATGTCTTTACTATTATTTATTTCGTGCACCAACACATTTAATACCTTTTATGTTTAAAATCTTTAATTGTAATGGTCTAAAAGTCTTCAAAATTTTAAAAATGATAAACCATGTCGAGAGGGTTACTTAATATAAAATCAGTTAGTTGTTCGTTGTCACTATATATTAATGAGCAGTGCTCAAGTATATATACTTGATTTTTCTACTTTTTATATCCATCATCCCATTTAATTTGTCATGATTTTCCACTTTCCTTTTATATCTATACATTTCTTACAGTATTACTCTCGCCTAAAGTCATGTTTTATTTAATTTATCCAAATTTCTCATCTACTTTTTCCTTTTTTAAAATTTTGTTTTATTAAATTATAAAATTACCCATAAATCACATATTTTACGCCCATTAGGTTATACCCATTGGAAGATTCCCCTGGTCTCATTATTGATTTCACCCAGAAAAACTAAAAAGGAATGGACGAAGCTTCAGTTTGTGCGATCCAAATCCTATGCACCCAGAAAAATTTTAAAAAAATTATATGTCCCTTATTTGTGTCACTTTTTATGGGACAGGGGATTAAACAATGGTATCTCTCTTTTTTGTATTTTAAAAATTGAATTTTAGATTTAATAGAAAATGCAAAAAGAAATATCAATTTGATAATTTTGGTGGATCAATCCAAGGGGACACAATTTAGGGACATACTTTAGGGATAGAGGATTTGTACTCAAATTCTGGGTGTAGAAGGTTTGGCGATATAAACTAATTTATTCATTCATGTTTAAAATCTCTATGAAAATGTAGTTGCTTAAAAAATACTCTAAACGGCAAAACCACAGTTCAATGACAACTTTGAACAATTAATAATTTCAGAACAGCAGCTTCAGAATCTGCAAAATGATCTACTACGAGACCCGTCCAACCCGCACGTACTGACATAACTTCTACAACATCTAAACAAATACAATGCATTGATCAACTTCCATCATAGATATTGGAAACAACGCGCTAAGATTACTCATATACAAAATGTTAATAAGAATACAAAATATTTTTAGACAATTTCCAAGATCCGGCGATAATCTAAAAAATGTAAGCAAAGTATTTTTTCTTTTCAAACACATGATGGCCTTATGGTCAAGAACATGATAATTGTTATTGATATAGATAACATTTCTCTTGCAAAATCTCCAACTCCGTCGGAAATCCAGGTTTATGTCTTTGATCTAGCGTTAAATAAAACACCTGGACCAAATGGTTTTACGGCTGAATTCTTTTAAAGCTACTGGCCCACTGTTGAATCTTGCCTTATACTTATTGTTAACACCTTTTTCCATTTTGGAATTATGCTCCGGTCAATGAATAAAACCTTTATAGCGTTAATTCCTAAAATAGACATGTCTCAAACAATTAGTCATTATCGCCCGGTTTGCCTGTGTAACACGGTTGTCTGTGTAACACGGTCTCGTATTACTCATATCCTCCCATCGCTTATTCACCATCTTTAGAGTGCATTCATAAAGGGGCGACTTATTCAGGACAACATTCTGATAGCCCATGAAAATTTTCAGCCCATGAAATAAAAGGAAAAAGGGTCGTTCAAGTTGGAGGGGAATAAAACTGGATCTAGAAAAAACATATGATAAACTTAATTGGAATTTCATTCAACTAATTTTAACTAAATTTGGATTCGATCCTCGATGGATACACCTTCTTATGTCATGTATCACTTTTCTTTTTTTTAACCCTAAAAGATAAATGTCCAATCATATTTTTCAATGTAATAACCAATCGAAAAAAAATGACCTATCTTTTCTTTCTATTATCACATGTCAAAATAAAAAATAACCCATTATTTCTTTCCATTATTACAAACTGAAAATGACCCATCATTTATTTTCATTATCACAAACTGAAAGTGACCCATCCTTTCTATCCTATATCATAAAACCTATAATCACAAATAACCAAGCTTATATTATTTTAGATAAAAAAATCACACATTCTTTTGAAAATATTAAAAAATTCAACCAAGATTTAATTAGTTTTGGAGGTAAAAATACCCTAGAATAAATAAAAGTTTATTATTTAAAATATAGTCAAAATGGATGTCTAAATGTAGATGGAAAAAATCTAGACTTATGATGATTTCTAGACTTTATTTATTAAGTTTAAGAATCATTAAATTATTTTTTTTTATAAAACAAAATAACCACAAGTCGTCGACACGTACACTGCGCTTAGGCAAAAATAATTTTTTGCTTGGGAAATAAGTAGCGGCGTTTGTTTTTAACAAAATAGACACCGATAGTTACAAAGTTTACTTTTTGATTCAACAATGCATTTATTTCAATCAGCAATGCTTGAATTCATGCGGATAACACATGGTCTAAGGAATCTCGAACCTTTGAACAACAACTATGTTTTTAGAAAATAAATAAATAATGGTGTGTCATTCAAGATGAAGACCACTGAATTGTTTTTGGAAAACAAATAAATAATGGTGTGCCATTTAAGATGAATACCACTATGCATGACGTTTCAGAAACACAGAGCATTCAGATAATATATGATAGACACATTTATCTTTATATCTTCTCAAATATTATAATTTTTTCATCAACGTTATTATTTTTTAATTTTTTTATCTATACAAAATTATGTATTATCCTAATTATTCAAATTTTTATTAAATATTGTGAAAACCACCTCTTATATCACCACCATCTCATCAACTTTCACATCGTATTGTACTACAGGATAATACAATATCCATCCCATATCTTTTTTTTTTGAGCATCATCCCATATCTTTTTTGAGCAACAAAATACAGACCAGCAAATTATTTCAATAAAAAGAAAAATGAAATTTTGGAGGGGGCACTTGGGAGGGAAGCAGCAGAACATCAAGCGGGAAGAAGCAGAGCAGACAAAATGAAAAAGTAGAGCGTTGGGGTCGAAAATTCCGCCCTTTCAAAATCGAGCCCTCCGTCCGCCCTTTCTCTTGCACACATCCCGAGGGGTTTCAATAGCCGTTTAATTTCGGTGCCGATTCGTCTCCCCTCTCCCCACATTTCCTCCACAAGTCTCCATTTCCTCTTCGGTAAGGTGCCTCCCAAAACCCTAGATTCGTCGATCGCCTTAGCTAGGTCGCGGATTTGGTTTCTGAAACTTTTGTGGTTTCGCAGGGTAGGGTTTTCGCGGAATTCGGAGCCATGGTGGCGTCTTCAATGGAGTGCATGGGCAGCGGTTCTCCTCCGGCGAACGATCGGCGCCAGAGCAAGGGAGTGGCGGTGGATGGAGTGTCGGTGTCTCCTATCGGCGGGGTTGGGAGAAGGTCGAGCTCCAGGATCCAGAAGCTGAGGGAGACGACCGGCCGTGAGGTTTGCTACAATGAGTTGGCGAAGAGGAAAGCGGAGTCTGCTAGCTCTGGGAAGAAGAAGGCTAAAGTGAGCCATAAGAAGAGGAAGAGTAGTAGTCCGGCCGGTGATAGCGCCGAAGAGGAGCCGGCTGAGGACGAGGGTTTGGGAACCGGAGAAGAAGTCGGCGGCTCGGGATTGGAGAATGTTGAGGGTGGGGAGCTCAGGAGTCTGGGGTTACAGGTGGAGATAGTCAACGGGGGTCAAACGGGAGCTGCTGGTGGTGTTGGGAAGAGTGCGAGTCTGAAAGTGAAGGAGGCCCTTAGGCTTTTCAACAAACACTACCTCCATTTCATTCAGGTGTGTTTGCTCTTGTTGCTTGCTAAATTTTTGGGGCTCCTTTGATTCTGCTGTCCGTGTTCAAATAATTATTTCAAAGCATGCTATATTCCAAAAGTTACGGTAATTCTCAAAACTGCCAAACAAAGTTTGTAACAAGAAGGCGTGTTTCTAGCATTCTAACTGAAAACAGGAAAGCTCCACCAAAAAAACAAGCTTTGTTGATTTCAAGTATTTTTGGTTGTGTCTCAACCAAAAAAGCTCTACTTTTGAAGTTTTTTTTATTTTGAAAATGAATAATAGTTCTTTCTATTGTTTTACAACCATAATTCAACATTTTGTAACCAACTGGTTATTTTAAAGTGGTGAATTTCTAGTCTATTTGTTTTGTAAAACTTGAACATTTCACTTACAAAATGGGTACCAAAATATGGCTGTAATTATAAGTAGTTTACTACAAGGTGAGCTAAGCTCCATATGGTTTTTTTTTTTGAGCCTGACATACGCTTCTGTTGTTATAGGAGGAGGAGAAGAGGTGCAATTCTCAGCAGAAATCTAGGAAAGGTTCAAAGCAAGAGGTTGTAGTTGTTCCAATGTGTTTCCTATTGATAGCTCTTTTTTTTTCGGTATTGGGCTTGGTTTCATATTGTCCTGGTCTATAAACATTGATTATCCTAAGCACTATCTGTTTCTCTTTATCCTTCTGTGCTGATTCTTGATCTGTTTCTAGTAAAAAAGCTCTCGTAAATATTCCTTTCTCCCCCTATCTGTTTCATAGGTGTGTAATAGAGCATTAAAATTGTTGGCTGGTTTTTTTAACACTGAGAATATATTCCATTAACCTTTATCCAGAGTTGCTCTTATTCCAAAGTTCAGCATTGTGATTTTGGTCATACCCCAAAATACAAGGCATTCCTTGGATGACTATGCGAGACCTACGTTTTGCATCATTGTTATAGCATTCATAGGAACTGTTTTAAGCATAACGTCAGTCTTTCTTCAATCAACTCATTTCATGCTGATTTTTTAAATTGTGTAGGGGGGTGAGCGTAAGAGTGTACCACACAAGCGCCCTGATCTGAAGGCTATCTCTGAGGCAAGTGAATGCGTACATATTTTAGCATCTGTGACTTGCCTCATGCTTCTTGTTATATGATAACATTTCTTTCATCTAGAAATCCAGTTATTGATTGAGAAGCTTTTACTTACTTTTGTCACTTTCTTGATTTATTTTTGAATTTTGATGGTGGTGAGTGGTGACATTGTCAACCTTCAATGAGTGGTGGGTTTGGTCTATTGGTAGTGAGAAGTAGCTAAAGATTGTGAATGTATTCCAATCAATGCATTGCATTTTGTTGGGATGACATGTTCTCACATCGGACAACTAGTAAAGAAACCCACTAGTATATAAGGAATGGTAAAGTCCCTACCCATTGGCTTAAGCTTTTGGGTAGAAAGGTGGATCTCGACTTTATATACGAAGTGGTTAAATTTACCCCCACACGTCATTCAGTTCTATCGGCCTACCGGAATTTCACATGGTATAAGAGCATGTCCGGTCCGGTTCCGCTTCTTTCTGGCTCTTTGGGCTTGGGTTTAGCAAAATGAGCTATCCGTCCGTTCTTTGGGTTCGAGTTGGCTAAAAGAGATTGAGATGCCACAACTCGTTCTTTGGGCTAGCTATAAAGTGGTTAAATTTACCCCGACACGTCACCTATTATCGGCACATCGGAATTTCACACATTTGTTTAGATTTTATTTAATTTCAATGCCCATTATGTATGGTGAAAATCTGGTAACATTGTAACTATATCTTCTTGGACTTGACCTAGAGGACATGGTGGTTTGTGAGAGGCAAAAAGTGCCATTGGAGTTTCCCTTCAGAAGCATAGGGAGACTGATCCTAGGGGTGAATTGTGATGGAGATGAGGTCACAAGGTCACAAGGGAAGCATCAAGGAAGAACTGATGCTAACATCCCATTGGTCTGTACAAAGATAAATGTATAGGATGAAAAGGGAGGGGGTGGAGAGTGTGTGAAATACAACAATTCCTATATCTATTTAACTCTTAGGATCATCAGTCAAATTTAAACTTCACATCTTAAATTTAAGATATGTCTAGAATGAACAAATGTTGGTTGAACTTTAGGTTGTTGCTTTTTTTGTAGTTGAATTTGAAATTCAATGTAAGACTGATGCCTCTGGTTGATTTTGCAGATGGGGAGGACTAATACCATATTATATTCTTCAAAGCAATTTGGGTCAATTCCAGGTTTTCAAATATTTCCCTTCACCTTTCGACATTCATCAATGTTTATGATGGACAGCTTGTCTGGATTTTTTGTTTGTATTGGAAGACTTGGGATATTTTCCATGATAGTGTTGTTTTTCCTATCAATTTGAGCATGTTTTTGGAATAACAGGTGTTGAAGTGGGCCATCAGTTCTTTTCTAGAGCAGAGATGGTGGCTGTGGGTTTTCATAGCCATTGGCTAAATGGCATTGACTATATGGGCATTAACTATTGCAAAGGGGTAGATTTTCCTTTTCATATTGTTTTTATTTGCAAAGGGATAAATAATGACACAGGAAGATAAACTTTGCTGATATTTTCAGTATTTTACCTACTGTTTTTTTCATGTGCCCTCTGCTATCACCAACCGTAGTAGTTAGATGGGTAAGAATAAGATAGGAAAGCTTGGTCTGCTTTAATATTGTTGTGGATGTGTAGTTTTTCTTTTTAGGCCTCATGATTTAGCAGTTGGTTGAAAGAGTGAGGATGCCAAAGTTTGAGGGGGAATTGGTGTGATAGTAAGGGGGAATTATATTACTCTCTCTGTCCTTAAATGTTTGTCCAGTATTCCTTTTCGGGCGTCCCTTTTGTTTGTTCATCTTTACTATCTTTCCAATTTATATCATACTTTTATTCCAATATTACTCTCATTCAATCTCTTATATTATTCAATTATCCAACTTTCTCAGTAACTTTATCACTTCTTCTCTACAAAAATACAAAACTGCCTTCATCTAATCTCATATATTACCTTCATACCCAATATTTTCATCAACTTTATCACTTTTTCACTTTTTCCCACAAACTTTTCCCATACTTTACACATTTTCTTAATAACCGCAAAAACCGTCCTTTTAGACGATCTTTTAGGGACGGAGGAAGTATCAAATAGTGGTGTTAGGAGAAAAAATGATCAAGTTGCTGAATATTTTACAGTAAGTTAATTTTCCGTCATGTAGACCGTTAGTGCAAGGTACTTCCTTTAACTTGAACTTCTTTTGTGATGCTACAGGATTATAGTAAATATACATTTCCCGTTGCTGTAGCAATTGTCTTATCTGGCCAATATGAGGATGATGTTGATAATGCTGACGATGTAGTGTACACGGGGCAAGGTGGAAATAATTTGTTGGGTGACAAGCGTCAAGTGCGTGATCAAGAAATGGCACGTGGTAATTTGGCGCTCAAGGTTAGTGTAGTCTTATTATGTTAGTATCATCAAGTACTGTTTTCAATATTCTGCATTTTTGTTCGCATGATTTCATTGGATTCAATTTATATCTATCGGTCAATTATTTTTTGTCTTTAACATTTCTTAATTTCATTTTTGTTAGAAGTTAACTGGCAAAGTTAATGTTTTCTGCCTGTTGGAGTCATATTGTTCACCCTTGGTAGCTGAACTTGATTTGGCAACCAGTTTAGATCAGTCTTTATGGCTCTAGCATTGTGCTATGACTTTGAGGCAGTGTAGGCGGCTGCCTAGGTGACCAAGACGGGTGCCTACGCAGGCTAGAAGGCTAGGTGGGATGGGATGTTTCAGTGCCTATATGGGAACTAGGTGGAATGCTTAGAACATTGAGATAACCTGAGGAAGTCTTGTGCTTTACGTGAGATAGGGGATCTTGGGAAGAGATCATAAGAATAAGGAAAATAAACATATTAGAAATACTTTGAAAAAGATTACATATAGCAATATTAAACAAGTTTTATCACAATTAATGCACGCAGATCAGTTTTAATGAGTATGGGGAAACACACATAGTTAGGCCCGTGCAGCACCTAGCCACAGCTACCTTGCTTGAGGCCAGAAAGGTGCTGGCTCGGCTCAGACGTGCCTGCACTGTGCCTTTTAAAGCATTGCTTTGAGCTTAACATCATCAATCCTGTACAATTACTTTTTAGTGGAAAAAGTGATTATTTGTTTTGATAAAATAAAAATTTCAAAATAATGAAGATAGAATCGTAGTATCTTATGTTTTAACTCCTCAAGGTACCATAAAGTTGTTTTCAAATAGTGCTGTACAGTTCAGCTCCTAGTCTTGATTTGATTATGTACTTAACACCCCTTTTAACTGGAGAAAAATTGTACTCCCTCCGTTTCACAATAAGTGTCGTTTTAGCTCTTAACACAATTTTTAAGAAAAGCAATCATTCACTTTAAAACTTACAACTTTTTCTTAATCTTACCACTCATTACATTTTTTAAGCCAATGAATGAACAACTTTAGTCAACAAATACACATTCCAATAAAAATTATCATTATTCACCCCTAATAAATCACTTTAAAAACCTAAAACGACACATATTATGAAACAAATTTTAAGTGCTAAAACGACACTTATTATGAAACGGAGGGAGTAAAACATTCAAAATGGAAAGTAAAGCTATAGTATCTAGTAGCTCATTAAGGGTCCGTTTGGTATCCAACGGCGGAAATGTAAAGGGAATGGAATAGAATGGAAACGAACCTAGTCCACATTAACATCATGATACATGATGAGTCACCTCAATTTTCATTCAAAAACTACCGCAAGCCCCTCACGACACTCAATTTGTTTCACTAATCTAAGGGTAGGGTAACAAAACACCTCAATCATTTCCTTCTCTAGACATACAAATTTCAAAGTTTCAAATTAAAATATTTTTTCCAATTAATGTATAGTGATCCAAAGTTGGACTAGGTTCTGTTAGACAATACAGCTATTAGTTGATTCCCTAGATAATTCTGCTATTATTAGCTGTAAATATTTATTGTCTTTACTGCTTATGTCTGGAGTGTTTCCAGAGTAGTTCTTACGTTTCCTAGGTGCTATTTATTGCCTTCTTTTCTGCCCCCCTATGTAATATAAATACAGGCTTCTTGCTTGATAATAAAATAAGTCTCTTTCATCCTTAATCTCTCTCATGGTATCAGAGCTCTTGAGAGATCTGAGTTCCTGATTTTTGGCCGCCACCTTTTCCGCCAATCTCAGGCTTCACCACCAATCTGGCCGCCACCTTTGCCGCCAGATTCTATTCTAAAAATTGTCCAAAAACTATTCCACCTTCTATCATTCTTTTTTTCCTGATTCAATGGTGAATCCAGAAGACCAAATCATTGACCCCATAGACCAGACGGTCACAAATTTCAATCGTTCAACTCTTCCTCCTATTCAGCCCGCTTATAGGCTCAATGGGAAGAACTATCGGATCTGGGCTGAAGTTGTGAAGGCATCCCTTACTGGCAACGACAAAGATGACCATTTGACTGATGCTCCTCCCAAAGCTACCGACTCCAACTTCAAGCTTTGGACTCGCGAAGATTCGATTATCAAGTTGTGGCTATGGGCTTCTATGGACTCCAACATTGGGTCCAACTGTATTTTTCTTCCGAATGTGAAAGACATTTGGAACTTTCTGAAACGCTCATATGGGAAGTCGCAAGACGAAGTTGCCCTTTTCGAACTTTCTGTCAAGATCTACTCCACCAAACAAGGTTCTATGACAGTTTCAGAGTATGCTACCATCTTGCAAAACCTTTGGCAAGAGTTGGATTTATCTCAGTCTCTTGTTTTGAAAGACCCTACTGAACAAGAGCTGCTACGTACTTCTATCGATCGAAATCGCTCCTACATATTTCTCGCTGGCTTGAATCCGGAGTTTGACCAAGTCCGGATTCAGGTGTTGGGCACCAAGCCTCTTCCCTCTCTAGAAGAGAATATTGCCACTATTCGAATGGAGGAAACACGGCGAGGAATCATGCTGCATTCCAATTCTACCACAGCTGAGAATATGGCTCTTTACTCAAAAACTGGGAAGAGAGATATTAATGATCTGTGGTGTACACACTGTCAGAAGCCTAGACACACAAAGGAGAGATGTTGGGTACTACATGGTAGGCCTCCCAACCGAGAAACTGGGAAGAAGGCCCCTGCAACTGGCTTCTCCACCACACCACCACCTTCTAATTTGCAGCCAACTCAGCCAAAGGCAAATACTGCCTCTGTAAACTCCCTTTCTTCCCCGGCTGAGGTGGCAGCTGAGATTACGCATCTCCAAGGTCTCCTGCATTCTCTCCAGGCCTCCTCAGGTTCATCTTCCTCTGATTCATTAGCTCTTACAGGTATGAAAAAACAAGCTACTGATCATCAATGGATCTTGGATAGCGGCGCAACCGATCATATGACTAATGATCGATCCCTCTTAGCCTCTTATTGTCCCTTTGATTGTCAAAAACAACTCATAACTGCCAATGGGGCCTCAGCCCCCATCTTGGGGAGTGGCACTATTACTGTTTTTCCTTCCTTGCCACTCAATGATGTTCTGTTCATTCCAACGCTTTCTTCTAATCTCATATCAATAAAGAAACTTGTTGATGACCTGAAGTGTAATGTCGTTTTCTCTCCCTCTGGTTGTGCTATACAGGAGCAGGGCTCGGGGACGATGATTGGTCTTGGTAGAGAAAGCGGGGGCCTTTACTTCCTGGAGAACTCCTTGATCACTTCATATCTCAGCACTACAAAAACAGGCCAACTTTGGCTCCATCATTACCGCCTAGGCCATCCATCCCTTTCCCTTATGAAGCACTTGTTTCCTAGTTTGTTTGTTGGTTTAAATCCAGAAAATCTTGTTTGTTCTGCTTGTGAAAAGGCAAAACACAAACGTGTCTCATTTCCTATTCGAGATAAACGATGTGTACTTCCTTTTGAGTTAATCCATAGTGATGTTTGGGGTCCAGCTCCAACAAAAAATATAAATGGGTCAAGTTGGTTCCTTACTCTCATTGACGATTGCACTCGAGTTACTTGGTTATTCTTGCTTAAACACAAATCTGAAGTGAGTCATATCATTCCTGCGTTTTACACTATGATTCTCAATCAATTTGGCAAATCCATTCAACGCTTCCGATCTGATAATGCCAAGGATTATTTCAACCAAGCCTTATCGTCCTTTTTCATTCTAAAAGGCATTGTTCACGAGTCTTCTTGTGTGTATACTCCTCAACAAAACGGTCTTGCTGAGAGGAAAAATGGTCATATTCTTAATGTCACTAGGGCTGTCATGTTTCAGTCGAATGTTCCTAAGTTTTATTGGGGAGAAGCAGCCCTCACTGCTGTCCATTTGATTAATCGAACCCCTTCCAAAACCCTGCGGTATCAAACTCCAATTGCTTATCTCCAATCTTTCTTTCCTCATATTTCAATTGACCATGGGTTAGAGCCTAAAATATTTGGGTGCACTGTCTATATTCATATTCATACTCCATGTCGAGGCAAACTTGATCCCCAAGCTCAGAGATGCATCTTTATTGGTTTTTCCAATAGTAAAAAAGGTTACAAGTGCTATTGTCCCATCACCAAACAGACCTTTGTTACAGCTGACATAACCTTTGCTGAAAATACCCCATATTACAACAGCCCCTCATCTCAACCAGCTGCTGAAATCAATCCTGAAGAGTTAGTGGACCCCATTCCAACAGAAATCCTCACCACCACCAGCCTTCCCATGACACCTATTGTCACCGATTCCCTCACTCCTGCTGCCGATACTGAAACTCCCCAGCCTACCTCAGTTTCTACAGCAGATGAACCCTCCACACTCTCAGTTGAACAGCCCCCAGCTGAGCAGCCCATGATACCTTCATTACCACCACAAAATCCAATTGATACTTACCCGCGGTTTGGCAAGACCTACTCCCGACGGGCCCCCTCTTCTCACCATCCAGCTGCTGATCTGAGTCCTGTGCCTGCTCCATCAGAACTCGATGTTCCAATTGCTCTCCGGAAAGGTTCTAGGGCATGTACCAAAACGCCCCTTTATCCCCTGTCTAATTATGCTTCTTTTGACCGGTTTTCTGATCAACATCGAAAATTTCTTTCTAATCTGGAGCAAATCAGAATTCCAAAAAATGTCAGGGAAGCCTTTCAATCAGCTGAGTGGCGACAAGCTATGACTGAAGAAATGACTGCTCTTGAGACCAATAGAACCTGGGAATTGGTGGACCGGCCCCCAGGTCACAATATTGTTAGTTGCAAATGGGTTTTTGCTGTCAAATATCATGCAGATGGATCACTAGCTCGGTACAAAGCTCGACTTGTGGCTCGTGGCTTCACTCAAACTTATGGTCTGGATTATCAAGAGACATTTGCTCCAGTTGCAAAAATGTCCACTGTTCGCTTACTTCTGTCCATTGCTACTCATCTTGATTGGGAATTGTTTCAGTTTGATGTGAAAAATGCTTTCCTCAATGGACATCTCAATGAGGATATCTACATGAGTTTGCCTCCTGGATTTTCATCCACTTCTCCTCACCATGTTTGCAAATTGAAGAGAGCTCTGTATGGGCTAAAGCAGTCTCCTCGTGCATGGTTTGGCCGGTTTAGAGGAGTAATGCGCGCAGCTGGATATATACAGAGTCAGGGTGACCATACTTTATTTGTACGACACTCTGACTCCGGGGGGGTAAGCATTCTCCTTGTCTACGTGGATGATATCATTATGACCGGTAATGATCTTGTTGAACAAGCTCGTCTAAAAGCTATTCTCACTAGTGAATTTGAGGTAAAGGAACTTGGTCGTTTGAAGTATTTCTTAGGGATCGAAGTTGCTCGATCCAAAGCTGGCATATTTATCTCTCAGCAAAAATACACCAAAGATGTTCTTTTGGAGACTGGGATGGCAGATTGCAAACCCATATCCACTCCTATTGACTACAACCAGAAGATTGGTAAGGCTGAAACTGAACCAGCAGTTGACAAGCAACTGTATCAGAAATTGTGCGGGAAATTGATATATCTTGCTCACACTAGACCTGACATTGCTTTCTCTCTAAGTGTAATCAGTCAATTCATGCAAGATCCTAGAGAACCTCATCTACAAGCTGCATATAGAATACTTAGGTATCTCAAAGGTACTACAGGAAAGGGGATATTGTTCACCAAGAGTGACAAGTTGCTACTAGAAGCCTTCTCCGATGCTGACTATGCTGGTGATATTGTAACTAGACGCTCTACTACAGGCTATTGTGTTTACCTTGGTGGAAACCTAGTAGCTTGGAGAAGTAAGAAGCAAGGAGTTGTTGCTCGCTCAAGCGCAGAAGCTGAATTTCGTGCAGCAGCTCATGGAATTTGTGAACTATTATGGATGAGGATCATTTTGAATGATTTGAAGGTTGAGTGGCAAGATCCAATGAGGCTGTACTGTGACAATAAATCTGCCATCAGTATAGCTCATGACCCCGTCCAACATGACAAAACAAAGCATGTGGAGATTGATAGACATTTCATCAAGGAGAAGATTGATGCTGGAATTATACAAATCTCTCATGTTTCTTCTGAGTTTCAGCTAGCTGATCTCCTCACCAAGGGATTTCATCCTTCTAGATTTCAGTGGCTCACATCCAAGCTTGGCATGGATGATCTGTATGGCCAAGCTTGCAGGGGGGTGTTAGACAATACAGCTATTAGTTGATTCCCTAGATAATTCTGCTATTATTAGCTGTAAATATTTATTGTCTTTACTGCTTATGTCTGGAGTGTTTCCAGAGTAGTTCTTACGTTTCCTAGGTGCTATTTATTGCCTTCTTTTCTGCCTCCCTATGTAATATAAATATAGGCTTCTTGCTTGATAATAAAATAAGTCTCTTTCATCCTTAATCTCTCTCAGGTTCATTTCCATTCCATTCCGTTTCCGTTTCCGTTTCCGTTTCCGCCGTTGGATACTAAACAGGTCCTAAGTAGGAATTCTCAATTATGTGCTGATCTGAAATATCTCCTATTAATACCAAATGCATCCTAATAACACTACAAAGCAATTTTTTATGTGTGAAGTTTCAGATGTAAATGGTTTAAACCCTTCATGTATCTTGTGTTACAATCACCAATTGAACAGAACATGATTTCAAGTATGTACCAAGCTTAACAATTATTGGTTGGAAAAGATAGTTATACTTAGTTTAGGAAGTTCAAACAGTTTTTTCTTCTCAAACTTTTCCTAGCTTATTATGCTGTGCTAAAATAGGATAGGAAGAATTCCTACTTAATAGGATGTGACAGTCTTGAATGTATTCATAGATCATAATAAGTAAATGTAAAAATGAATACGTCATTGGTTTCTACTCCATAGTGGCTTCGTTTATTTTGTTTGCCTGAATTTGTGTTGTGTTGCAGAATAGCATGGAGAATAGTCTGCCTGTACGAGTCGTACGTGGTCATGATTCAAAGCTTAGTTATGTTAAAAGGGTTTATACATATGACGGTTTGTATAAGGTATGTTTGTATTCATAGATTTGTGTTGACTTCTTCTTTCTTAGCCATTTGTCAGCAACTGTATCTGTGTGAGTATATGTTTTGATTTATTTGCGTTAAGTTCTTATATCATATAGATGTACATTGCTGTGGTAAATATGATGTAGAGTAAATGGTATGTAGGTTTAAAACTCATCTTGGTTCACTTACCTCATCCTCATAAGCTGTAGAAAGATAAATGATTCTTTTTGGTGTTTTGGGATACAGTGATTTCATCCTACTTCATCTGGACATTACTTGTGCAAGATATCACTTGGTCTGTTATTAGCTGAGAAGTATAAGTTTCAAAATTGTTGAATTTATCCTATCATTCGGTCTGTTACAAACTAGGTGATTTAAATTTTGCAAAATTTGAAGGCATCTATATTATCACTTTAGGTTGTCCAGTATTGGGCTGAGAAGGGAGTATCAGGGTTCACTGTCTACAAGTTTCGTATGAAGCGGCTTGAAGGCCAGCCTGAGTTGACTACTAATCAGGTGTGTATAAAACATCTGCTGCATGCTATATTGGTTGGTCAATGAGTTTAGTACTAACCACTGTCTACAAAATTGGGCAATCCTATTGTTTGATATTTCAAAAGGGAGGTTTCATGTACAAGTTTGGTGGTCAGTTACTAATGTGCATGTATGGGCTTCTCCCTAGGTGGTTAAATGCTTATGCTCCTTTTTCTCTGTGCGTAAGTTGTACAGTTGGGCAATGATTATTCATTAAGGAGAAAAGAGTCATGGTCAAAGTTGAAAAACTTGAAATGGTTAATATTCCTTTATCTCTTGATCATGCAGTAGTTTTTGCCTGCAGTTTTTTAATTTTTCAACAAGTAATCATTGTAGTCCAACTGTCTAGGGCATTCCTCTTGCATTTTCAAATATGACTTATCAATATGGCTTCTATTTTTCCAAGTCTAAAAATCTGTAATAGTATAGGGAAATTGGAGAGTAAAAGATGTTGGCAACTTTTTTATTAACTGAACCAATATTTGTAAGATTTGGTATGAAAAATTAACTGATGGAGATATTTTTGTATACTGCTTTGGAATTAAGGTGAATTGTTTTTGCATTTTTATGTCTCATGCCTTGTTAACTCGTAAAATTATGTATTTATGCAATATCCTTACCTTGTTTGTCAAGGTTTGATTATATTCCTTTTTAAGTCTTTTTCTTGAATAAATTTCCTTCAATGTATTTGTGTGGTATTGCAAGTTTTGCTATCAAAATCCTCATTCCCCGAGATAAATTTCTTCCTATTCACAGGTCCAGTATATTCGTGGGCGGGTTCCTACTTCAGTGTCCGAAATTAGAGGGTATAATTTGTATAGCGTAATGTCAGTTTATATTCTGTGGCTTGAAAGTTGTATCATAACTCTCTATTTCTTGATGATGAATGGTTGAGAAGGTTGGTTTGTGAAGACATTTCTGGAGGTCAAGAAGATATACCCATCCCTGCAACAAATTTGGTTGATGAAGAACCTTTTCCACCTGCTGGCAAGTGCAATTGCTTAATTTGTTTGCTTATCTTCTTAATCGAATTTAAGTATGATTATCTTGTGCTATGCAATAGCTTTTTGTATTGTCTGCTAGAAGAAACATTCTTACTTGTGTTATGGCATTAACCTTTTTATTAGAAGATTCTTGATAAAAGTAATCTTTACTGCATAATAGCCTAGCCCTTTAAAGCAAGTTCCATTTTACAATTAAAGCATACTATATGGTTTGAAATGTACTAGCTGATTCTGATGCTGGTTTTGGGTTTACAGTTTTCTTAATTTCATTTACATTGGAAAAATGAAAATCATCTCTCCCTTTTTGGTCTGTTCATTGAACTTCTAACTCCTCTGCTCACTATTACTGTGGGGTGAATATTTCAGGTTATACATACTGCAAGACTATGCAAGTGGCAGCAAATGTAAAAATCCCACGTCCTACTTTTGGATGTGGTTGCAAGGGAATGTGTGTAGATCCCACAGTTTGTGCTTGTGCAAAGCTTAATGGCCACGACTTTCCTTATGTTCACCGTGATGGTGGGAGGTGATTTACCAATTCTTGTAATCAGTTAAAAATAATCTCCTTTCTGTTGGTATTGCCTTGGTTGGCTCTTGTATACCAAATTTCTATCTTAGGTGAAGATCTTCTTTCAAGTGATTTTCATTCTAATATTATAACATACCAACATTAATTCTTGTCAAAATTGTCAAGCTTCTAATATAAATCCTTCCAACTTGTTTATTTCCATAGAAAAATCGTGCTTAAAGTCAATAATTCCTGTAAAATTTATCTCTAAAACTAGCCACTTGGAAGGTTTGGTTGCTTAGCTAACTGCTTGGGTTTAGTGAATGCCCTTTTAAAAGGCAGAGTATTCTGCTCATGTAACTGTTTGCATGTTCATATGTTGCTTATTTTATTTAAATTCTAAGTCTCTAACTAATGACAGTTTTCCCTTTCAGGCTTGTTGAGGCAAAAGCAGTTGTATTTGAATGTGGTCCAAAATGTGGATGTGGTCCTAGTTGCATCAACCGCACAGCGCAGAAAGGAATAAGATATCGACTTGAGGTGCTGTATTTGTGACATCATTAAATTATTATTTAGTACTAAATTGATACACTATTTGAGAGCAATTATTTTGCTATTTTAGATCTTCCGTACACCCAAGAAAGGTTGGGCAGTTAGATCGTGGGATTGTATTCCAGCAGGAGCACCTATTTGTGAGTACATAGGGATTCTCAAGAGGTCTGATGAAGCTGAGAGTGTTGCAGAGAGTAATTACATATTTGATATTGATTGTTTACAGACCATGAAAGGGCTTGATGGAAGAGAGGTACATTCTTACCAATAGCAGTTCTTTTATTTCATGCTTTGTTTTGTCTTTTGTGTGGGAACTTCTGTATGCTTATTTGATGTCATATCCTGCTTTACTTTCTGATCAGTTCTCTGATTGCGCCCTTTTGGTATGAGCATTACATGACTTCTGTCATGACCTACACATATCTGTTGCCTTGCTTTGTTTGCTCATCACAAAATAATTCAACTACATATACGTAGTAGACATACTTTATAAACAGCAGGTTGAATTGAGGTGTATGTATTTAATGATGTTTTAGTAGTGTGTTTGTAAGCTGTGCATGGAAATTATTAATTAAACAATCATCTTAGAATACATTTATAGTGAAATAGCAGATGGTTTAAAAGTATTCTAAAGCTGCCCGTTCACGGATGAGCAATGATGATAATTTTTTTTTCTTGTGCCTAATTTCGATTGCAGATGGACTAAGCATTATATTGGATGAGATGCATCTCCTTCTTTCTAATAAAGCATTTAAACCAAGTTTCATACTTGATATAATTTATATCTCAGGTTATGCACAATTTCTATATAGAAATACAGACAACGATTTATATAAACCTAGTTTGCCAAAATTTCATATCTGTATAATCTTGCACAGATTTTAATTTATAAGTTCAAACAAAACTTTTGCATGGTATGCATGAAGGAAATATTTTTATCTGCTTTATTACAAAACTGTATCCCTTTTTCTTCATTAAAAGTATTATAGGCAGTTCTTTCTTGCATCTCTTTTCTCATATTATGTTCTGGTGCAGAGGCGTTTTAAGGATGTTTCTATACCTGGTTGCAACACAGACAAGTCTGATGATAAAATCAGTGACAGTGCCCCGGAGTTCTGCATAGATGCTGGTACCACTGGCAACATTGCCAGATTCATTAACCACAGCTGTGAGCCAAATCTGTTTGTTCAGTGCGTTCTCAGTTCACACCACGACATCAAGCTGGCTAAGATAATTTTAGTTGCAGCTGACAACATTCCTCCCCTGCAGGTTATTCCTCCTCTGATCGATGTCAATATTTGCTTCCATATGCTTTTAAAATGTTTCACAAATTGGTGGTGTTTTCTTAAAACAGGAGCTCACATATGATTATGGGTACGCGCTTGACAGTGTTTTGGGTCCAGATGGTAAGATAAAGAAGATGACTTGCTATTGCGGGGCTCCTGGCTGTAGGAAGCGTATGTTTTAGTAGATTCTTCTGAGGATTCTGCTGTCTCTCAAACTGCTGCTCTTTTTTTGTGGGGTATATATAGTTGCTAATTGTGCATATGTGAAGCAGATGAGAAGGGTACAACTTTTTGCTGCTCAGCTTGTGAAAAGCTTCATTATTCTATGATGTTAACGGATGCAACTACTTTAGAACTCTATTAATGTTGCTGAAGGGTATGTTTTGCTATGTAATCTTCTTTTAATCTGTAGCAATGTTAAACCATCATGGTCCTTGATCTTTTGGTAATATAAACTTTAATTTCAAGGCCAACCACACTACTTGCATGTACCAATTGAAATCTAGCATTTCAAGTTTATGCAGGATGATGCATCATTTGAACATTGATCTTTTGATGTCAATTGAGTACTTGCAGAATCAGGCATTTGGACTTCATGGGAAAGTATGCAATTGATAGATATCATATGATTTAGTTGGATTTTAAGAATGTCTTTGAGTTGGCCATTATTGCAAGGTTCACAGAGCTAGTCAGCAAGAAGAAAATTTCACTGCTTAATCCTCTTTGATACCCAATCTATTGAGTGATTTAGAGTTTTAGACGCTCTGGTACTGTCTTTTGAGACCTTGACTTTGTTCAGAAGGGATATTTGAATTCCGAAAATACCATTCCTTAGTCTTAAAATGACAACTTTGCTAGCCTTTTGATGTTTGTACAAGTTGATGAACTAGTGGGGATTCTATGGTCCCATCTAAATAATAAATTCTCACATTTGTAGTTGGTTTGATATTTCGTCTGAAAGAGCTGAAGTATGTTGAAATTGGGCAAGATTTTTTGCTAAAATTGACCCAACCCGCATCTGCAAATTGTAGCATGAATGCATGATGATGTATTGCAGATTTTGGGTAATGTTTATTGAAAGTGTAGGATGTAGGATTTGAGATTATTAAGATATGTCCTTTAGGGCTTATGATTCAAGGCATCTTGAGTTTAAGGTTAACTAGCTTAACCCGTCGTACCATGTACGATTATTTCTTAAATATTTAATTTATTATGAATACATTATATTATTGATTTTATATGTATATAATTTCACTTACTAATAAAATACATCATAATAGTCCGATTATATACAATTCGAATTAACTTGTTTTTGCCATAGAAATTTTGATCATTATATATTTTCTTATTTACAAACTTATCCTAATATCAATACTTGATTTGTATTATAAACCTACCTAAAAAATAAAATATAATAAATATAATACCGATATCCTAGTAAATTATATTTTCTTATCAAATTTTACACAAATAAATATAATACTAATGTCCAACAAATCATATTTTCTAAATATATAACTTTCTCATATAACCTAAAATAATTTGTTTATAGATAAATATTTAAAGTTATATATTCAATGTAGATAAATCCATTCATGTGCTAATATTTATAGTTTCTATAAGGGTAAATATAAATATTTTCTTAATTAGTACGATATTCATATATTTTATAGATAGATATTATTTGGATAGTTTAAATATATGATATGATTTTGATAGATCGTGGATATAAATATTATTTTGATATATTAATATATGGTAATTAGATAAAAACAACTTTTTTGGATTAATCTTGATTGTATAGATAGATATTATTTTGATATTTTATAGATATAGGGTAGTATTTTGATAGATTATTTTCATATATCAATAATTAACTATTGTTTTTTTATTAAATAAGTGGTGGGGCCAGAATTAACGTGGAGGCTCGAAATTCTCCGGCTTTAATATATAGTATAGATGATTTAGGACTTATTATTGTCTTTAGGGTCTTTTGGGTTTTGAATAAAAAATCGTTACTCGAAAACCAAAAAAAGCCCCGGTTAGCATCAAGTTTTTTTGTGGAAAATCAAACTAAATGAGTCCTTAATTATTATTTTTTTGGTTGAACAATGAGTCCTTAATTAGACCTATAACAAATTTGATACTTACATTCATTGAGATTCATTGACTTAATAAGACCTATAGCCGTCAGCCTTATTTCGGCGTGTCTATCTAAGATGATGCTTACATTCATTGTGGTTCATTCACTTGAGTTAGTGTGTGTTTCTATTTGTTACAAGAATGTAGGGTTACCATTCCAATCTTATTCCAGTTTTTTGGATGGGCATTAAAAATCTTAGCTGGAGATTTTATCGAGTTGAAGTCTCAATCAAGAGAATGAGAAATTGTCAATTTAGTTTTGAAAGCATGAAACACCGACTATTATAGATCCCTAAACAAGTGTGGGATTTGAAAAGATGAGAATTGTCTTTTTCCTCCCACTTGAACCGTCCAAATGCCAAAAATTGAATCCAAAGTGATAGGCAGCCACAGGATTCACAACCAAACAAAGCCAACCTTTTTACAATCTTGATTCCTCAGCCGCCTCTAATTAATTCTGGTTTGTCAAATTTGGATTAGGTTTGTGTCTACTCACGACTGAAGTTGGCTGGTTGAAAAGGAATTAACCTAAGCTAAAATGCAAAAAGCATTATTAGTACAACTTAACACCACCAGATCTTTGACGATATATATACGGAGGCCCCCGTACTTGTACAAAATGTGCAAACGGACTCCCGTACTTTTTTTTGTTCTATTGAGCACCTGTACTTATCCAATTTTGTTCTATTGAGCACTTGTGTCCTAATTAGTGTCCGCATTCATTTTACGCCCTCTGTTTAATTGCCATGTAATGACCATATAACACGATTTTGGCCATGTAATGTCCACATAATGCAAATTCAAGCCACGTAGCACTCTGTAATGCCACGAAACACCGTAAAACAACACAATCAATTTTGTTTTACTTTTTTTGTTTACGGTGTTTCGTGGCATTACAAAGTGTTACGTGGCTTGAATTTGCATTATGTGGACATTAAATGACAAAAAGCGTGTTATGTGATCATTACAAGACAATTAAACAGAGCGCGTAAAATGAACGCGGACACTAATTGGGACACAAGTGCTCAATAGAACAAAATTGGATAAGTACAGGTGCTCAATAGAACAAAAAAAAGTACGGGGACCCGTTTGCACATTTTGTACAAGTACGAGGGCCTCCGTATGTATTTTGCCCCAGATTTTTTGGGGAAAAATGCATCAAGACATGATCAATGGACAGCATAGCATTGGTTATCATGTGATGGTGTTGTAGTGAACAATTGTAAGTTCATTATTGCAGCTCAATTAAAGTACAACCCACCATAATTCGGTCAATAGTTATTGTTTTATGTATGAAGATATTTTTCATTATTATTTGTAAACGAGTTTGGCTTAGCCGAGAACTTATAATCCCCCACAAAAGAATAATTGACCACTCTTAAGACTGGTGATCCATAAGGTTCTATATTAAGTGCCTGTTTGGTTCACTCTTAAAATCATGTGAATTTAAAAAACTCAAGAATTGACTTTAAAAACGTTTGTTTGGTTATATTTGTTTAACATCAAAATCATGAGAATTTACTTCCCCCAAAATGGAGGAATTGCAATTACCATGATAGGGGTGAGTAAGATTCAATTCCTCTATATATTTTAGATAATTCTTTTTTATTTAAATTACAAATTTCATTTATGCCCTTGATTTACATTATTATTTTTAATGGATAAGGGTTAATGTTGTAATTGTAGTTAAATTCCCATGTTTTTTCAATTCATACCAAACAAAATGTAGGAATTTGTTTACTAGATAATTAATTGTAACCAAACATATTTTATCAAATCATGTGAAATCTAATATGTGGGAATTAAGTTCATGTGAATTAATTTCCTATGAATTTCAATTCACACATTTAACCAAACAAGCACTAAAATCAAGCTTAGAACCGTTCTCTACTCCGATATGAGATTCATAATTTAAGTCGATCACACACGCTTAAGAAATTTCTTATATCGTTGAAAAAATATATATATGGTGATATTATGTAATTAAGTAGATATTATGACTAAGTTTTATGCATTTTTAGATTTTTATAATATGCCATTCCAAAATGTCAAAGTCAATATGCGGAATCTTGAAAAACTTTTTATACCACATGAAATTTATAAAACCTCGTGGTTAACACATGAAATTTCTCAAATTATTTTTATTTAATTTCATATAGTACTCTCACATTTTAAAATCTTAGCTATTTTATAAATTTCTTAATTACCATAAAAATCATTTTTATAACCAAATTATTAGAGACGGTCTAGATTCTAGATAGATGAACAAGTAGTGTATTCTTTTGTGATAAAATATAGATAGAGAAGTTTCGTTTGGTACACCTGAACTTTTTGTTTTTTTTTTCGAGTGTCCTAAAAACAATTATTTTGAATGGTATCCTTGAGGTTTTTGAAAAGTTCACTCTGTACCCCAAACTTTTACTCCTATAAAGTTTGCGATATACCTTTTCTTGGATTTTTCGTAAAATTTTTTATTTTTTATTTTATTTGTTTAAAAAAACTATTTTTGTGTTAATAAAAAATACAAAAGATTGTTTGGGACTAAATTACACCGTAAAATATAATTTAACTTCAAGGGGGATAATGACTTTAGATAGACATAATATTCTTATATCTTTGAATATAAAAATAAAATTAGAAAAACACGCACTTAAATAGTACTTTTGAAATTTGTTAAGTATAAATCCAATAAAATTTATATTTAAGATATAAATGTAAATCCTTAATCGATCTCTGTAAAAATAATAATTAAATGGTACAATTAACGATGTTCTCTTCTATTTAATTTGTACCATTTAATTAATTTTAAAATTTCAATTGTTTATTTAACATCAAAGTTGGATAATCAATCGTCTATTTATGTTTATACAATACGGTTGAAAATGTTTCATTTTCATTTTAACTAGCTGTACCCGTCGTGCCATGCATGACTCGTGTTTTATAATTTTTTGAATATTATATAAATATAGTATTAGTGTCAAAGATAAAAATTGTTAATAAATCAATTTTAAAAATATAATTTACTAAATCAATTGTTAATATTAGTGTTTTATAATTGATTTAGTATACTATATTAAAATTGATTTAGTATCAAAGATAAAAATATAATTTATTTAGAAAAAGGGGCTTCCATTTTAAAATTATTTTTTAAATTCGAATTTTTAAAATTATTTCGTACATAAATAGATTAAAAAGGTAAGATAAGTTAATTAATATATATCTTTTATAGAGGGATATTTTAAAGATAGATCATATTGCTTTAAAGATAGATATTAGAAGAATAGAAAAAGGATAAAATTAAAGATTAGATAATTAAGGAAATTTTAAATACAAATATTATGCCTTCAAAGATATATATTAGATGGGTAAGAAAAAAGATAAAATTAAAGATTAGATAAATAAGAAAAGTAAAACTTATAAAATTGTTAATGAAGTGGGGCCATAATTAACGTGGAGGCTCGAAATTCTCCGGCTTTAATATATAGTATAGATTATAAAATTACTGAATTTCTCAAGAGAAAAATGAAAGAATAAGACCTTGCTACACTTCCTTTAAAAAGTATACTTTCATCCAAAAACTACTTTTAAAACTCTTGAAATACGTGCAACTCCTCTACTTTTTACGTTTTTCAAGACAAAAAAACACTACTTTCTCCCCAAAAGTACTTTTTACAAACAAGTGTTGCTACACATATACCAACACTAACGAAATTTCAAAAAAAAACCGACGAAAGGGTATGACCCCAACGGTTTTAAATTTGGGGTTATAGGGACAACTTTTCGGACATCTCAAGGTTACTATCTAAAATAACTGTTTTCTCAAGGAAACAATTAGGGAAAACCAAAAACTCAAAAATACTAAACGGATTTTCCCCCCAAAAATAAGGCATGAGAGTAAAAGGCCTGTTTGATCCGTACAGGGGGAGGCCCAATAACCTCCGAAATCATAAATGGGGTCTACAACTGTGCCACCACAAACTTATAGTGGCTTCCACCAAATTGGCGGTGGCAAATTGCTACATACTATCGATTGGAGATGCATGATTTCAAAGCTTTTGATAGAGTTTTTTTGTCTTTAATTCTAGTGAGTTTTAATAATATCTCTTCGTATAGGCTTCATATTTAACAACGAAAGAAAGTAGATCGACCAAAACAAAAAGAAAGAAAGTAGAACGTAAACCGTATAATGGTTTCTTCGCATACAAATACTTGTGTCATTGTCAATTTGTCTCTGTAGTCATACTTTCCTCCGTCTTCTTTGGCTGATTAAGATTAAAGACTCAGCACTCGTATTTAGAGCTGACAAAACCTGACTCGAACCTCAAAACCGACTCGAATCGATCGAAAATTTTAGGGTTGAAACCCGACTTGAATAGTAGCAAACAAAACAAAAAACCGAACCCGTTTGGGTTGAAATTCGAACCCGACCCGACCGACCCGATTTTTTATATATATGTACAATAAATATATTTTATTTTAAATACTATAATATATTTTATTCTAAAACCTATACATGAAAAAATATAATAAAAATCTATTTAAAGTAATATTTTATTATTAAATATTATTATTTAATCAGAATATTATTTTAATAATTATTTAAAATTCAAATTCTTGACCTATTAGGTTAAACTAAAACCCGCACAATAACCTGTCAAGACCCGACCCAACTTGACCTTCAACCCGATTTACCCAAACATGCACTCAACCCGAACTCAAAAAGACCGAACCCAAATCCACCCGATCCGACCCGTTTGCCACCTCAACACGTATTTAAAAGTCAACTTAAAACCTTAGGTCCCATTTGGTAACACTATCGAAATCGGAATAAACCATTCCAGAGACATGTTGTTTGGTATGCTGTCGGAATAAACAATTCATGATAATTATGCTTCAAAATTCTTAAGATATAAGGTTCTCAATTATGATTTTAAGAGTTTATGACTCTTACAAATTATAATTTAAGGTTGCAGTGTTTTAAGATTCAAGATGAACAATTATAATCATTTGCGACTGGAATGAAATTAGCATGCAACCTTGGAATGAGCCAATCATGGGAATGAAATTAGAATGAGCAATTCTTGGAATGAAATCGACTCCAGAATTTTCTCTATCAAACATCATACCGGAATCATTCTCATTCCTCATTCCTATGGAATCAAATCAAACAGAACCTTACTGTATTCTAGAAATATAACTGAATATGTCTGTCACGTAGAATCCCTACACAACATATACACTATTCTATTGCCTTCTCTATTCTTTATCTGGATATGTGTTAATTCTAGGTTTTTTTTTGCAGAACACTTGACAATTCTCGAGGGAACAAGACAAAGAAGAGTTTTCAAAAAGTTGTCAAACAAGCATGAAGATACAATCCTAATGAATCCCATATGTTTAAATTGAAAAAAATGCAACTTTCGAAAGCAAAAGCGAAAGAAAGGAACAAGGCCACATTCAGAAACATTTTTAAACAAATTAAAAAGGTAAAAGAAGACCTTTTAAACATCCAAATTAAAAAGGTGCAGGGTTCGATTCCCCGCAACGTCGTTGGGAGGGGGCTACCGTAGTTCCACTCACAGCCCCGGTTTGTACTTAGGCCCGTTGCGTTAGCGATGCTAGAAGTCTGACCCTTGGGCCTCGACCCATGGGGGACGAGCCGAACCAAACGCGAAAGCAAAAAACAAAACAAAAAACAAGAAGTATTAAGAAAAAAAAGAGAATGTCTACTCCAATTCCACCACTCATACTGAAATACAAAGATGAAAAAAATATCAAATTGAATGATAGAAATAATAACTATTTTCCCTGAATAGCAATGGGTAGAAGAAATAAGACAAATATAAAAATCACAACTAGAGAAGGAACTCATATAACGGGGTTAATCAATATAAACCGAGAGATTCAGAGAGACTTCCAATTACAATTTAACCTTACAAATAGAGAAAACTAAAATGGAAAGAATTACCCAAAATATACAAAAAAAAAAAAACAGAAATCTCAAGGGAAGGTAATTCAGTAATAAAGCCAGTTTCAAGCATCGAGAAAAAAAAACGTGGTTTTTTATATAGAGGATGACAAATCTCTGGGGCCGGATGGCATGTCGGTCTGAGTGTATAAAGAATAATAACACATCATAGGTCCTGAAGTGATTAAAGCGGTGAAAAGTTTCTTTTACTCAGGACAAATCTTGAATTAAATCAACCATACGTTCATCACCTTATTTCCAAAATGTGAAAATCTGAACTCTACAAACCATTACAGGCCTATCAAATTATGTAATACAATATACAAAATCATAGCCAAAATACTAACAACAAGACTCAAGAAGGTGATAGGAAAAATAATACACCCAATACAGTCAGCATTCGCAGACAAAAAAAGTATTCATGACAATACACTTATAGCCCATTAAGTTTTCTACATCTTCTGGCATAAATTCGAATTCGATATCAAACTTGATATATATGGTAAAAGCTTATGAGCGCTTAAGCTGGAAATTCCTGTTTCATGTCATGCAAAATTCGGAGTCGATAAAAAATTCGATAGTTTAATTAGGGGGTGCGTGGAAACCGTTTCGTATTCTATCATTGTCAACAATAGTCCCACAGACCAATTCAAACCAGTAAAAGGACTACGCTAGGGTGACCCCCTCTCATCATACCTGTTCGTTATTGCGGTAGAAGTGCTCGCAATACAGCTAGAAGGAGCCTACACAAATCCTAAAAGCGGAATAGGTATTCAGGTACAGGAGGTGGAACCAAAATCGCGTTCCTAGCTTATGATGATGATATCATTATCTTTGCAAAAACAAACAATCACGCTAGTCAAAATATTAGACGACTATTGTTAGATTTCATGCCAAAGATCAACTTCTATAAAGTCTCTTTTCAAGCCACAAAAAACATAAACAACTCATCCAAAACCAAATCAAACAAATCCTACACATAAACAACACCATGACATTAGACAAGTATCTCGGATGGCCTACAATAAACGAGCAAGTGACAAAAATCACATCCAATGCTATCACAATGAGAACGAAAGAAAAACCTTCATAGTGGAAAGTCAACTCACTATCTCAAGAAGGACACAAAAAATTCTCATAAAAGCTTATCCGCTAGTTCAACTGAACTAGCTACCTAATGCAATTATTCTACCTCCCAAAATCAATCCACAAAGAACAAGACAAGACCAATAAAATTTCTTCTAGAAAAAGGAAAATGGTTACAAGTCATTGATTAGTTTGAACTCGATTTGCAGACCTCCAAATCAAGGGGGTATGGTCATAGCAAAAGCAGAAGAAATGAACCAAGCATTCAAAAAGAAACATTTATGGAAAGCCATATCTAAACTAGACAATATTTGGGTTTTAACAGTCTAAGAAAAATACCTCAAAAAACACATCATGTCAATGGTCAAAACTCACGAGTCTTCGTAAGCTCTTTCTTTCCAGTCTCTTATGACAAGTGGGAGATGACAAAACAATTCGATGATCTAGAAAGATAATTGGACTCAAAATGAAGGTCTTGAACCCAGAATGGAAGTACAACAACAAATTGATTGGGATGAACCAGTGTACAACTACCTTAGAAGTGAGTACACATGGGATGTCGAGGTGCTCCGTCGAGTCCTTAATTCGGAGGATTTTGAACAAATCACACAAATCATAGCACCACATAGAAAAATTCCATATCATTTGTATTGGAAGCCAAGAAAGAACGGATGATACTCAACTCATTTGATGATGCGTGCATTTGATACATGAGAATAAAGGATAACATTATGTTGGTCTTCGATGAATATGGAGTGCGAGCATTCCGCCAAAACAAAAAAACTTTATGTGGAAATTGTGTCACAATGGACTACCAACGAAAGTGAGACTTGCTAAATATATAGCACTTCTGCAAGGATGCGGACATTGCAATAACAGATTCTAAGATGCTTATCACCTTTTCCTGAATAGAGTAGCCCGAACAGTTAATCAAATCAGTGCCGAGAACCGCCACCCTTTACTTTTTATTGAAGAAATCCGCTCAAAAGTAACATTTTATACGTGTATTCACTTTTTTTTTCGAAATTAAGGGTTATGGTCGAGAAATACTACACAATATATGAGTATGATCAAGGATCTGATCTGATTGTGTGGGCAAATTTCAAAACCCCGGTAGATGAATGCAAGGACATTTTATAAGCTCGTAGTTAACAACTTGGGTTGAGAAATAAGCTCATATTTTCTGGAGGAAGGATTCACAAAAACCCACAGTTGTCCACCAAGGCTTTGAATACGTTTGTAAAACCATATTAGAATATTTATAGAAGCCCAGTTGCTCATATCGAGATTAAATTTTTCGACGATAATCTAAAGTTTGAAGAAAAATATATTTAACTCTTAAAACGAACCAAAATCAATTGCATAACTTGAAATTAGCTCACTTTTAAGACAACAATGATCCAAACACAAGTAATTCACCCTAAATAATAATACAACATGAATTTGTCACAATTATAAATAAGTGCCCACACATAAAAAATATATCTACTATACAAAACTCAATGAAATTAATAATACAACACGAATTTATCACAATTGCAAATAAGTCCCAACATGAATTTAATCTATGTTTAATATACAAGTATTGTGAAATCAGAAAAAATAACTCTATAGACAACTATCGAATGAAGTATCCTATTTCATATTAAAAAAATATGTAAAATGCCAGAGAGATTAACCCCCACTAGTCGCCATATAGCTCTATCTCTGGTTAATGTTGGACGGGGGTTTAAAGAAAGTCTGCAATAGTCCACCAGGGTATTGAATAAGTTCCAAAAACGAGAACATAATGTTTTGAAGACACTCAATTGCTAATACTGAGATTAAATTACTTGACGCTAATCTAAACTTTCGAGAAAAAAAACACGTAACCCTTAAACGAACAAAAATCAATTGCAAAACTTGATCTTCACCTATTTTTTTGATCAATATCGATCCAAAAACAAGTAATTCATCCAAATTTTATGCCAAAAATCAATAAATCAAAACCTGTAATATGTTGCCTAAACTCACCCAAGAGTTTGTTAGGAGTAACTTCTTAAACCCATTGATGAAGTCTTGAATGGAATGTAGGTTGCATCAAGACCTTTTAAGATACACGCTAGGAGATCGTCATCTTGGACCATATGTTCAGACATTCAGCCAAGGAATCCACAATGGATTAGTTCATCTCGATATAATCCATCATTGAAAAGGAGTCTTTTGTAAGGGTTTGGAGTTGGTTAAGTCGAGCACATGGATGGTTTTGAGCATGTCACTAATATCTTCCAAGCTTGATATGGCGTTAGTGCCTGAGCATATATAGAGGTGTGTCCGACTGGATTCAAATTGGGGAACCGATTAGGAAAATCTACCGATTTCAAAACAAAACCTACATTGATTCAAATTGGGGAACCGAATAGAAAAATCTACCGATTTCAAAACAAGGATAAAACTGGCAGAATCGACTCTCCTCTAATTTCAATTCCCCATTGAATATTTGAGAATGGGGGATGCAATGTTTCCAACCCAGTTTTATATTTTAGAAAAATTAAGGTTTATTCGAGAACTTGGGTACATTATCTTAATTTTATGTTAGGTTTTAGAATTTGTACTTTAAAAAAAATCTTGAACCGGTACTTGGAACAGTTAAAATCAAGCTAGGACAAGCCTAAATTGAGACCGAAATCGAGGAACCAACGAGCTTGGATTACAAAAATACGTTGGATGGTGGAGTCGTGACTCATAAGAGTCAATTTCAAATTCCTCCAAGATTTGATTAAGATGTCGATTTTGGTGAAAATAGCCTTTAAGATGTAAATTGCAAATGTGTCTTATCAATTAGATTAAGAAGACTAGTGGCCAAAATAAGTCTAAGATCAACGTAGCATTAGCAAAATAGGATAAAGTATTGATGCACTATATATTTTTTTGAATATGTATGGATGTTTATTTTTATTTCTTTATGATTCACGTATTTCTCTTTTCAGTTCAAATATATATGTTCATGGCTCACATATTTATATTTGTAGTTCGCATATTTCGTATTGTAGTTCACTTTTATATAGAAAATGGGGTAGCACATCAATGTGGTGACATTTTAGTAATTAATAACAAGTGCTATGTTAGGTCTAGTTCTCCCTTCCTCTCTAATCATGTATGTTTTGATTGTTTTATACTCTAGTTCACATATTTGTCTTGTAGCTCACATGATTCTCTCATTTGTTCACATTTTATAATACAATTAATGTATTATGATATCATGAATTTTTACTTAGTAACATACATGCTTATTTGTTATTCACAATTTTTTTAGTTCAAATATTTCAGTTTTTCCGTTTTCACAGATTTCTCTATGGTTCATATATTCACGTCTGCAGTTCACATTTTTTTTGTGGTGCACGCACTTCATTTTATGTTGATGAGGGCTTGTTTGACAAAACATATAGCGTTCATTAATATCATAGCAAGTTCACATAACATCATAGTACGTTCAAGTAAAATCCATCTCAGTCAAGAACGGGATTCAGATTCGATGGAACTCGCTTTCTCTCTGCGAAGTTCAAGATCTCTCTTAGCCATGGTTTCATGGAGAAATTCAGGAATCCTTGTGGTTGTTGTTGTTGGTCGATGAATCCGTTCGAAACATGAACATCCAATTTTGGCATCGCATTCAATCCAATTGGGATCGAGGTCTCGCGATTGTCACTGCTCTTGGCGGTCTAGATCCCCTCTACAGCAGGGGCGGAGGAGGACAGATTACTGATCTATAGGGGGCGAGGTCGTAATTTAACTTGTTGATTATAAGGGCGGCGCCTATGGAGAAGGAGGGTGTGAGGGAATTGTGCCAGATCTGTAATTAAACAAACCCTAACCTTGATCATCAATAGGGAACGATGAAGAAGATAGTGTTGTAGTCTAAAATGTCCGTTTATCCCTACAAATTAAAGATTGAAAAATAAAGCGCTTTAATCATAGCCGTCCATTCCATATAAATCTACGGTTATGCAACATTTATAATATGTATGTTAATTTTTGTTTACATAAGATCCAATGCCTTTGATTAAATGATACTTGTGCATGAGTAATTTTTTTTAAGGAAAGAATTAGGCTAGTCCTATTACAAAGGTGCTATCCTAGAGCATCTTTGCAGATGTAGTCTCGGAGGAACACAACGGCAACAAGGAGACAAGTTGAAAAGACGAAGCGATGTAGTCCGCCACAACATTAGCTTCTCGGAACACATGAGAGATAGACCAACTCTGAAAAAAGCGAAGTAACCCCCGAATGTATGTTCGAAGCATCTCCGCCTCCAACAGATAGCTCCAATCTCCCTACACTGCTTTAATGACCTGTAGATTGTCACCTTCAATATTTAAGTGGGAGATGCCACGACTGATCGCAGCAAGGATCCCTCAGTGAAGTGCAAAGGCTTCCGAAAAAAAGATTGACCGACCTCCGAGAAAACCACCATCCAGGTGCACTAGTGTCCCGCTTCCATTCCTGAGAACAAATCCATAAGAAGTGACACCGTCAGAATTCACTACACCGTCAAAGTTTAGTTTGATATTATTTATTGTTGGTTTGGTCCACTTGACTTTTGCCCTCTTGTTTGGTTTTTTGATGCACTTTGTAGGCCTTACATCTTGCTTTGTTCTAGTCGCTTGCTTCCGGTCTTTAATCTGTCTGCTATAGAACTCATGTATATCTCTTGGTGTTATGTTGTTATAGTTTTCTCCATCAAAAGTTTTCTTATTGCGGAAGTACCAAATACTTCACCAACCGCAAATAAGTCTTTGTAATTCCTATTTGGTTATTTTGGATCTCATTTCCTCTATGAATTTATTTGGTTTTCTGTTATCTCGATGTATTTGGTTTGTGATTTGGGTTGTTTTGTGATTTAGAGTGGTTATAGTTGTATTTTTAAGTGGACATTTGAGAAACAAATGGTATGCATCCTCGTTCGTGTTATCACAGAAAGCACAACCTTGTGGAATTGCACAGTGGTTAGTAGCCAGTCTAGCCTTGGTGGCGAGGCCATTCCGACATAGTTTCCACAAGAAGTTTTTTACTTTGGGTGGAATGTTTAATTTCCAAATCCATCCAAGGTCCATGGGATTGTCTCGTTTATTTTCTTGAATCTAGTTAATCGTTGAATTTGTGGAGAACCATCTGTTTTTGCTTGGTTTCCAATACACCCGATCCGGGATTTCTGTTTGAGGCAGGGCTATTTGAGATATTCATACGACATCCTCTAATGGGAGGACCTTACAAAGCGAGTCGATATTCCATTCGTTATTGTTCGTAATGTAGTTGCTTACTTGTTCATCCTTGTTAATTTCTGTGTTTATGTCTTCCTTAGGTCTTAGATATCCTTGGTCTGACCACTCATCGCTCCAAAATCGAATCGCTTTCTATCACCCACTTGCCAGCGGAGTCCTTTCAGATTGGTGACGTTGTGTAAGCTTATTAGCTTGGACCATTGCCGCGAGGTATTGCTTTGCCTATTGTACTCAAAGAAGTTTTGTTTTTTCAAGTATTTCTCCGAGATGATCCTTACCCAAATGTTAGTTGGTTCTGCGATTATCTTTCATAGTAGTTTTAGTTGCATGGCTTGGTTCATTTCTTCTGCCTTGTGATTCCCAGACCACCTTGGTTAACTGGCCTACAAATTGAATTCCAGTTTATTAGTGGTTTATATCCGTTATCTTTGTTCCAAAAAAACTATTTGTTTGTCTTGTCAAGGTCGTGTGGATTGCTTTGGGCGAGTAGAAATACTGCATTAGGTAGACAAGTTGTGCTGACAGATTGACTATGATTAGTGTTGTACGCCCCGTCTTGGGATAAGGTATTTGTTTTCCAAATTGTTACTTGTTTTTTTGTTTTGACCGTTACATCAATAAACGTATTTTTTGTGACCCTTTCATTAATAATGGGGCGTCTCAAGTATTTATCCAGGTGTATAATGTTCGTTATGCGTAGGATCTGTTTAATCTATGTTTTTTGTGACTTGAAAAACTGATTTATTGTAGTTAAGTTTTTGTCCCGATATCTCACAGTAGTTCTCCAAGATATTTTTAATTATCTGGCATGTTTTTTTTTATCAAAAAACGGGGCAAGCCCCTGCGAAGACTCTTATTAGAACTTAAATATGCCCAAAGTGGGCTACAATATCCTCATAAACGAGCTGCATAACAGCATTAGGAAGACTATAATGTAAAGCAAACAAGGAATTAAAATCAAGCGATAAGTTCGCAAGGGTATCAGTGGGCTTGTTGGCCGTTCTCCGGACATGGATGAGCTTTATCGGAGCTGGATGAGCCGCAAGAAGCTCTCGACAATGGCGGACAAGGTGGAAGTCCCTATGAGGCATGTCTGTGTGCGCTGTTACAAGGGCCAGAGCAACAGAAGAATCGGTGCCACTAACAACAGTCGTGGGCGAATGATCAGCAAGGAACATCAGCCCCTGCCTAATGGCATTAAGTTCCGCACGCAAGGCATCACAATGGCCACTTTGAAAGGAGAATGCTAGCAGGAAATTACCATGATCATCCCTGAGAATACCTCCACCACCGGCAAGCCAGGATTGCCACGGGAAATGCCATCGACATTCAGCATTCGCTAAGAAGGAGGAGGAGGCGTCCAACTAGACATAGCAGACACCAGGCCATTGCCAACAACCGGAGATGGGAGAGAGGCCTTGGATTTGGCGCTACTGGAACAATAGGCCTCAGCCATAGAAACCACAATATGGGAGAGGCGAGCACAATCATCTTTTCCATCAAAAATCAGCCTATTACGAATCTTCCAAGCGTACCAGATCATTGTGCCAAAAGTAGTACTCCAAGGATCCCTCTTCTTGAAATTATGATAGATCCAAGCTTGAAAATTCACTTCAGCAAAAAAAGAGGACGAAATAGAGTTGCCCGTAAGTGCTCTCCAGACTTGCTGAATAGCATGACAGTCACGAACAACATGGATGATAGATTCGGGCTGGCCACATCTCGGGCAACTGTCCGATTGAGCCAGGTGTCTACGGAATCGAACAACATTACATAGAACCACATCATTCGCTGCAAGATACAAGAAGTGCCTGACTCTCTGTTGCACCGGGGCATGCCATATGGCCTCCCAAATCTGATCTCTAGGGAGCTGCTGTCGACCAAGTTTCATGGCGGACCGGGTCGTGAACTGACCAGAGGACGTCGGGTGCCAAAAGAAGGTGTCGTGATGGTGCTCATCGCTGGACAAAGAGATGGATTCTAAAGTACGCAAAACATCAAGAGGAAGTTTGTGTTGGAGAAGGTTCCATTTCCACCCTTCCGGAGACCAATATTCAGCAACGGTAGCAGCCAGCTCATGATCCGACAGTTGTTGCAAGGCAACATCACGAAGAGGTCTTGGTAAAAGCCAGGGCTGCTCCCAGAAGAAGGTACTCTTACCATTACCCACCGACATACCCAATCCCTGAGAAAGAATAGTTGACCCCTGAACAAGGCCTTTCCAAGTATGAGAAGAGCGAGGCCGTCGCTGGAAAATGTCCACATCCAAACGACTACCACAATACTTTCCACGAATAACTTTGCTCCAAAGCGACAAGGGCTCCTGAAGGATGCGCCAGCCAAGCTTGGCTAGGAGTGCATCATTTTGGTCGCGCATAGAGCGAAGACCAAGCCCGCCATTCGTCTTTGGGACGGCAATCCTATCCCAAGCCAGAAGATGAATTCTTCGTTTGTCAGGCGTGGAACCCCACACAAAGTTGCGAACCTGCTGATCAATATTGTCACAAACACTTCGGGGAACCAGCGTCGATTGCATCGTGTACACCGGTAGAGAAGTGAGGACAGAATTAGCAAGAGTTACTCGGCCAGCTGCTGAAAGAGATTTAGCCTGCCAGCCTGAAAGACGACTCTTGATCTTATCAAGCAGATAGGAATATCGATCCGAGGTCATGCGTCCACAAGCAGTAGGAACTCCCAAGTACGTCCCAAAATCATCCACCACAGGGATCGAGAGGATCTGGCTGATGGTCTGTTTGACGTCATCCCGAGTTCTTCGAGAGAACAGCATATTACTCTTGTCAAAATTGACTTTTCATCCAGAGAAAAAACAGAATTGCTCCAGGCAGTCTTTGATGACTCGAGCTTGATCAGAAGAGGCTTCAGCAAAGAGGACGAGATCGTCTGCAAAGAAGAGGTGTGATAGACAGACGCCACCTTCCCAAATCGGTTTCCAGCGACCTTCTGAAACTGCATTTTGAATAATATGAGAGAGGTACTCCATACACAAAACAAAGAGATAGGGAGACAAAGGATCTCCCTGGCGGACTCCTCTCGAAGGTTTAAAAGATCCCCCTCTCGAACCATTCCAGAAGATTTCCATTCGGCCCTTTGATTGACAGCTCATTATCACTTCAACAAGGTGAGGAGGAAAGTGTGCTTCGTTTAAGATAGTCCTGAGGAAGCCCCATTTGACGCGATCATAGGCTTTGGCAAGATCGATCTTTAGAATCATGGTACAATTTGAGGAAGTCGGAGAGGCCATGGAATGTAAAACTTCCTGCACTATAACAACATTATCGATGATTTGCCTCCCGGGAATAAAGCTTGCTTGAGCCGGAGACACAAGAGAAGGAAGCACCGGTTTGAGGCGGTTGACGATCATCTTAGTCGCTATTTTGAACAGAACATTCAGCAGAGAGATAGGACGGAACTGAGCGGCTGTACATGGATTGTCAACTTTTGGAATTAAGACCACAAGAGCATCAGCGAGCCCATCTGGCATCACCCCGTCATTCACAATCTGCAGGACATTTGATTCGCTCTATTTTGTATAGGTTAACTCTTGTATTTTAGGACTTTATTGAGTGTGTTTAGGTTAGAGTTTGTGCTAATTGTAATATCTAGGCCGAAGACACAAGGATGCAAGAATCAAGAGTTGTAAGGCGTTTTGAGCTGTCTTCCCAACACCACTTGCTTGCGAAGGCCATATCTTGAGCTACAGAGGTCGGTTTGACTTGATTCCGGTGCCATTGGAAAGCTAACTTCAAGGGCTTGAATTCATCTTTTTACACCGAAGTCAGATTCGAAGCCGAAGATGGTCAAAACAGCCTCCGAAGTGACACCAGCGATTCTGTCGAGATTCCGCGACCGCGGATTGTCCACCGCGACCGCGGTGGCTGCCGAGACAAGTTGTTCTTCTCTGTCGTACAAGTGCGGGCGCGGTGGGAGCGACGCGACCGCGGTGATGCCGAATCCGAAGCGGGCCGAAATCTTTCTATCTTGTTTCCTTTTCTATCTTTTGCCTTTTTCCTTATCTATCTCGTGGAGCTTGTTCCTTGGGCTATATAAGGAGGAGCCAGCCTTAGGTTTTTAGTATCTTCTACCTTCTACCTTCTTTCACAAGTTAGGTGGTTTTTAGTTTAGTTATGGAGAGCTAGTCTCCTTGGGTTTGTTCAAGGGAGAAGCTCTGATGTATGAACTCGTGAGATTTTGGTAATTGATTTCTATCCTTTGGTTAATATTGATTCTCTTGTGCTTCATCTTATGATTGTTGATTGTTTCTCTAGGATTCGCTACCCTATTGAATTGATTAGCTTTCTACAGTTTGATTAGGTTTGGACCGTGGACAAAACTAATCTGTGAAAACAACTTAACCTAGACCTGTTGTCTATGCAACTAGGATTAAGAAGAGAATTGATTGTTTTATCTTGCAATTGACTCGTAGCTTGATTGTTTGATATTATATCCTGCGTATCCTTGTTCTCTATGCTAATTCTAGGTTAAGCGTCCTTGCCTAGGGTTATAGAATTGCTTGGACTGTGGACTTGTGATTGTTAATGATCAGGATAGGAATTAACCATAGGTGTGAATGAAATCAATGGATAAATCTATGATCGAGGGATTATATCATGAGTGGATCTTTTGAATGAACTTGTCTCTTTATCAATTGTTTCCCCATATTTGTATGTTTGTTTATTTGTTTTGTTTTCAAGTTTAGTTTAGTATAGATTTCTCTTTTAAACCCCCCTTATCTTTAGTTGATAGTTATATTAGTACTAGAAGCCTTAAGTTCTCTTGGGTTCGCCCCCTTACTTGCATACTATACTAGTTTGTAGTTTGGGTTATTTATCTTTGATCTTGGCACGACGACTTTAGCCGAGTCAACATTGCTAGTTACCTTCTCACCCACGGTATTCCAATTTTGCTGGTAAAAAATAGCAGGAAAGCCATCAGGGCCCGGTGCCTTGAAAGCTCCCATTAGTCGAACTGCCTCCCAGACCTCATTAGGCGCAAACGGAGCCCACAAGCTATCCAGATCAGCCGCTAATAAAGATGGGAACAGAACACCAGGAAGGTTGACATCAGGTCTGAGATCAGGGCTGTCAAGCGTGAACAGATGCTCAAAAAATTGCACAACCATGTTGCGGACATCCTGCACGTTATCAATCCAAACACCAGCAGAGTTTTGAAGAGCAAGAATTTTGTTCCGCCGGCGCCTGTCAATGGTAGATAAGTGATAGAATCTAGTATTGCGATCTCCCTCAATAAGAAAAGACGCCCTAGACTTTTGAAACCACAAGAGCTGTTCTTGATCGAAAACCTCTTCCAGCTGAAGACGCAGATCTCTCTCTAAGCAAATAAGAAAATCAGATGGGTGAGAGCTCAACTTTCTCTGAGCACCCTCAAGCCTCGCCCATAGCTTTCTTTTACGGTGAAATATGTTGCCAAAAACTTCCTTGTTCCAGGATAACAAAGCCTCAGAGAGCATCGAGAGAGAGTCAACAACACTGTCCGAGCTGTTCCAGTGATCCTGTAAGAAAGCTTTGAAAGAGTCATGGAGCAGCCAAGCAGCTTGAAAACGAAAAGGTCTAGTTCCTGCATAGATATCCACACCAGGAGCGGTTTAAATAAGTAGCGGGAGGTGGTCCGAATGGGGAGCATGTAAATGTTGGACAATAGCTTCCGGCTAGTAAAGACGCCAGGCCTCATTACAAAGCCCGCGATCCAACCGCGCCGCCTTGTAGGTAGCAAGAGATCGGCCAGTCTTCCAAGTATGAACAACTCCAACAAAACCAAGATCAATAAGATTCAAGAGATCAATCTTCTCCTGGAAAGTTTGAGAGGCGCTGTTCGAACCTTCAGAGGAGTAGGTCCGCTCATGAACATGGAGGGTCGCATTAAAATCACCAGCAAGCAGCCAAGGCCGTTGGTTGTGGGCAGCAAAGCGTTGCAAGGATTGCCAAAGAGCAAGACGAGAAGTAGGGTCCGGGGAAGCATAAATAGCAGAGAGAACCCAAGGCACCGCCCCACGAAATTGAACTTCCACAGTAATGTGCTGATGATGTAGAGAAACCGGAGTAACCATAACCTCATCAGTACGCCAGAGAATCCATATACCACCGGAAAAGTGATCAGCTTCACTACGAATCACCCCATCAAAACCAAGCTGTCTACAAACAGGATCAGCCCGGGAGTTACTGATTCGGGGTTCAACAATAGCGAGGACAGTAGGATTATGAAGACGAATCAGCTCACGAATAGAGACGAAAAAACTGGTGGCCCCTGCACCGCGAACATTCCACACAAGAACACTCATCTTATTCATAATAGACATGGAATTATTGATAGCCGAGACTAGAGGACACATAGGATCCGATCTATCCAAAAAGATTCCTTGGGAGACCTCGGATAAAGTCTGAATGGCGCTATTGAGACGCGCTGGCATTGAGACCTTGCACAAAATTGGTTCGGTCTCGGTTTCCATCGGAAGCAACTCGAGCTTCATCATGTTGGCTAGAAGGGGTAGCGGTAGCAGGAAAGGGCCCGTCCGGTGGTTCGACACCACTATGCTTCGCTTGTTGTAGACCGGCAAGATTGACAGGGTCCGGATCGGCAGTAGGAGGTGGTCCGCCATCGGCAGGAGTGGGGGGGGGTAGGGTTTGGTGGTTGGTGCTAGAGAATATTGATTGTACTACTGGGGTCGTTGGGGAGGGCGTGGGAGACGGCTTCCGAAATTAGGTTGGCCTTTTGCAAAACCGCTAACCTGGTAACGTAGCTTTCTTTCGCGGCAAGTTTCTTTTGATCTTTCCTTGGAATGGATAGAGTAGAATCTCGAGCCTCTTTTTTATCCTTCCTTTTTGAATTCTTGTTACCCGAATTATAAGATTTGCCTGATTGAGAATTATTCTCCACTAATTGCTTGCCCATGATTGTAGCGTCAAATCTTTGTGGATCCAAATTTCCCACTTTGATAGCTGCCCCAGAAATTACAAACTTGCCCTCGCAAGATTTCCCAGACTGCTGCGGGTTGCCGCCGTTAGCTGTAATTGAAGGATCCGGTGGAACCCTAGAAGTGGCCTGGGTTGGAACCGGCGGCACAATTGCCACCATTGGTTGCGGAGGAACTTGGGATATGACCGGTGGGGTTGACTGAGAAGGCGTGGAGGAAGCCACAACAGCGGGATGGACTTCCGATGGGCCTTCACCACCGTCCAGAGCCATGAGAGCGCCAAAGCGTGAGCCCTGGCTTTGAGTCTCGGGTTGGGCCACTTGGAGAGGAGCCTGCACAGGGGTCGGGCCCTGGGTTGTGGCTTGTGGTGAGGGTTGGCCTTGAGGAGTGGGTTTTGGTTTCCGGCGCGGCTTAACAGCTTTCATCCAGGGGCCAAAGTTGGCTTCCGGCTCAGGGGAGATTTCAGGTGCCGTTTGAGTCTGCAGGGGATGAGGGTTGGGCTGATCTTCATCCGGGATGGGGTCATTAGCGGGACATTGATCTTTCGTGTGACCGATCATGCCACAATCATAACATAGCATACGGATCCCTTCGTATTGGATCCTCCAAACTTCACCATCACACTAGAATTTCGGTAGCAGCGTTTGACCCAGATCAATCTCAACTGCCAGCCTGACGAACTGACCTCTATCCCCAGCCAAAGTCATTTTGTCCACGCGGACTACCTTTCCGATTAGCTGGCCTATTTTCCGAGGAACGGGTTCATGGAAGAATTCTATAGTTAGGCCCGGGATTCGGATGCATGCCGTAAGAATCTTTGGGGGATTACGGAAAGGATTAAATCTGGGAACCCACTGTCGGATCATGAGGTAGTTGTCCCCGATCATCCATGGCCCTTGTGTTAGCACATGATTATAGTCGTCCTCCGTCGTGAACTTCGCAACATAATATTCATTGCCAATGTGCACCAAGGTGAACGATCCGCGGACTCTCCATTTCTGCTCAAGCCGTCGTTTGAGGACGGTGTACCCTAGCCCCTTATGGAACATATGAACAATAAGAGCGCGAGCCCACGGGAGCCGCATTTCACGCTTTTCTTGAGCAGTGAGACGAACAACTGGGCAGAGCGGATCAGCAGATTCAACCTCTTCATCATCATCCGTAATATAGAGGTCCGGACGTTCCTGCCAGATCGTTGGAGGGGGTGCGACCCAATTGCGTAGTTGCACGCCTGTAAGGGATTCCAGGAACGACTTTTTGGCTGCATCCTGGGCGGAGGCTGAAGCAGTAGGCATCCCACTGGCCGGAGGGACCAGTGCTGAAGTCTTCCCATTCCCCCCTGTAGCGGTAGGAAGAGCAGGGAATTCTTGTGGATCAAGTTGTGTTGCATGAGCAGCAGGATTCTCAGAGGAGGCCAGCATGGCCACATCATTAGTACGGTTAGATTGGTTCATCGGTGCATCGATATCCATCCCCTTGGGCGATGAAGGGAAATCAAAGGAGATGGGAGGAGGGCCGTCGCCGGGCGACGTCGCCATGCACGGCCGGCGAAAAGCAAGTTGGAAGTTTGAACTTAGAAGAGGCGGCAAGTAGCCCTAGAGAGTTTTTTTTCTTAGAAAGTGAGAAATCTATTATCTGGCATGTTTGGTCGATACGTTGAGAAACGACAATTGGCCCGACTTGCCGTTATATATTTTTTGGTCGAGAACACTGTCCATAAAAATCAAACTGGTGATCTCTAGACACTATCCTTGAAAGTTTAACCACTTGACTAAATGACAGAAGGGGAGGGTTATGTTGGCTTGATCGGTCAAGGCTCTATAAATCATCATATTTGACAAGGACAGAGTTATAAATTTGTTAATGATGCCGACAACCAGTTACAATATACTCCCTCCGTTTCAATAAACATATCGTTTTAGCCATTTGCACATATATTAAGGAAGCTATTAAATGGACTATTATACCCCTAATTATTACCTCACTTTTTAACTTTATTGAAAACCACTACTAATAAACTGCTAATGATTATAAGGGTAAATCTGTAAAGTAAATGCCCAAAAATGTAAAACGACATGTATTTTGAAACAAAATTTTAAAGCTAAAACGACATGTTTATTGAAACAGAGGGATCATATGTATATAACTCTATCCTTTCCTAACTCGTGCAGTTGTGCTTTAATACGTATACGTTAAAGTTCGCTGATCTAGACTTACATGACCAAATACTCGATCATCTTTTTTGTTTCTTTTTTCTTTTCAGGATCGGAAAAATACTAAAAGGGAGTTTGAAACTTCTACTTCCGTGGTGGATACGGTGTTCACCCATAGTACGTTTTTGATGCTTCAATTTTAACGCCCAATGTGACATGCCCTTATATATGCAAACATATATAAGTAACATAGATGTATGACATAATAATCTCTTTGTAAGTTGTCGATCCGTTACTATATATGCATAATGTATTCATGCAAGCATGCATATGATACTTTATGTTATCTGTACGTTTGTCGACCCAATCAAACTGGTCCATGATGGATGGATCGATCGGTCGAGCTTGTTGTTGGTATGAACTTATGAGGGATGGACCCACGTGAGGCCAACTCCACCGTTGGATTTTAATTACGGAATTGATGCCACTAGACCTACCCATAAAGACGGTCAACATGTTGACTGGACCTTGGACCCCATCGTTTTTTCTTGACCATATATTTGACTCCTCAGACACCTTTCTTTTCTAGCTTTTTGTACGTTAGTACGTGTTGATCGATCTCACCCTCCATTCCCGGTTGGGATATATGTTTTTATATGTTTTGTTACATTTACCTCTAACTTTCAGCCCATGGGTTGTAATATTATGATTAGAGGTATTAGCTACGGGGGACGACCTAGGGCATATTGAGTCCTTGATAATTTGCAATGTGATCAATAGGGAGTTTGTGACTCAATTTTGTAATTTCATCAACCATAACATTAAGAACCTATTTGTATGCATGATCTTGACTCACTCAAATCCTTGGAGAAAGATCCCAAATATCCAAGATCAATAAGTCAATTTGTCAAACATTCTCCCATGTCCTTGGTAGCATTGATAACCAGAAGGTGTAAGTTATCACCTTCTATTTCGATCTTTTTATAATCTAGTTGTTTAGTAGCTTCGATGAGCATCGAGTTATCACCTTTTAATTGTCTGAAGCACGCTGGTCAAATCTCATTTAATTGTTCCGTTTTTAATCAAATCGATCTAATAGTATGGAAGACCCATTGGAGCTAGTTTTTGTCGTGTAGGGTGAAATGGGTCGTTTGACCAAAAACTATATAATAGAGGAATAAATACAGAGATGAGGATTGGATTGAGGAGGCATTCATGCAGGCATCCCGTGATCGACACCCTTCATTAATAATGTAATGTAAATATGTAATGCGTTAGGGGTGTTGTGTTACGTTTCACCATACCATATACATTATATATTCTTCACAGTTGACTCCTTATACTATACACGCATACGACCTAGCTACCCCTTTCATAATCATTAGGACAAGTACATTTGTGTATAGCTGATTTCGAGGATTTAGGGAAGCACCCGAGGGAAAGAACTACTCTATGGACGAGGTCTCAAGGGACTGAGAAAGGAGAGGTGCGATCGATAAAAGTGTCGTGTCGGGAGTTCATTCACTACTTGTGATTCTACTACTTGATCACATGTAGATGGAAATGTAAAAACTAGGAGATCCAACCTATTTATAGGGAGACAAATAGCGTTGCTAAGTATCTTTCCTCATTATCCTTTTCTTTTAATGTAGGTATATATTTATGTATTATTTGACCCTCCTGAAGGTGTTTATTGTTTGTTTTTTCGATGATGTAAGGGGTCGAGATATATGTCGTTTGCTTACTGCCTAGTCTTTTTGGCCTTATTAATAAAATTATTCACTTCCTTAAGGTGAGGAGTTTGCCGCTTCTCATTCAAGCCAACCAACAAAAAAGAAAAATCAAGAGCTTATGTTTTAGATTTGTTTAAGAACTGGTTACAACCAGCTCTAAAGGAAATAGGGCAAACCGCCGTCCTAGAGTCTCGAACTCGAGACTTGTGCTCAATCAGTGAGTACTGTGAGCTGATGCACTTAAATATCAAGTTGTTAATTATAAATAGAATAAACAATAAACACTTAACTTCTAGATATTTCAAAATGAAAAGAAACTATTTCTTAGGGTTTTAATCATGTCACTAAATTGGGAAAAGTACGAGTGTAAGAAAGGAAGAGAAAAAGTGTACGCCTAGTGGGGAGGGACGCCAAGGCTAAGTGTGTGTATGAACACAAAAATATTCTTTGAAGTTTTTCTCTTTCTATGCTTCAATAATCCGCTCGATCGATCCTCGAATTACATACAAAAACCTGAACTAAAAGTCCTTTAATATCTAAAGTCGGTTAAAATGTTTCTTGCAATTAAATATTCTTCTTCATTATTCTTCGTAGCAAAAAGAAAAACTACTATCCAACTTGAACCTGTCTTAGACAGGGCCTTAGGAGCGCTTGTCGCATCAGCTCACTGGTTGAGCACTCATGGTAATACCATGAGGTCTCGGGTTCGAAACTCCAAGGCGGTAGTTTGCCCTATTTCCTTTAGAGCTGATTAGTAACCAGTTCTCATCCCTTGTGGATGCTCTAGGCGAGCCCAAGTAATACTTGCGGCGACCCTAATCCTTTCCTTATCAAAAAAAAAAAAGACAGGGGAGCCAAAATGAGGGTTGCCACACCCAACATACCGATGTACCTAGTGGCAGAGTCAAGATTTGTTCGGAGAGGGGAATGACTTAGAGCGACATATCGATATACATTGGACAAATCAATGTAACCATTCAAAATCTTCAATTCCCGATCTCACGATCGATTTCAAATGTTATTATTTGCTTTTTTTTTGGTTGAGTGCACTACACACGAGAGTCGAGTCAGTGACTTCTGGGTACTACCCTTAAAGGTTAAACCGCATGACTAGATGCTCGAAAACAATGTTATTATTTAAATTTTTACCGCTAGCTAAAAAAGTCCAATTTGTCTTAAGAAGCCCAAAAACCATTAAAAAGCTTCTTTTCTCGATCTTACTCGATTTTTTTATCTCTTCCAAAATCTCCAATTCTCCGCCTTTGAAACAACATGTTAGCGTTGACCCCCTCCAATTTGCAATCTCCGTGATCTGTCATCTACCTAACGACATTGTAGTCTGATCCGTATCACACCGTGTTTCTTTTTCTCCATCCCCAAACTCGCCCATGCTATGAGATGACTCTCTATATATTCTCGTTCCTCCAACTGTCGGTGTGGTTGATAGCCCCACTCCCACCCTTCTCCATCCACGAATGCCTTACCCTAACATTTTTTTTTTGAACAGGTGAGAATTAGGAACACGCCTTTAGGACGGGTCACCTAAGGCATCCTTTTAGATGAGAGCATGAAGCTCGTGGTGGTTTCAAATGGTTTCCCATGAGAGACTGTGGCCCAGGAAAGCAATTTTATCAGCCACAGAATTACAAGTCCTACTCTCATGATAGAACCGTACTGACTCGAAGCCCCGTAGGGATACGAGAATGTCTGTTAGAATCCTTTCTTTTTCCCATGGGCAACGAATTTCTCCGGAGAGAGCCTTTATGGCAATGATGTTATCCCCTTCGATTTCGAGTTTCTTTATTGACACCTAACTGCTTGGCCTTCTTTACTCCATCACATAATGACATTGTCTCCGCCATTAGTACCGACACTTTCCCAAATGTTCTGGCCGATCCTCCAATTGGCTGCCCGCTTTCATCCCTTATAATCGAGTCTCTTGTTGCATTTCGATTACCGATCTTGGATCCGTCAAAATTATGTTTAACATAGTGTTTAGGGGGTTTCTTTCACTTTCCTACTTTATTTCTCAACTTATGTTTTGAACAAATCTTCTTGTCTAAGTCCTTCTCTTCATCCTCCTGCCAATCTCTCGCTTACGTCCACTGAGTCAGCTGACGACGGATATACTGACAAAGATCTTGGATATGGTCATTTGGTGTTTCCTGGAAGAGTAACTTATTCCGTTGATGTCAGATGTCCCACCAGGCCACTGTCAGTTCCACTAATTCGTCTTTCTTTAATTTACTCCCAAGGTCATATAATACCTCCCGTGGGTTCCTATGTGTTGCGTTATATTCTCTTAATACCTTCTCTGTATTGACATTAATTTTCTTCATTAGTTCCCACATATGGGAGCATTCCAGCAGTAGATGTGCCGTATCCTCATGCGTAGTGTTGCACAAAAAGCCCTGCCCTAACATAATTTGAGAGAGTGTGTCTGAAACGCTTAAGATAAAGAGGAAAGCAAAGAGGGGGTCGGTAAGGAGTGTACAAAGAAGATGACAAAGTTAATAAAACTACAAAGTTAGATACGGCCGGCCATTGAGGCAGCGTCATTTTAAGTAGTCCACGTACAAACAAGGATCAACCATGTATCTCGGTTGGCTCATCTCCACAAGCTGACGCCCACGTACATGACCGTGACGTAACCCGCTTGAAAAGTCAACCTTCATTTATTATTATTACTACTATTTCTATGGTACTAGAATTTATGACCCGTGCTATGCGCGGGTTTGAAAACTATTTTGAAGCTTTATTAATCAACTTTAATTGAAAAATTGCATAAAATTGCATGAATGTGTAAAATGGACCAATGTATGATAATATAAAATATAATAGATTATATTATGTTTAAAATAAATACATATTCCATAAGAAATAAATCAATTGAAAATATAATTCACTCGCGAGAAAAACACTCATTAGTTGCATCTAAATGCAATTATGTATATATGAAAGATATAGAAAACTATAGAAAGCATATGAGTGAATAAAATAATATTGTTGGCTATTCAAAATATTTTTATATACATGAAAACTATAGAAGTTTAAAGAAAAAAATACCCATATTTTATGATTTAGGGTATAAATCAATTTTGTGATTTTCCTTAACCAAATACACATATTTTATGATTTATGGTATTCACACATTTTGTGATTTACGTTAAAAATGTACACGTCAAGAAAATATTCATATATACGCATAATACAACAAATACCCATAGAGCACATTTAAAAAAATACACATATTTTATGATTTAGGGTATAAACATATTTTGTGATTTACGTTAAAAAACATTATTGATTTATTTATATACTTGAATCATATATAAAAATAATACAACAAATACACACAAAACACGTTTGAAAGATACACATATTTTTACTATTTAGGGTATAAATATATTTTGTGATTTATGTTACCCGTACCAATATGTATATGTAAGCTTTTAGCATTTAATTTGTTAGTTATGACATTTCATAATAGAGTTCAACTAACAACATATACATTTTCATATATACATTATCCGTACATTTACATATTCATTTAAACTATAGGTAGTTATATATATAGGTTTTAAAAAATATTTGAGCGAAAATGTTGCTAGAGATAATTGAACCCCCAACCATTGGGTAATTAGAGGAAGGCTTTACCACTATGCCATTGTGGTTGTTTTGACTATGATTGCATAGTGTTTATTATATAGGGAAGATTGCAACCAACACTAAATAGAGCAATTAATGAGGACACCACCTAACTTTTATATATATATAGATTGTCGAACTTCAAATTTCAAATTTTTTTTTTAATAAAAGGGTTATTTTATTCACATAAGAGGCCGGACAAAAATTATAGTTTAGTGAGAATGTTTCTCTCCGCTCTCAACTTTGCCTTACATCTCGCTTTGAGGCAATTTCTTACAAAATGATGCACCTTCTAACACACATGGACTTCTCCATTAGCTCATTATGAAAAACGAGCCTATTCCTCAAATGTTGTAAACGACGACGCTATGACAAGCACACCATCAAATTTCAATCTTGTACGTGTGCAACAAATAGTCTATGGTAATATACGATTGAAATTATCTCTAAAAATATCAAAGTTATATAATAGAGTGTTAAAAGCGCATTTATATATTAACCTGTTACGATATATACATAAAGACATTAAAAGTACACAGTAAAATGTTGGAGTTCTACTCATAACTTGAATGAACTCTCAATACTCTACGGTACGTACATTTTTTAAATTTTAATTTGAATCGTAGAAGAAGTGTATCCAACGTTGCATAAGTGTACCTTATATTACATTACATATAACTCTTATGTGATACATGATCCACATTCGTTAATATGACTATATGTAATATTTAAGAGAACAAAAACAATATTATAGACTTAAAAGTTGAGCAGAAAATTAAGATAAAATTAATGGGTTTGCTGTTTGCATCTCTATAAACCGATTAGTATGATGGATGAATTGGAATTTCTAAAAATGAGTTAATCATGTTTTTTCAAGGAACCAAGTGTATATATGCAAAATAGGCATACTCTATCTTAAGAAAATGTACAGCATTATATTTGTGGTCACGGAGAAGGGTCCGTAAAGAAGAATATATATTGTACACACGTTGACATGTTTTGCAAATGAATGTTCTTGGTTTCTTTCTGGTTGACTTTGCAGAAGCATCTAATTATTTAAGCATTTTGTAATGGCTGATATATATTCCAGAAAAAACAAAAAACAAAAACAAAAACAAACGGTTTGTTTGTTGCCCAAAATCCATCAGAATATAAGGAGACAAGATGTGAGACTTTCAGTTTTTGGCATTTTGTTGAAAAAAGGACTCCCAACCTCTCACATCGATCCCTATGTTGCTTCTCTCTTCTTCTTTTTTTTTTTAATTATTATTACATTTTTTTTAATCTAATTCGAGATAGTTTATGTTAAACGAATTTGATTATTTGACAAAAAATATTAACTATTACAATATAAAATATATTTTTTATTTGGTGGAACTTAGAAGGGATTTTGTAAGATAAACATATTATAAAACAATCCATTTATGTCTAGCCTATTTAGTTTGATTTAGGTGTTGAGTTCTAGCTTGCTTAATTAATCACAAAGATGAGTCTAGATCTAAGTCATAGAATTCTATACTAGGGCGGCCTAATTATAGCACCTTATAATTCTTACTATAAACATCACAATCCATATTTGAAATATTTTTCTCTTAATATAAACTTACTATGGAGCATTATTCACTAAGTTGTCCCCCAAATCTTAAGGAAAATATGTTTGAAATAAAACGTTTATAGTACCTTCTTTTCACAGAGAAAAAACAATGAATATCTGCAAATAAGAGCTCCATTCAACATTCAAATTTTCAATGCTTCAAGAAGTATTTAATTCTTTAAAATGACTCACAGTAGATAAAGAATGGAAGATTAATGATCCTTAGTAAGTGTTTGGGATAATGTTAAAATTTCCTAATCAGAAACATCAAATTACATTGCTTGTTTCTACCAAAAAAAAATTACATTGCTTGTTAATTGGTAGATTCTATATTTTTTTTGTTCATACAGAGGCGCTGCAACCATTACAACAGATCGAGAAGAGAGAACCTAAACTTATAATTCAATAATTACAAACATCATCGCCTACCCATTAGACTAGTAAGGCTTGATATTGGTAGATAGTACTATAAAATGTTGATTTTTTTTCCATCAAATAAGTTAGAGATTGTTCTTTAGGAAAAAAAATCTAGTTTGGAATTTGAGTTGGTAGCTTTAAAATTTAATACGTTTATTATAATAAAGTTAATTTCAATTAGTTATTGTAGAGGCAAGGAGCAATAAAAGCACTTAAAATTAATTAGGAATTCACTACAGTATTATGAAATTATGCTTAATTATGTTGGTCCAACTTCAAGAGTCAAATTTAAGTGCATAATGACTAAGGCCATTCCCAATGGTGATCTTATGATCACTATAAACCCATAAAATACTTATATTTTACTAATTTTCTTATTCCACGTCATCACAGTCATTCCTTCTTTTCTACTCTTACCGTTCATGAGTGATGAGCCCATAATTTCACTTTTTTCATTTTTCAATCTCATTTATTTACATACTAACATACATAATTCTAGTGTTTTTATACTTTATGAAAATTGATTAAAATTTATAAAAAAAATCGTATCAGTGAATATGAAAATAAATAAAATTTTGGTGTAACTTTTTTGAGTTAAAACAATGGCTATGTGAAAAAAAGAAAAGCATGTGCTTTCATTTTCTAAATTAACCAAAAATATATTTAATTTTATAAGGATTAAAATATATGCAAAATTAGTCTTTATAGATAGATAAAAAAAAAGATATAAGTTTTCACATCTTTTTTGTTTTTGTTTTTTATTAGAATAAGCTTAAAATGAGCATTTATGTTAATTGGAATTATATATGATATTACTAAATTCTACCCATTTATTTTGTGCCATGTGGCATTGTTTGATTGGCTATCTCTTGCATGATCTTGCTCACTCCTGTGCTCATCTTTCAATCTTTTTCACCTTGAGCTCAACAAATATCAACATATTAAATGTTGATCTATTCATGGTCTTGGTAGAAAAACTCCCATTGGGAGTGCTCTAATGAGCTAGCTTAGGGTTTCTAATCGGGACTCGTATGAATAATTGGATAAGTAGATGACCACAATTATTAGAAGAAGCAATCGGTAAGGAAGGGACTTTGTAATTTTGACAAACAAAAATGTGATAATATTGTTATTCGAGGCTTATAAATTTGTACTTACGGTAGCCTAAGCTCTATATCTATGTTACTTATGCACCCAAAGTCTATCTTTGACATATCCTTCACTACAAACCTTTTGTCTAATTTTGGTATCCAAATAGTATCATACGCATTGTGATTGATTTAGATTTCTTTTGTTATTCTATTATCAAATAGATATTAATGTTAATTGTTGTTTCGTGATATTTTTTCACTAATCATAATAAATACTCCGTAGAACGTTATATGGACAATAAAACTAGAGAAAAGCGTTAAACTGGTCTTAATTGTTATGGTTACCCTTTTTTTACGACATGTAATCAACCCATCTTAGAGTGTGTAAAGCTCGTGCTCTCCATCCAATCGGCTAAAATAGTGAACTGATTTGCGTTCACGGACTCTTGTTATAGTGATAGATAATGAAATAAAAGACATTTTATAGAAATTTTTAGAAATATTTTATCCTCGGTAAAAAGTCTATGGTTCATTTGATAGCTCTTGAAATTTTCTCTTATTCTAACATGGGTTCCCTTTTCATTTTGTAGGTGCACTCAACGTTATAAAGCTAAAATGAGCTGAAGTTGAAACTAAAATTGATATGAGTTGAAGTAAATTTTCTAAATAATAAGAATAAAATATACTAAAAAGGATATTAAAATTAAATAAATACAAATATTTCATTTATAAATTTAAGGATACTATATGAAAATGTTTTTTTTTTGAAAAAGTTAAATATATTAGAAGAGAAATAGATGGGGATTTACATCACAAAAGACCGAGCAAAAAGAGACAAGAGACCACTAGCTACAAAAAGGAGAGCAATCATGCATTGTTTAAGAGCTTGCTAACAGAGACCAAAAAGTGGTTAGAAGCTGCTGATGCTCAGAGGAAATTAACAAAAGCGGAGGTTAGAGGATATATAACTTACATTTTATGTAGGATATATTTCAAGCACCATCAATTCTTCTAAGTTTCATCAAGCTTTCATTAACTATGTGCCTGAAGAGTGTATTTATTTGCATAAGCTTAGGTAAGCTTTGTTAAACCCAGTTTAAGCTGTGCTGACCAGAGTGAGAAAGAGCTCTTATTAATTTCTTAAGTAAGCATTTTAGCATCTTATTTATCGTTCTTCATAATATAATGCAATGTGGTGGTCCAGCCAATATATCAATAAAATTTTGAAATTCAAAATTTTAAACTTCTAAATATTCAAAAATGTTTTGCGCATTGCATGTGTGAAACAAGATCGCTATGTTCGCAATATATATCATGAAATATTATTAATAAATCCATTTTAATTTATCGAACCAATATCATGAAAAAGTTCTTTCAAAATAATTATTCTAACAAAACTGTACATATATGGCACGGAAAGACTCTAACTAATTTGTTTAAACTCATGCACATAGTCATCGCACTTTTAAATTTTCAATATCCATTCACAAAAATTTATGTTACCTACAAAAAGACTAAAATATGTATATCTAGTTTTTTTGATAGAAATATGTAGAACTCTAATAATAATGTTTACTACATTATATATGTTTTATATACGGAGGGGGTAATAAATTTGTATCAGAACCAATGTTGTCAGAATTGGGATTTTTGTCAGAATTGGGATTTTTGAATCGGATCGTAGAGGATGGTAGGATCGGATCGTAAAATCGAATCGTTAGAATCGTAAGATCCTACATTATAACTAAAAAATATACGATAACCTAATGTATTATATATTTTCTTATATATAAAGTCTAAACTTTTATAAACATTATTAATTTGAAGAGTAAAAGTATTTTAAGATGAATGGGGTTAATATTTTAATGGAAAAAAATATAAACTTTGAGCTTAGTAATAATATATAAATATAATAGTGATTGTGTGGGATTGTAAGAATCATTTGTAGGATTGTTAGAATCGTTGTAGAATTGTTAGCCGTGTGTAAAATCGAAATCAAATTAAAATTTTATTTTAAATCATTTAAGATCCTACTTATGATCGTGAATCGATTTATGACTTTTAGGTCGTAGAATCATTGGAATCGTAGGATTGAGTCGGGATTCTGATAACATTGATCATAACTAAAGGTAAAAATGGTATTATCTCTAAATTATCTCCAATTTATGTGCTTGGAATAATATTTATTCAGATGAAAACAGCGGCGGATCCAGGGGGTGGAGGGGGGCGGCCGCCCCCCATCGCGCCGGAGCGCCACTGCGAACTACAGAGGAGCGGGGCGGTCGGAGCGACGGGAGCGGGGCGGGATGGGGCGGGAGAGCGGCGGGATTGGGCGCCGGTGCCAGGGCGGGATGGGCCGCGGGATGCTGTGAACGCAAGGGCCGTCGGCGTCGCCGCGCTCGGGTTTGACAAGCTGGGGGGAAGAAGACGACCGAAGAAAGATAAACTTTTTAAACCTAACAACAACGAACGACGTCGTTTTCCAAAAACAAAAAAATGGCTGCCCCTTTGTATTTTGGGTAAATTACACAAAATCACCCTCAAATTATCACACTTTTCAAAAAAGTTACCCATAAAAAATTAAAATTCAGGAAACCACCCATATAAAAGAAAACCTTCCACTTGGACTAAATTTCAGTATTTTCAACGAGCTGCCAATTTGAAGTTACCGTCTCTTTTTTTTTTAATTTATGGGCAAAAAAAAACAATTTAAAAAAAATTAGGTCAGCAGTAGCTAAATTCGACGAGCCGACGAACTGCCAAGGCGATTCCGAGTCTCCGACGACGAGGGAGCAATCACGATTAAATCGGCCTAAAGACCGCCCCCCATTGAATGGGTTCTGGATCCGCCACTGGATGAAAATATTATAATTGTTTGATCGATCAATAACAATATATATATATATATATATATTTCAGATTGAACTAGACAAATATTATCTCATTTCTCATTGTCTTCCAAGCCATAATTAATCATACTTTCTAGTTTCCACTTGTGATCGATCATGTGTGATGTTTAAATAAACATAATAAAATAAATGTAATTAAATATCTCTACATTATCTCATTTATCATTATCACACTTTTTACCTGGTTTCAACACAGCATATATAACATATTTCATACTCAGTGAGATGCTATATATTCAAATAAGAAAATAATTACATCTTATTGTGTCAATCTTAAAGATACTCCAAATTAAGCTAGCCAAAAATTAAAAGGTCCTAAACAAGAAACCATACTATTCAATTCATGATCTTAAGAAATGCCATGTATGAACCCTAATTAGCTAGCTCCGATCCAATGATTCATAACCAAACAAGAAAGTGAGGAAATTTCATTACTAAGCAACCAGATATATCAAGAGTCTTACAGTGCACATGAATTAATAAAGTGCAAGAAATCATACTATAACATGTATTAATAATTGTTCACATAGATTTCAGCTAATAAAACCCATAAAATCAAGCATACATCCAAATGGGCATAACATAAAACTTATAACGTAGATTAAAACCCAAATTAACCACAACTTAGAGTACTATGCATGATAATCAATTCAAAATTACTTGAAATTAGGGGCGTTGAAATCTCTGGTAGGAGGAGGCTGCTGATCCGGTATCCAGTTCCATTCCCAGAGCCGATCGGAAAACCCAGCCACAGGAATCGTAGACGACGATCCGGGCATCGCGTTGAGCAACTGAGACGTCGAAGAAGAAGAAGACGAAGACGACTGCTGATGAAGCAAGCCGCCAAACAAGGAAGTACTAAAATGAGGCGAACCCGAAACCTGATCGGCCGGAGGAGTGATCGAATGCTGGTGATGCTGCAAGCTCACAAGCCTATGGAGGTCATTATCAAGCAAGAGCCCATTGATTCCACCAAGTGAATGCTGAGCTGGCTCCGCCATTGGAATTAGGGTTTCTAACTGAGCATTGTTGTTGTTGTTGTTGTTATTGTTATTGGCTAAAGGGCTTACAATGGTGAAGTTTGATGAGGCTGGGTGAGAGAGCGCGAGCGCGGTCCCCACCTCGGTGCTACTGCTAGCGTCTGTAGACTCGCTTGCCTTGTCGATGATGTGGCGTTTGGTTCGGGTCGAGATGGCTCGAGGGACCGACGGGTGGTCTTCGAGTCCGGCTCGCTTGTAGACTCGGCAGAGTGAGATCTCAGTCTGCAGAGAATGGAATTAATGGATCAATTAATTAACCATGGGACAAAATTTGAAACGTTGGAAGAGTTTGATCAGAACCTAGGTGCAGATTTTGTTGATATATGATCAAGATATTCGTGAAATTAATGAATTCTTTTCTGACAAGAAAAGTAAGTTAAATGAGATTTACGACATAGCGGTGAAGTGGGCATTGGAATTAAATTGAAGCTTCATTTATGGCCGCCTCTCAATTTCCGTGACCCATGTTTGAAGGCACTATTATTTTTTATCATACTATATGTCAGAGTATGTACCAACAAAAACAAAAACAAAGAAAAAACTCGTGGGCTATTCAAATGTAAGTTCATTTGTTAGTAGAAATGGAAAATTTCAAGAACACTAGCTAGCTAGCTGAGCTAGATCATACTGATAATCACCTTTTGGTACTTCTCGGTGTCGTGGTGCGGAAGGCGATACTCGTTCATGATCCAGCTCGTTCGGATGCCCTTGGGAGCCTTGCCGGAGTAGAAGACGAGCGTCTTCTTGAGGCCGATGGGCCTGGCCGAGGTCTCTGACCGGATCATCCGGTCCGCTCCGGTTGCCTTCCAGTACCCGGATGTTGTTACCCGGTTCGGCCGGTCTCCGTTCCGGTACTTCCTGTCTCTTGGCACGTAGAAGTACCACTCCTTCTCCCCAATTGCAGCCATGGCTGTGTGCGTGCACCCAATTACAAAATTAGATGAATCCGTAGAAGCAGCTGGAACTGGAACTGGAACCGATACGGACATGTTCGTGTTTCTGGGATAAAACCCATAAACACGAACACCGGAAAAACTCTGGATCGAGAAAAAAAAAGAACTAGATAGATAGATAGATGAACGAATTACCGGGGAGCTCCCAGGGATCGTAGCGGTAGAGATCGAGAAAAGTGATGAGGTCGACGTTGAATTTCTTGCCCTCCACTTTACGCCGAAGGTAGAATTCGACGAGTTCCTCTTCGGTAGGGTGGAACCGAAAGCCGGGCATGACGGTATCGAGCTCGTGATCATCGACTTGCTCCGTAGTCGTCTCGGGAGGCGGAGTGATGTTGGCGGTGCTGCTGGTGTTGTCGTCGTTCGAGTTCATGGCGGTTGCTACTGCCATAAACCAGCCACACCAACCGAACACAAGTTAACCTCGACCGATTGTATGAGAATTCAGCTAATGAATTGAAGATCCAAGGATTGTAAATCTGAATCTAGCTATCTAACAAGCTAGGGTTTCTTGGTCCTCCTACATATATAAAGATGTACGTACATGATCTTGATCTGTAGGTGAAGGTGGAGCTATAGTTTCATAAGAGGGAAAGAGATGTGCTGAATAGATGGGTCCAAAGATCAACTAGCTAGGGTTAGTGGATGTATAATAATGAAGGTGATTTGGTGCCCAAGCTAGTTGCAAGCTACAACTGAGAGGGGAGGAAGAAGAAGTGTTTATATAGGGAGAAAAAGCTCCATGGCTAGAGATTAATTGGGGGAAATTTGTAGCTCTAACTTTCTTGATGATTCTAGCTAGATGGAGAGAGAGAGGTGGGCGATGGTGATGGTGATGGTATTGGGAGCTAGCTATATGGTAGATAATTCAGTTAGGGTGTTGGAGGTGAGTCTTATCTTTTTGGTAGTATTTGTGAAGAGCTAGCTCAATTATATTTGTATACTAATAGTATTAAATGAAATTTGGGGTGGGGATCCATCAATCAATGGTGTGTAGTACTAACAAAAAAGAGAATGTGAAGCTCTGGTAGAATATTGGGAAATGTCAAGTTTAATGTCTGCTTATATTTCGGAGGAAAAATCGAAGTCTTATTTTTGTTTTTAAGGGTCGAGTAAGCCCACACGACTTAGTTTGTAAGATACTCTGTAATTTTCTCCAAAATGGAGAGGAAAGTCCTACATTCTTCAAAATTTTATGTCCTAACTCCTAACTCTAACAATTTCTCTATTTTAAAGATTTTTACTTTTATCATTATTACATTGATATATAAACTACTATTAGAAATTTGAAATTGACCAATTGAGAGAAGACATGATTTTTTTTTTTTGGTCGAATGGGAGAAGACATGATTTAATATACAATTAATACATTCTCCAAAAAAATTTAGGGATATCCCCAAATTTAGAGAAAGGAATTCAACTTTTGGAGATCTTCTCCAAAATGGAGAATGCAATATAATGGAGAATTTTTTGGATCTTAAAATAGGTTCAAAATCCCCAAATGCACCAAATTCAAGAATTTGGAGCATCTGTTGGAGATGCCCTAATTTATACTCCCAGGATATTTGCTACCAACGAGATTTCTTCCTTATAAAAACAAAAAAAATAGTATTTCTATTCTAGCCTATATTATAAGAGTATAAGATAAATAACCTGAATTTAGAAACTAAAATCTAAAAAGAAAAAATATAACTCGCTATAAAAAAAAGATTTAAATCACTAAGGGGTATGTATGATAATCATATGAGCTTTTGGGTTTAAAATTTTAAATTTTCAAATTTTAAGAACTGTTTTTTAATATGTTTCATAAGATTATCATTACGTAAAAAATCATCATATATTATATCCTAAAAACTTATGTAATATACACTAGATAATGTAATAATGATTATTTATATGATTGTGGTGGTCTTAAGGGAGGAGGTGGCAGGTTGGGATGTCGATAATGAAGGTGGTTCTAGTGGCAATAACAACATAGACGGTGGATACAGTTCTTGTAATCGTAGAGGTGAGGTAGATTAGTAGATGGTGCAATGATTGTGTAAGTTTTAGTTACGGGAGTGATGGTAGTAGTGGTGGTTGTGACAATGATAGTGGTGGTGAAAGGGGAAATGCTTGTGGGAGAAACAATGGTGGTGTTGGTGGTAGTGTTGATGGCAATGGTGGTGGGAAGTGTTAGTGGTGTTAGCTACAATGGCAGTGGCCAATGGTGGTTGTAATTGTAATAGAGGTGACAATGGTGGTGGTGATAATGGATGAGGAAGCTAGTGACGATGGTGGTGGAGGTGGTAACAATGGTGAATCAGAGGTTGTAAAGGTGGTAGTGTACGTTTGTGGCGGTTGAGGTGGAGGTGGAGGTTCTAGTGACGATGGTGGTGGATGTTGTGGTGATGATGGTGGTGGATGTAGTGGTGGCGATGGTGGTGGATCTGGTGCCGACGAAGGTGGTGGTGAAGGTGGTGGTGGAGGTTTAGTAGTGGTGGTGGAAGTGGTGGTGACAACTGACAACAATGGTGGTAGTGGAGGTGGTGGTGGCGGTGATAGTGGTGGTAGCGAAGGTGCTAATGGCAGCGGCAGCGGTAGCGAAAGTGATGATGGTGGTGGTAGAGGACGGTAGTAGTAATGAAGGTTGAGGTGGTGGAGGGTGAAAGAGGTGATGTTGGTGGTGGTGCTGGTGTTGGTGGATGAGAAAGTGATCGACGACCATAGTGGAGGTGGCGACGATGCTGGTATCGGTGGTGGCTATGGTGGCGGTGGTGGGGTAGGTCGTTGGTGCCGGAGTTGATGGTGGTGATGAAGATGAAGTTAGTGGTGGTGTTGGTCATGGAGGTAGTAGTGGCGACGGTGATGGAGGTGCATGGTGTTGACAATGGTGGTAGTGGTTGACCGTCAATGTAACGTCGATGGTGACACCGATGAAAAATAAAGATGTCTTTACTTTTTCAAAACATGATTTTGTAGTTTTACGTTTTAAGAGTTGAGTTTTGAAAATATAAAAGGATCTTCATTTTTACAACAACTTTACCAATCGGATTTTGTTTTGTTTTTCATTTTTTAAAAACTAAAAACTGAAAACTCGTATGATTACTATATAAACCCTAAATAAAAGAAACAACAAAATATTCTTAAATAAGGGTGTTTTATTTGTCTTTTAAATTATTGATATAGACAAATCGATGCAAACAGATTTATTTACATGCTCCTTACCAGCACGGCCGACTAAATGCATAGGCAAGGTATGGCAGCTGCCATGGTTCCCCGAAAACTAGAGGTCCCGTTTTGAAAAAATTATATTAGTAAAATATTTAAATTATAGCTATTAAAATTAAAAAGGTTCAGTTAAATATCTAATTTGAAGAATATATTTAAGTATAATATCATTTCTATTCATATAGTTTTGATACAGTTTTGTAAATTGTAATTACTCTCATTCTAAGTTTAAGAGAAGATGAATTATAGTCTTTTTGGTTTCCAACTCCTGAAATGTCAACGAAAATGAAATGAATCTAGTCTAATAATGTGTCATGAAACATTCAAAATATATATTGATTTTTATAATATATATTGATTTTTTGCAAAATATTTTATTATATTACAATAATATATTAAAATTTTAAATTTTAATATATATTAAGGGCCTCTAATTTGATCTCGCCCTAGGTCCCCGACAATGTTTGAGACGGGCCTATATTCTAAGAGTACAAGATAAATAACCTAAATTTAGAAACAAAAATCTTAAAAGAAAATATATAAACTCGTTACAAAAAAAGATTTAAATCACTAAGGGGTATGTAATTGATAAGCATATGAGCTTTTAGTTTTGAAATTTCAATTTAAAAACTGTTTTTAAATATGTTTCATAAGATTATCATTACATAAAAAATTATAATATATTATATCCTAAAAATTCATATAATATACACTAGATAATGTAATAATGATTATTTATATGATTGTGGTGGTGTTGGGAGGAGGTGCATGGCAGGTTGGAATGTCGACAATGGAGGTGGTTCTGGTGGCAATAACAACATAGACGGTGGATACAGTTCTTGTAATAGTAGAGGTGAGGTAGACGGTGCGATGATTAAGTTTTAGTTACAAAGGTGATGATAGTAGTGGTGGTTGCGACAATGATAGTGGTGGTGAAAGAGGAAATGCTTGTGGGAGAAACGATGGTGGTGTTGGTTGTAGTGTTGATGGCAATGGTGGTGGGAAGGGTTAGTGGTGTTGGCTACAATGGCAGTGGCCAATGGTGATTGTAACGGTAATAGAGGTGACAATGGTGGTGATGACAATGGATGAGGAAGCTAGTGACGATGGTGGTGGAGGTGGTAACAACGGTGAATCAGAGGTTGCAAAGGTGGTAGTGTTTGTGGAGGTTGAGGTGGAGGTGGAGGTTGTGAGGACAAGGGTGGTGAATGTGGTGGTGACGATGGTGTGGATGTAGTGGTGACGATGGTTGTGGATTTGGTGGTGGTGTGGGTGATGGTGGAGGTTTAGGAGTGGTGGTGGCAACAATGGTGGTAATGGAGGTGGTGGTGGCAGTGATAGTGGTGGTAGCGGAGGTGGTGGTGGCAACGGTAGCGGTAGCGGAAGTGATGATGTTAGTGGTAGAGGTGGTGGTAGTAGTAATGAAGGTTGAGGTGGCGGAGGGTGAAAGCAGTGATGTTTGTGGTGTTGATGGTGCTGGTGGATGAGAAAGTGATCGACGACCATGGTGGAGGTGCCGACGATGCTGGTGGATCGATGGTGGCTATGGCGGCGGTGGTGGGTAGGTCGTTGGTGCTGGAGTTGATGGTGGTGATGAAGATGAAGTTAGTGGTGGTGTCGGTCATGGAGGTAGTAGTGGCGACGGTGATGGAGGTGGTGGTGACAATGGTGGTTGACTGTCTATGTAACGTCGATGGTGACACCGATGAAAAATGAAAATGTCTTTACTTCTTCAAAACATGATTTTTCGGTTTTAAGTTTTAAGAGTTGAGTTTTGAAAAATGAAAATATAAAAAGATCTTCATTTTTACAACAATTTTACCAATCAGATTTTGTTTTGTTTTTCATGATTTAAAAACTAAAACTGAAAACTCGTATGGTTACTAAATAAACCCTAAATAAAAGAAATAACAAAACATTCTTAAATAAGGATGCTACATTTGTCTTTTAAATTATTGATATAGACAAATCGATGCAAACAAATTTATCTACATGCTCCTTACCAGTTGGGTACGAGTTTAGAAATTTTCATTGATGAATTCGTCGTCATAAAAAACACTCTCCATTATTTTATGAACTATTCACATATTTTATATTACGAAAAGAAATAAAATGTATTAATCTAACTAATAAATCGTGTGTCCGTGTATGCTCATATGTATGAGGGAAGGGGGTGGTGGAGCCTGAGCCTCTTTTGATACATTTCGGAAGTAACTAGACCCCTATGAAAAAAAGTAACTAACTAGTCGGTATAAATACCCCCATTCCCCTTTATTTTCTCTCTCCTCCCATTTTTTTTCCTCTCTCCCTTCTCCCTCTCACTCTGCCTCTCAGATCTCCCTCTCACTCAACCCCTCCCACCCCATCTCCCTCTCAAATTCCTCCGACGACAGATTCAGGCATAGTATCTCCAAATCGAGGCTCGATCTCTCCGCTCCTCCTCCTCCTCCGCCACCACCTCAATCGTCGTCAGTATCGGAAGCGTCGGTGGAAGAATTTGAGGTGATGTCGGTATTTCTAGGTTTTTATGGTTTTCGAGTTTGAAATTGATGATGAGATCTTGGTTTTTAGGTTTTTCGCGTTTAAAGATCTAGATATAGATCTAGATTTTGTAGATCTTGATTTAAAAATTCTAGATCTAGATCTGGAATTTCTAGATCTATATTTAAAAATTCTAGATCTAAATGTTTTGGAACGATTTTGTTTGAGTTTCTATCTTTTTCTCAAATTTGTTATGTGAATTAGATGGTTTATTGATGTTTTGAGATGATTTTGTTCGAGTTTTGTGTTCGGTTTCGTCGATGACAGGTTTTTGTGTTTATGGGTTTTGTCGATGACAGGTTCTGTGTTTATGCGTTTTATCGACGACAGGTTGTTTTGTTATGGGTTTCGTCGATGACAGGTTTTTGTGTTTATGGGTTTTGTCAATGACAGGTTTTGTATTTATGGGTTTTATCGATGACAAGTTTTTTTTGTTTATGGGTTTTATCGGTGACAAGTTCTGTGTTACTGGTTTTGCCGATGACAGATTCTGTGTTGATGGGTTTTATCGATGACAAGTTTTTTTGTTTACGGTTTGTGGTTAATCTGTTCATATGTTAATTTTAATCATGGCCTATTAGCTCAAATGGTAGAGCAACGTGTTTAATGCACGGTAATGTGGGTTCAAATCCCGCATAGGCTCAATAATAATTTTTGATAATAAGTTTTTTGTACGTGATGACAAGTTTAATTGCAATTTGTGTGATACTATTTCTGTTGGTGACAAGTTTTATACGAGGTGACAAGTTTTTGTATGGGTGACAAGTTTTTGTGCATGGTGACAAGTTTGTATGCATGGTGACAAGTTGTTTTGAATCTTTCGGTGACAGGATTATTTATTCTTTTAGTTCCTTAATATCACATTTGCATTGATCCCTTAATATCACTCTTTAAAAACAGTAAGCACATTATATATTCTTTTAGTTCCTTAGGTTATCCTGAGATTAATCCTTCTATTGTTCCAGATTCTTGTGTTCTTGAAAAGCACACATACATCAAACACACACAAGTAATTAATCAAAACTTTCCCCTCGACATCATAATGTTTTAGGACTTATCTTCCTATACCATGAACTTATTACGTCTTCACAAACTTTCAAACTTTCCTATTTTGACATCATCAAGTAATTAATCAAAAAGAACAAAATAACACACAAGCAATCAACAATCTTGAAAACAAGGGTAGGCTCATTCAATGAAATTTGGATTCCATCACTTAAGGAGCAGATAAGAACACAAGAGACAACCGAAAAATAAAACAGAAAAATCAAACACTAAAATAAGTAGCAGATAATGGACTAGGGATCAAATGAGTGTGCACTCGGGATTTGGATGGAGACTCGTCATCATCCTCTTCAAAATGTTTTTCTTCATGCCTTTGTTGATCCCTCTAGAGCAATAAGTCAAATAGTTGTTCCACGGTCTTCTTATCAACCTGATTTCCTAACTAAGTGAGTCATTTGATCCCGTTCCCTTTGGTAGTGGAGGACTACTCGGATTGAAGTCAACCAAAGTAAATATGTTCTTATTTGTTGGATCTGGATTCTCTTGATGACCCCTTCAATCCAAATTATAATTAGCTTAAGAAAAATCAAAAATTTTGCTCCTCCCTTGGTGAATACGATCACTTTTCTTCCTGAATTCTCCTCACCAATCCAATATATGGCAAAGAGTGATTTTTTTCATGAGCACTTATCCATGTGTAGTAGCATGATCTTCGAGAGATCCATCTTCTCTTTCCTTAGAAATTGATCCAGAAGAATCACGTCTACAATAGTCGAAGGATTCGTCCTTTTCTCCTAACTTGGTACCAACACCTTTGTTAGATATTGGTGAACCACCCTAGCAACAAGTGGCATATCCATCGTAGCTAACTTGGCATCAGCTCTTTCGAAGATCGATATTCACCATAATCTCCTTCTTGTTCCTTGTTCACATACTAGTTGGTGGCAAGGTACCATTCTTTTCGGCAGGGATTCCCAACGACACACCAACTTCGTCACTTGAGAAAGTATTGGAATTCTTTCCTATCTTGACAACACCCATGACAACTTTCAAAGTAGAAGCAACAATTAAATCAGACCAGAAGGATCGAACAAGACCGGGATCAACGATTACACTTTCTATGCTTAACTGTTCCCAGCCTTGAAAACATATGAGCTTCTATAGTAGTTCCAAACCATTGTTCCCCAGGAATTCTTCAAAAGTTACGAGGAGATGCATGATTTTTCGATCCTTTTGATCCTTAGATAAAGACTCCTATTGAGTTTCCTCAATCAACGCCATCTTCTTTCCGTTCTCTTATTCACTTTTCCTTGCTTGCGATCAAGCATGGCGGTCTCAATTTAATTTGATAATCCCATTTATTCTAGCAGTATTTGATGAACAAGGATGAGGAACAAGATGGCGGTCTCAATATCACACTTTGTAATTGGTGGGGTTGTATGCTTAGAATTCAACAAAGTGCATGGTTTCAAGTCACCGATGCATGCGCAATATTAGGGCCCGTTTTTGTCCAAATATAATAGTGTGGAAATGGAAACACATTTTTCATTTCGTCCCAAAGTATTTGGTTGTATTTTTTCTTATTTTTTTCAATCTGCTGGATATGGGAAACAACTCCCTTTCTGCTTCCTGCCGGTTATTGTTAAATAACATTCCTTTTCTCTCCCCGACCTCCATTGAGCCCTCTCCATTGATCTCTAGCTCAATCATCCACCCTCACTTTTATCCTGCCACTTAATTCTCTTTCCATCTCTCACCATCACGATCAAATTCCTAATCGCAATGGAAGCTAAAGGTGCTCTACCATTGGAGATCTATTGTTGACTGGCACAAATCGACATGGTAGTAGCCTTAGAAAGATATGTATTTAGGATTTGTTAGGAACTTAATTAGTTTAACAAGTTTTGAAAACCATCTAACATTAATTGAATCGTTATCAACCTCATCATAACACGAAGATGTCGACATGTAGGTGGCCATAAGGATTGTTACACACCTAAACCCATCTTGCCATTTTATAGGCTTAACTTCTTAACAACTCAAGTATGCATTCAGATTAGATAGACTATTATCAGTAATGTAGATCCAAAGTGATTTTTCAAGTTGAACTAATCACTCTGTGTTCATTAATTAATGTGCAATGGACACTTATATTATTATACCACAACGAATTTTAAGGTGACAACTCAAGGGAGCTTGGCCACAGATTAATGGGAAAGCAAGCGTCTCTTATGCACTTAGCTAGAGTGCTTTAACCCCTCCTAATTAAAGAGCGAGCAATTGGTCATAACCTTAGTGTTACAGGAATATATTAAGTACACCTCACAACACGTTATTAAGAAATGAAGACAGTCTAAAATCCACCATCCCTAATCTTAAACTAGTTCACAACAAAGTCTAGAAAAGAGACTTGAAATAGTCAAGGTCACACATCAATGCTCCTAAGTCTATTTACTAGCACGTACGGTATTAAAAACAATGATTATTATTTTTAAGCATAATAATCCTACTCCAATTATTAGCAAACAAGGTTGTTCCTAACATTTAAAAAGATGACGGAAAACATTTTCACGATTATCGAGTAAGTAAGAGAGAACCATTCACTTGCCTTAACGAAATTTGGCATGCAAATCAAGTCTTAGCACAAACGGCAATTCGACACAATTCACTTAATCCGAAGTAGGGTTCGACATGTAATTAAAAGAAATAAATTCATATCTCTCATTTCATTTATTTGGATGCTCTAAATACCATTTGAACATCTTAAAGGAATTATCAATTATTAATCCTATAATAATTATCCTTAAATCAATATTACTTTCATTTTACTATTGAATGTAATAACAACATCCAAAAAAAAACCTAAGGGATAAGAAGGCACACTCAAATACGATACCAAGACGGAGTAACGACGTAGCACAAGAATCAAGACAAAGCACAAGGCACGCGAGGCAAGGCACTGCACTAGGCACTGCCTGGGCACTCGACAATGTTGAGGAAGCAATTTTGAGGCTTTGCTCCAACCAACTCCAACGACTTTAAAGGGATCTTCGGCCAACAATGTGAAGCAATTAACTTATACTAGAGAGTGCAAAGAGAGTTCCGTCGATGAGAGAGAGGAGAGCTCTAAGAGAGCTCGAAGATTGTGAAAATTATTTAAGTTTTGGGTTCCGTTGTTGCTATCCAACTTAGGTTGGGCATTTGGTTGACTTTTCCCTTTTCTTTTAACATTCCAAGGACAGCCTGAAACTACCAAGATGAATTAACCGTCATCATCATTTTCATAAAATTTACGGATATTAATTACAGCATTGACGTGATCCAAAACTCAATCGAGTTCTGGGTCGAGTTTCCATTAGTTGATCCACCAGGCTTATAACTACGTCTAGTTCTTCCCCGTGCCTTCCTCGGCCGATACCTGCCTTGATTCCGCTCACTTGAACCTATCCTTAGTCGAGACTTCGTGATTCATCCTCTTAGACAACCTTAAATCCTTCAAAATGGCTCTGAATGACCCTGAAATCACACAACTCCAAGAGTAGACACTAAAACTACAAACTCTACTGAAAACAAACGAAACTAACTAGAAATGATAGAAATCAAACTAAATTAGGGAAAATAAACATGCTCTAAACTAGGATAAAACTAGTATCAATCCCCGTGCCTTGAAGACACGATTTGATTTAACTAAAAACTTACTTAAACTTTATATAAAATTATTCCAAAAAATAGTTTGATACAAGGTCTTGTTTATTTTATTTAATTTGCTTCATTTAGGATTTATTTTAATGATACATTATTTATGTTATAATACATTCTCTTAAGAGTACAAAAATTTATAATATTATAAATTTGTCATATAAGGACTGAATATTTGCGTTTATCAATAAGTTTCTATAATTTATAATTAATATTTTTTTATAGTAAGTTTAATTATTTTTGAAAAAAATTAAAATGGAAATTAGTAGATAGAAGATTTCTAGAAAAATTATGTATAAAATTTAAAGTTTTTTTTTTCTATTTGAAAAAAACTAAAATGGAAATCAATAGATAAGAAAATTTCTAATGTGGGGTCATTAATGAAATTTCAACCAATTAATTTTTTTATTAAATATAGGTGATACGATCCAATGAGGAGCGGAAACATGTCGTGATAATTATTATTTTTTACATCCGCTTTAGTATAGCTCTAAACTAGGATAAAATGCATGTTATCAATATGCTAAGTGATTCTGCCATGACATCTGAGATTGGTTGGAAAATTCCTTAAATGCGGGTAGTGTAGGTGGACGCCGTTAACACTACTCTGTGTAGGACGTGTTTGCATATTTTTGGGGTTGCGAACTGAGTATGTGTGACTAATCAGATTTAGGTATTGGTTAGTAGAGTTGTGCGTGTGATTGTAGACTTGTTTGCTGACTTTAGAAGCTGGTTTTGAAACATACTGTTGTTACCGTTGTTTCCTAACTTAAATTAGGACAGTTGTCAACCCCTCATGGACCATTTTTCCACTTGCAATTTCAGGTACGAATTGGGAGTTGTGATGGATTCTCTAGAGAATGGTTGTGTGAAAGTGTATCACTAATTAGGGTTGTTAATGAACCGACCAAAATCGATGATTTTAGCCGAAACGACCCGAATGAAACCGAAATCGAAAAGATTCAGTTTGGTTTTCGGTCCACTGATTTCAGAAATATCGGTTTGGTTTATTATTGGTTCCTTTCGGTCTAAACTGAATTAAATAAAAAAAATCATTTATAAATTTTTTTGTAGGCTTTCTCGTTCTTTAGTGGGCTGATATGAAATGGGATTAGTGGCCTTCCCATGGGATTAGTGGGCTTTCTCGTTCTTTACCCCAAACCGAAGCCAAGCGATTGAGTGAAACCCTCACATTCACATAGCAGCAACCTGCACGTTGAATCGCCGCCGTCCCCGACGTCGGGTGGCACCATCGTTCACGCCGGCCGTCGTCAAGGGCCTCGAGGGAGTCGACTAGTCCCTCGAGTCGGCTGGTCTCAGTAGTCGACGGACCCGTTCACAACTTCCCAGCTCTTGGCTTGACGGCGAAGACGCTCGGCGAAGCCTTGGATAGCACCATCGGCTGAACCCCTACTCCGTTCACGCCCAGCCTCCCCAATCTCCGTCAAACTTCACTTGGTCCCGACGTCCCGTTCACAACTTCCTAGCTCTTGGCTTTAACGGCAAAGATGCTCGGCGAGGCCTTGGCTACTGGCTAGCACTATCAGTAGAAGCCCTAGTCGGTTTTTTTCGGTTTGCATATAAATTGAACCGCCATAAGCCGAAACCGAACCAATGCGATTCGAACCAAAAATATTCGGTTCGGTTTTCGGTCCACATATTTTTGAAATATCGATTTTGGTTCGGTTCGGTTTTAGGTAGTTCGGTTCGGTTTCAGACCGATGAACAGCCCTATCACTAATTGAGTTTCTATGGATACGGTGTTAGCTAATTGTAGGAGTTATTAAATTTTAATTGAGAAATCATCTAGGTGAGAATGGGCGAGTGATATCTCATGTTCCGGGTTTTGATTGTATGCGTACTTTTGTAATTTACTTTCTCACAATAAACAAGTTGGATGTTTTCATTTCGATCTCATCGTGTCACCATGGTAATATTTGAGTGAACGTGTTGTCAGGATAGCAAGTTGTGTACTATGTCGTTCATCGCCAAATGACATTTAGGTGTAAAGACGGTGTGCTATATTTAGAAAAGTATAACCGGTCACAAAAAAGTTTAAAGAAATTCTAATTACAAATTCAAAATATATTCTAAATTTAGATTCGTATCATTTTACCGTTATAATTAAGAAAAATTAATTACTTACCATAAGTATCGTAATTGTTTACTCGATTTGAATATATATATTAAATTTCTAACCATAAATATAAATATATCAAATGTAAAATATAGTGTGGATCATATGACGCATAATAATTATGTAAAATATGAGGTACAATATTAGTGTTTAGATACACTTAATGTACTGCCCAGATTATTTTGGTGATCATGTACTGTCTAGATGAATAGTGCACTTTTAACACTTTACAATGCACTTTTAATCTTTATAATGCTCCATGATAAAGGGTCCGGATCCGGTAGTAATGAGTCTTAATTAAGGTATGAAATAGGAATAAACAAAAGTCATTGGATGAAGAGAGATCAAACACTCCGAAAAAAAAAGGAAAAAAAACGGCACGGCCGAATTTTTCGCTCATTTTTCAAAAAACAAGGATGCAGCGCGCGTCCAAATTTTGTTCAACTCTATTGCCGATTTGTTCAACTCTGTGGTCAATTTGTTCATCCATATATTATCCAACTGTATTGCTTATTTGCTCAACTCTGTGGTCAATTTGTTCATCCATGTCATATTTTATAGCAATCAATGTTCGTATAATTTGTTTTGCTTTGGCAATTTGTTCACCTTTATGGTTAATTTATACATTAAAATTTGTTCAACTCTATTGCCAATTTGTTCAACTCTATGGTTAATTTGTTCATCCATATTTGTTTAACTCTACTACCAATTTGTTCAACTGTATGGTCAATTTGTTCAACCATATTTGTTCAACTCTATTGCCAATTTGTTCAACTCTGGTCAATTTGTTTATCAATATTTGTTCAACTCTATTGTCAATTTGTTCATCCATATTTGTTCAACTGTATTGTCAATTTGTTCAACTTTATGGTCAATTTTTTCAACTCTATGGTCAATTTGTTCATCCATATTTATTCAACTCTATGGTCAATTTGTTCAACTCTATAGTCAATTTGTTCGTCAATACGTGTTCAACTCTATTGTCAATTTGTTCAACTCTATGGTCAATTTGTTTAACTCTATGGTCAATTTATTCATCAATATTTTTTGAACTCTATTGCCAATTTGTTCAACCCTATGATCAATTTGTTCATCCATATTTGTTCAACTCTATGCTCGATTTGTTCAACTCTATGTTCAATTTATTCAATTCTATGATCAATTTGTTCAATTTTATTACTAACTAGCAAGATAGGCACTACGTAAACAAAATCTAAAATAAAACAATAGGAACCAAACACCATTGAGCTACATCGACCAATACTAACCAAACACCATTGAGCTAAATTAATCAAATTTAATATAGATCTAATCAACCAGTGTGATTATGAACTTCTCAATCGCCTGCTGCTATGCCTAGATCTAACCTGCTTTTAGAGTACAATTCAAACCAAATTCAACTAAAAGACAACATTCAAGCCTGATCAAGTCAACTACGGTAAGCATCTTTATATTAACTAGCAGATCAGAAGAGCAATTTCACAGATCTAATTGTGCGATCAGATCACGAGAGACAAGCACTACGAGCTGAACAAATAGAAACGAAGAACAAATCCTTCATCCTCTTGTAGGCCGGGCGGCGGAGCGGTTTCTTCCTCGGTGGAGGCGGCGGGCTCTTGAGCTGCAAAATCCGGTTCATCTTTCGCCTTCTTCTTCGAACTCAATCTTAATGAAATTATAACGAAAAGAATGCGAGAAAACTCGTCCTTCGTCAAGTTTGTAAGAGAGACTGAGGTCGGCGTACGCCTCGTCACCACCAGCCACCGCCTCTTCCGCCAGCCTCATCGCACCGGTGACCATCTCCTCGAAAACCAGATCTGGCTCACCTTCAATAATAAAAACGAGATCTGGCTCGAAAACCAGATCTGGAGCGCCCAACGAACAAGGCGGATGACGAAGAAGACGCCGTCACCTATGAGGAAGATGAGAGCAATGCACAAAGAATACGAAGTCCTGGACCTCAGCGCGGATTTCGCGTTGAACGACGACGGTCGAGTTGCGCGGATTTGTCGAGAGAGGCAGCGGCGTTGGGAGCGACGCTGTCGGGAGTCGTGGTCGGGCCGTCGGTGAGCGGAGCGGGAGGATCTGGTGGAAGGATCCGGAAAACATGATCGAGTTTGTTTGAGAGGGAGGCCGAGAGATTTGGGGGTTCGGAGAAAGACGGTTTTTTTTTAATTTAGTAGCGTTATTTCTTTGGAAGGGACGCGTGTGATATCAGCCGTTGGATGGGTATCAAATGAAAGAGATTCATTCTTATTTCCTCATATCATTTATGAATGAATTTTTTATACTTTATAATGCACTTTTAAAATTTTGCGCTGCACTTTTTCTTACCGCTTGCTCACACGAACAATTATTGCACACGAGATCTAAATTCATAAAATACATAGATACTAGAACTATCAAAAACTGATCCAACCCGAATTGATCACAAATTTTATTGTTGAAACTCGACCCAAAGAGTAGCGAACAAAGAAAAAACGAACCGATTGACTCGCATCCGATTAGGTTGAAATACAAACCTGACTGAACCCATTGGATTGAACCGATGTTTTATATATGTATAATAAATACATTTTACTTTAAATATTGTATATATATTATTTTAAATTATTAAATATTATTATTTAATCATAAAATAGTTGTAATAATCATAAAATTTTCAATTTCTTGACTTGTCAATTAGGTTGACTAAACTTGGACAATAACGTACAAGGACCCGATCCGACTTAACATGTACCCCGATTGACCCGAATCCACACTCAACCTGAAGCCAAAATGACCGAACTCGAACCCGCTTGAACCGACCGTTTGACAACTCTAATAGATACTAAAAATTTTTAGTGATATATATATAATACAATTAATGTAACATTAATTTTCCTTTTAAAGTTCAAATTTCAAAATATATAAATAAATATTTCTTTATTTAGATAAATAATTAAATTTATTTATCATTTCATTATAATAGTAAATATAACCTTACTTATTTCATCAAAAATTATCTTTATACTATGTAACGTAAGATACGAAAAAAATTTATATATGTTTTAAAAGCTATATCATTTATATATATATATTTCATACCAATAAAATAAAATAATTTACAAGCTAAATTAAATTATTCGACATGTAAATATTTAAATCCACAATTATTTCTCATTCTCTCAATCATAAATATGGACATGATTTTATAACTCAAAAACTTGTAAAAAACTATGTATGTATTGTATGTAGAATAAACATATAAATTGGGTTAGCTCGGTAAATTAGTCATTTAATTTTGATTTCGGACTGGGCACGTAGTTGAAATTTTATAACTAAATTGCCTGAGGCCATTCGGGTTTGAACCAGCCCATTAAATTTGAGT